>OZ010584.1:103132624-103167624 GCA_963932145.1 Acanthosepion lycidas | reverse complement strand
CCTTGCTGTTGGAACGTGGCTCCTGTTTTAAACCTATTTTGGTTAGGTAAGCCTTCTATATTTCGTCTCCCGAACGCTGAGCGTCCTTGGTATGACGATAAACTACATCCGTGTCCTGGGTAAGACGATAAACTATGTCCAACAGCAAGGAATCTGATAATACGTTTTTGAAAAAATAATGTTGCCAGTTGCACGTTTTTGGAAAAAAATAATATTACCAGCTACACATTTTTGAGGAAAAAAATCTTAACAGAAATAGATTTTTGACAAAAAAAAATATTACCAGGAAAAAAAACAAACCTGTCCGCATTAAATGACCCATTGAGGTTAATATGCCGTAAAACAAAACAAACCAAACCAAACCGAACGCAGTTGATTCACTTTGACACAAAGGCCTTTCTGCACATTATATAGTCTGGTAGACAGGGAAATAACTTAGGAATAAACAATTTTAGCTGGCTGAAAGTGTTTCTCCATCTTGATAGTCTCATCGCCCATTTTCCAGGAAGAGGATTACCTGCTGGTTCCACAAGAGCGTCTTGATAGCGGGTTACATGTGCTTCCTCGCTTAGTGATGTGGGATGTCGGATACGTTTTCTTTGGCCCGCTTGAATAACTGTGCATATCTAAATAAAGAAGACATTTAAAATTAATTTAAAAAAAATTATTAAAGAACATGGATGAAGTAAAAGATTAAAATATTTTTTTCATATATTTTTTCCATATTGAGTGGGTTTGTTTCTATGTTTTATCCTATTTTTTTTCTTTTAAGTGTTCGTTCAGAAGGCATTCTATTTTCTTTTTATATATTCCTCACTGCTTCGCTTTCCACCTGTCTTTCCGATAAAGAAAACCAAAGTAAAAAATTAAAACAATGAGATATCCGAGCTTTCATCTTTTTTTTATTTTATTTCCCAATTGCCTTATAAATTTTTCTTTCATATTTTCTCCTTTGTTTGTCTTTGCTTTGCAGCTTTTCCTTTCCGTCGTTCGCCAAATCTGTCCTTAATCTCTAATCTTTACTAAGACAATAAACCTCTTGTAAAATTTAACTGTCAAAACTGACAATCTTTGAGATGCTGCACCAAGTTAGTTTCAAAATGGAAAGAGACGGTTTCCCATCTCCCGACACTAGACGGCGTCTTGGTCGGGCACCAAATAAAAAAAAAGCAGAAAAAAGTCTTTGAGACGATTTCCTTATACAAAGTTGAGCAACGAACCTAAGGTACTACAAATATATTAATTTATAAAACATGGAAAATGAAGATGAATTGAGAAAGCAACAGTTATAAAATCGATATTTGAAAGGGAAGAAACTAAATCTTTGCAAGATAGAAACAAGAATATAATGCGTTTCATGATAAATTATGAACGATACGTATATTTATTTTGCAAAGGTTGTCATATTTCATCAAGTATTGGGGAGCAATCTGAACTTTCTTTTTCAAAATGAACGAACTGGCTCGTGTGTCTCTTTTTTTTTGTATAACATGCCCATTCAGAATTTAAAGTAACATGTTTCCTCATTGCTTCCTAAGCTTTGCTTGCTTTTACACCACTTAATATATATATATATATATATATATATATATATATATATATATATATATATATATATATATATATATATATATTGTTGTGGATTCTGCGTGAAAAATCGGTCTCCAATAAATGACAAACGCAAGTATTTAAGCTAAGAAATTAAATGTATTTACACAAAATACAAAAGGTAATGTTTTTAGTAAAATCAAGGAACGCCGATTAATATTAATCAAAGATCGCTATATACAGTCTCGAAGTAAACTTCCTTAGAGTCGGGCGTGTTTGTAACTGAATTCTAACGTCAACTCAATCACAATGTCTATGTACTTTCCACTCTGTTCCTCCACCCTGTTCCTCTCCTTTCCTCTCCTATCAGACTCTCTGACTGACTGACTATGGCTATTTTATGGCATCAGGACAAGTCCAGTTATATCAGAAAAGTTTGGATCCCATAATATCCCCCTCCTTATATCCCTTTTTTGGGGGAGTTAATATTGTGTCCATTGTTTGTTGAAAAATTGCAGGAGCAACTTTTACTCCGAATGGTAGTCTGTTGAATTTATACAATCCCTTGTGCGTATTAATGCAATGGATTTTCGTACTATCTTCTTGTACTGGGATTTGTAGATAAGCCTCACTGAGATTTATTTTAGAAAATATCTTACCGCCGTTGAGCTTTGTAAATACCTCCTCTTGGTAGTGGGTAATGGTGGTGTTTTACTGCCTTGTTGAGTCCCGTCGAAAAATCTGCGCATACGCGAATTTCTCCTGACTTCTTTTTTACGTAAACCACCGGCGCAGCCCACTCACTAAACTCTGTTTTAGATAAAATCCCAGTTTGTTCAAGTCTCTCCAATTCTTTGTCTATTTTTTCTATAGTAGCAAACGGTACATTTCGCTTCTTTCTGAAAATTGGTTGGACGTTTTCTTTTAATTCTATTTTGGCCTTAAATTTGTTGCATCGTTCCAACCCACTTGAAAATACCTCAGGAAATTGCTTGTATAATTCTTCCTATAATTTTATGGTATCTGATGCTTCAACCTCTAACTTTTTGCAAAACGAGTTGATAGGTAGGTTCCAAACGTTTGAATTTCTGCATCCAGTCGATACCTACTAAATTTTCAGTATCTTTCATGACGTATATATTAAGTTTTTTTGTTTTGCCGTGAAATTTAACATTCACTATTATTTCTGCCTCAAATTTTATTCGTTTGCCATTAACCGACTTGGCAATATTTTGAGTGTGTAACATGGTAGGTCTGTTGAGTTTTTTCCATGTCTGTAAGTTGATTATCGTGAGGTCGGAACCCGAATCCAGTTGTAATTTAATCTTTTTGTTTAAAATTTCTAATTCTACATATTTCCTTACATTGGTGTTGTCATCATTATTCATCCTTGTAGCTCTTATTCTATTAGTATCTTTTCTATTTCTACATTGGGATGCCTTGTGGCTTTTTTCTCCACGTTCATGACAGTTTTTATATCTGAAGCGTCAATCCTTGTTCAAATGTAATCCTCCACATCGATAACATTCTGATGGAGGGGGCTTATATTTGTTTCGATATTCGTCATAATTTGTCCTGTATGTTGTACTTTTCTTATTGTAAAATTTTCTCTTATCTTAAAATGTTATTTTTCTTTCCGGGGAGGGTGAGAATCTTTTTTCCTTGTCGTAAAATTTTAGTTTTCTTTCCGGGGAGGCTGAAGAACGTAGACTTTTATTTAACTTACGTATATGAGAAACAGCTGATTTCTCAATGTCCCTTGAGTCTTTTTTAAGCTTAAACATCTCTGGCAATCTTACGATAATTGCTGTAATGTTAGACCCGGTTCATTTTGTAATTTTGCAAGCATTCTTCTACGCATTTCGCTATCTTTTGTAGAAACTAGACCTTGAACAAAGATGAGACATTTAAAATTGTCCGGTGTTAATTCCGCTAGTTTGAAGTCGTCACAATGTTTATTTACGATTGCGGCAAACGTGGAATAATCCTCATTATCGCCCTTTACCAGGTTAAGTAAAAGAGTGGAAGAGTGATGTTTTGGGGCTGAAGAGTTCTTTAAGACATGTCACTGCTTCGTCAAATTTTAATTCGTTCGTCTTTTTTTGGCAAGATATAATCCACGAACATTGTATATTCTTCAGTTCCTAATTTTCTAAGCAGTAGACGTAGCTTTTTTGCTTCTGTCCAATTTTGACAGTCTATGTTAAAGATGTCTTCATGTCTTCTGAAGTAATCTCCAAAATTTTTGTCCTCATCTAGAGAATATTTTTAAATCTCTATGGTATTCCACACTGCCTTTTGCGAAAATGTTGCTTCTTTTTCAATATCTAATTGCTTGCTGCCCGATACTTTCAATATTAGTTCCTGGAGCTCTGTTTGTCTATCTTGAGTTTCCTTTTGCGTTTGTAATATTTGTTTTTGCCATTTTTCTTGTAGCTGTAACTGTTGATCATTTTGGTATTTCTGCATTTGTAATTGTTGCTCAGTTTGGTGTCTTATCAGTTCTACCAACATATTTTTAAAATTTTCCATGATAACTCAATTTTATGTATTTTTACTCCTCGAAATTGTTTGTCTGTAATTTGTTGTTTCACGACGAGGAAATGATTTTTCTTCTGTTGATTAGTTTTTCGCGTGTGTTCGCCAAGTTGTTTGTTGTTAGACGTACGAAAAGTTTTTCTTTCCGTGTGAGTTTCGAATCCTCGTTCGCCAAATTGTTGTGAATTATCCGCGTGAGTTTCGAATCCTCGTTCGCCAAGTTGTTGTGGATTCCGCGTGAAAAATCGGTCTCCAGTAAATGACAAACGCAAGTATTTAACCTAAGAAATTAAATGTATTTACACAAAATACAAAAGGTAATGCTGTTAGTAAAATCCAGGAACGCCGATTAGTATTAATCAAAGATCGCTCTATACAGTCTCGAAGTAAACTTCCTTAGAGTCGGGCGGGCGGGCTTGTAACTGACTTCTAACGTCAACTCAATCACAATGTCTATGTACTTTCCACTCTGTTCCTCCACCCTGTTCCTCTCCTATCAGACTCTCTGACTGTGGCTATTTTATGGCAGCAGGACGAGTCCATTTATATCAGAAAAAGGTGGAACCCATAATATATATATATATATATATATATATATATATAGTAATTCGTCGAGCCTAGAATAATCCTCAACAGAATGCCACTGGACGGCCGTTTCCTCCTATCTGGGACTCATCTGCAGGGCGCATCCACTACCAAGAATCGAACCCAGACCGTTTGTATACAACGCAAACGTCATACCAAGTGTACCACGGGAATCGGTGACGAAGAAGACACAATCTAGACTCGATATAGCGCCGCTACTCACTCTTCCCGCAGCGATACTCATGCAAGTATTCAGAAAACATTGGAACAGTGCCCTAATAGCCACGACTGCTTTTGACCCTTTGCCGCTCCATCGCAGAGCATTATCTGCATCTAGCAATCTTATACATGTGGTTAATTTGGGCATTTAGTCTAATTTTAGTGTAATTCGTCGAGCCTAGAAGAATCCTCAACAGAATGCACCCACAACCGAGAATCGAACCCGGAACGTTTCGATACAACGCAAGTCACATATATTCTGCATCCTGTTGAGGATACTTCTAGGCTCGACGAATTACTATATGGAGTTTTTAAAAATTTAAATTACTATCAAACGTTAAAATCTGTTCATATCTAAATTGCTAAAGCTATACCGACCCTCTTCTTCCTCCGAAAACCCTACGTACATCTCTTATATCTTTACTTCCCTTTTTTCCTTTTCTCCTTTTCCATTTTTCTCATATCATTTTCGTTGAGCTGACCGATTAAATAGGTCAATGTCTGATCCTTACACACGTCCTTTTTCAATATTAATTATTATAATAAAAAGAAATATAAAAAAAATTAAACTCTCCCTTCCCTCTCTAAACTCGACCATGTCTCACATACTACCCTTCAACATACTCTATGTCAACTTATATAAGCTTAATACAGCCCGTCAAAAGTGTAAATTTTAAATTCATTTTTCATTTGACGTTTTGAAAGTGAAGTCTGAAGATCCAGAGAAAAATAAAATTCCCTGGTGAAATAAATTATTACAATGGAGCATTTAAGTGGTCCGTTTTTCTTTAAATTAAATTATTCGCTCCGAATTAACATTGAGTTCTCAGGATTTCTTCATCCTTGGGATTATCCATACGGATTACTAAGATTTTCGTTACTGATATATATATATATATATATATATATATATATATATGTGTGTGTGTGTGTGTGTGTGTATGTGTGTGTGTGTGTATAGGGAGAGAGAGAGAGAGTGAAAGAGATGGGGAGAGAGAGAAGAAATATCCTACATATTAAAACTGCAAATAGCTGTGGGAATCGATTCAATCTTTTTCTGACAATTAACAAAATAATTGGTTACTGTAATTATTCTATCCTGATGAGAATGTAGCCTTTTAAACCACGATGAAATATGTAGGTTTAACAGGCCCCGTAACATTCATTTTGTGAAATAATTTGATTATCTGAAGGTCTGATCAAAAGATGTCGGGAATATGTGCTGTGAAAGAAAGCTACAGCACATATCAATTAAGCATTTAATTTTCATTGAAGTACTTCCCTTCGGAAGCCACACACTTTATCCAACCACTGATCGAAACTTTTCTGGTATAATTTTTTGGGGTTATAAAGAAAATATGCGAAAACGTAATAACTTGGTGTGTAAGCGTGACATAAGTTGAGGGTCAACCTATGCAAAACGACTTCATCCTGCGTAATTTAGGTCTGTTAACATACCAATAGTCCTGATACTATTTAAGGAAACCTCTTATATATATACACGGTGGAGTAGTGGATATCGACTTGGATTGAGGAATCGGAGAGCCGAGTTCGAATTCCAGTCGGATCCATTACATTCACTTACGTGCTAATACCCTTGCGAAAGGTATGAATTCTCTTCTTCTCCATCCAGCTATGGGTAAAATAGCAGGACAGACTGGGTTCTATAGCCTTGGATGGCAACTGGTCTAAGAGAAGGACAACTCTGAATTCAGAACCTGCGGAGGGTCGTTTGGGAACCTTGTGGCATTCGGTGCACCAGGTCTTTGTATTCATACCTCCAAAAAGTGTGGATGGTACTGCACGAGGCCTTCATCACTATAATCAAATCTCATGTGCCGGTGTCGGGCTGTCGGTTTCCTGGAAACTGATCTGCTTGACCCTCATAAAGTCGATCATATATATATATATATATATATAATGCACTCTCCCCGTCGGTTTCGACGTATGAGGATCTGCCAGCTTATGGATTCAGTTATGAAAGTTTGTGCGCTAATCTTAAGTGACATTTAAGACCCGCTAATGATTTACAAATCATATGGAGCAAGTGTGAGGATTGTGAGACGAGATCACTGCTAGATTGGTTGACCTTTTAGATCTATATATATATATAAAACAACTAAAAAGTTGCAAATTAAAAAAATAATAATGTTTTTTATGAAAGTATTTATTTGTATTTTCAGATCGATCTTTCTTCAGAAATAACTGTTTTTAAAGTTTTGTTTGCATGCAGCGTCCGTAGCGAGATGCGGAAGTCACGTGATATGTAACGACATTGTGTTCGAATATTTTTAACGTAAATCTAACTGTAATAATATTTTAGATGCTGTATAAAAATACTTTTTTAACTATATCTAAAATAAATCTTAAACTTTGAAATATTTATAAAGATTTAAAATACCCAAGTCTTTATTTAACCCTAGTTTATATGTATTTAATTTTAAAATCCAGGATTTTCTTCTTTTTTTCTTCGTGTGTATGTGGAACAGAAATCAGAATCCATCAATAAACATTTACAGTTTTCGAATGAGTGTCCTGTTCAGATATGGGGGAATAAAAATTGTTTTGACGTATGGTTTGTTTATGATTGTTGAAACGAAATCTAAAATTATTTCCAGATTCACCAATATATTCACTATTAGGACATAAGGTGCATACTAAATAGTAGATTATGTTATGGCTATCACAGGTGAGGTGAGGTGGGTGTATCTTGATATTGGTGTTGGGTACAGAAAATACATTATCTATTATTAAGTGTTTGCAAACTAAGCAACGAGGTTTGTTACATTTGTAATTTCCTGATTGGTTTGTATTGTTTAGATATTTGGTAGAGGTGAGAATAGCTGATAGGTTAGCTGATTGTTTCTTTGCATTTATGGCTGGTTTATCGAAAATCTTTTTGTCTAACTGGAGGATTTTGTAATCCTTTTTTAAATTGTGAATAAGTGTGTGGGAATACTGATTGTGGGTAAAAAAGTCCGATTGTTATTTTTACTTTTCTTGTATGTGAGAAGTGTGTTACGATTTATGTGGATAGTTTTATTTAGTGCTATCCTAATTGCTATATATACATATTAAGAAAGTATACATGCCTTCTAATTAAATATATATATATATATATATATATATATATATATATATATATATATATATATATATATATATATGCATACATATTATAGGATTGGGTTGTCATTTAAAAATGCCATCCTAATATGAAAAAAGAATCATAATTTATTATGTAGAAAATACTTTGAGAGAACCCTGATAAATATTTTCCCATCAATAATCACACACACACGCACACACACATATATATATATATAATTTGAGAGAGAAATAAACAGTCATACATACATTATAACTGAATATATCTCAGTCTTACGATTTTGTAAATGTTGAAAAACCAGTTTGTTGAATTTCCTATAAACATTATTTTGTAATTACAAATTATAAAATCTAAATCATATTATCCAGATAAGTCTTATAAATGTCATCTTTGCTTGTATCATCATTATACACAACCCTTGATGCCTCCATATACGGCCTAAGATATATTCCGAATTAATAAGCCTCTACTTTGTGTGGCACTTATATTTTCATTGGTGGAACAGTATATAAAAAATTACCAATATTTCAATGAAAACCTTCAGAATGTTCCACATGTGTTCAATTGGCTTATAATCGGTCGCACAAACTGGTACTTCAAAAGACATTTTTTTCTGAATATTATCATTATTTTCTTTTCTTTGATTTCTGTTTTGTAGACATTTCTTTCCATACTCCGCCCAGAGACCTAAGGTTAGAAATGGCATCATGACATTTTCCACTAACAAATTAAGAAAACAGCAAAATAAAACACATACATATTTTATAAAGATAAAGCCCTGCGTAAGGCGTGGGCGGTACTCGTGAGGATTTTTTTTTTTTGGTATTTCTTTAAGGCATGGGCGTCCAGGAATCCCTTCAGTGATTTTATTGGAATATTTTCTAGCAAATCCGAGGGCTCGAACTACAACAAGAATTGTTGATGTTCCCATGTGTCACTTTTTTGACATTTCAGTTTCAAGTTCCTTTTATTTTGATAGCTTTTTGAAGATCTTCAAAGATACATTACAGTCTGCAAGGGACTGCCATATCAATACAGAGGCGCTTTTTTGTTTGCGGTCTCTAATAACAATGTCTGGCCGGTTAGTTTGATTGTTCTGTCTGTGTGTATTGTGTAGTCACATAAAAAATATAACAGGTCCTATCTCTATAATCGGGTCTGGATGACGTTCATACAAATTTCTTTTAGTTTCCTTCCCGTAGAAGTTGCTGATTTCCCGGTTATTGGTCAACTCTGTCATGCCGGGTTTTATATTGCCAATACCGTGCAACCTGACACAAGACGATCAGAGTTTTCTGGATATTTATCGAAGAATCTGCATTTTTGGCTAACACAATATTTTAGTATGTGTGCTTGATAATTTCTAGTTAACAAGTAATGGTCATGTGTAGCAAGGATAAAATCTTCGGTTTCAGCTTTATTATTATTATTATTATTATTATTATTATTATTATTATTATTATTATTATTATAAGATGGGACATTTCCTTGCCTAAACACTTGAAAGACCACGATGTATGGAACATTTATAACAATTTTTATAGGATATAATAGAACACGAGATATGTTTCGTGTGGTGTATTTTTCTCAAAATCGCCAGAGGTTACAAAACAATATGTTAACCTAGGAAGTTGTGCCATATTCTTAAATATCATCTTCAGATCTAGAATCTCACACACCTGTCATACCTGACGTCCAATACATTCAGATATGTCCAAATTATCATCTATATACAATCGTTTTGGCAGATTAATAATTAAAAATCAGGTCAAGCCAATGAAACCTCCTTGCCTGTCTTCATAACTGAGAGACTGTTGTTACCCAATCGAGAACGGAGTTCTTCACTAAATAACATCTACCACGTCACTAGTGGAATTCCCAAACTATAAATAACTAAAAGGGTTATCCCATGTAACACGAAGAGAAATAATGACATGATCAAGATGTTGACAGTCCCCACTGTTGCAGTTTTTGGGGTATTATGCACTAGTGAGTTAGCCCAAATGACTTGACTCATTTTATAGACCACCAATAGAATGTTAACCAATCAGAAGACGTAGAATATACAATACTTCGTGTATAAAGCCGGCCATTTTGTTTACTCTATCCGAATGTCCAGTACCAACTTGTCAGGCGATGAGGAGCAGAAAGAAGTACTACGCTCTACTACTTTACCGGGATATCCACTGCTGACAACGCTTACTACTATCTTTAGAGTATTCACTGCTAACCTCTGTATTCTAAACTCAATTACAAACGTCATCATGAAAAACACCCAGTACCTAAAAGAAAATGTTATGGTGGAAACTCCCCTCAGTATTGGTATTGTAAAACGACTATTCTATGGCTATAGTTATAATACACTTTTACTTTATATAATGATGCTTTATACCTAATGTTTTGTCTACTTACCGTAACGTCTGTATAGTTAATCTGAAGAATAACTCATGATGGTTGGTATTTACGTACTCCCACTGACAGGAGATGTAACACAAGGTCGAGATTCTTGTGGGGAACCCGTACGTTTCCACCCAGGCCAGACACAGACAGAACCCCGACTGAGATTCCGTCTGCCTCAAGACAGCTTGACAATCGGAGCCAAGCAGCGGAGCGCCTGACTCCAATCGACTTTCAGTCTTTCCTTTCACCTGGAACTTTATAGTTGTGGACTAGTTCATACTGTCACGGGGATCTAGTATTTACTCCACAATAATTAGAAAGAGCGATAACACTAAACTTGAAATGTTGAACTATTTCCGGACGATTTAATAGAAAGATTGACGAGTTTTTCCTAACAACTCCCCATTAATATTCTTACATAATCATCTTGAAACACGCATGCAACTGTGATTGAAATGTATTCAAGCGTTGTTTGAGATGTAATGTTAACCTTATATTCATACTTTATACAGTACTTCATCTTCTGTAATACAAATAAAGAAGTACACAATACCTCGAAATTCATATCATAATACACAATACCTCGGAATTCATATCATAATATGTGATGGGAGATTCCACTAGAAGTCATCCAGATATTTATCAAATTGTCTGGCTCAGGAAGAATAGTGAAGTAATTAAGTGCAAGTTTGGAAAATATCTTTTCATGTATTCCGTTACCAATTTCATTTGACTTGATGTTGGAATGGTTTTCAAATGATGCTTCGTGATAGGTGCTAGGTATTTTATCACCTGACTTAGAAACAACGTCTTTGGATCATTTAACTGTTGAAAAGACTACATGTCACCGTGAATTCTATGCCGACACTTTATTCACACGCACTTCTCGGTCGCCCTATTTATTTCCAATTAACTATGATCTTCAAAAGTTTTATTGCAATATCAATTGTTGTCCTCCGCCTCCTTCCTTAATGTTCTTTTATCACCTTCTTATATTAATGTTTATTTTTTACACATATTTTTCACATTCAGTAAAACCTTGCATCTTAGTGGCGAAACATTCTGATCACAATTCCTCAAAGTTTCATATGAAAAGCTTTCGTCGACTTCTTGAATCTGGTTTTTATTAGAGGAAAAAAATTCCCATCAAAACGTTTTGTAATCTGATGTTGCAAAGTCGGGTGAATATGACAGGGAGGGCAGAACAGACCAACCGAGTTCCCAAATTATTCCTGTGATATTGATGTCTGTGTGATGTTTTGTGTTGTCATGGAGAATTACATCGTAATTCGATGAACACTGGTATGGATTCCTTTTTCCAAGGGCGTTTGTCTTAAATGAAATTATGCAGACAAATCCTTACTTGACAGTCATTTTTATGGTTGTTTTATAGTTGTTGATGCCTCTCTGGCCTTATTCTCATACTTGTACAGGAATAACATTAATACATTTTCAATCCATTCATTCAAAAATAATTTTATTTAAAACAAAAAGACATGTGTGTTATTCGGAGAAGCCGACAACAAATCACCTGTCTTAGACCATTCCATGACTGTAGGCAATATTAAATTTGTGGAATAATTCAAATATTTCATTTTCAACAACCGAGACAGCGATTGTGAGAAGCCATGCTGATATAGTCGACTATAAACGAATGAAGAAAATTGGAAACATTATCCTTAGGAATGAAAGGAAAATCAAAGGTAATTGTATTAAAAGAATGAATAAAAATAAAAGTTTTCAAAACATCAACTGTTTTTCATACAAAATATTCTTAACAGATGACAATGTTAATAAAATTAAGTTTCCTTTCATACGTTGAATGCTTCTCTGTTTTTCCTCTTTTCGAATTCTGAGGTAAAGAAGACATTTCTAAATACGTCAATCTCATTAAATTTGATCAAAGGAAAATTAAATTACTTTTCTGGATTGTTTTAGAAATATACTGAGATATATAAAACTTAAAAGAAAATTGAGAATGACAAGTAGCCATCTTAATTTCTTGAGGTTTGTGTACGCTTCAATTTAAAAATATTTTCTTTGAAATAGATATTTCAGTTCAGAGAAATAATAGCATTAACTATTGTTGTAAATTAAATGAGGATCCTGATATGACATGTGATAAAAACTCAATCTATTAATCTACACACACAGACGTATATATACCTTTTATGATATAACCATGGCTGTTCCTGTTACGAAGATACCACTCTGCTATGACGATTAGCTAATGTCAGTTGCAGATACGTCCTAAGACATCATGCCGTATGACAACTCAACCATCGTGGGCTGAAATCCATAGCTAGATTTCATTATCGGTACGCTATTTAACCCCGTGGCTATGCCACCTTTTATATATATATATATATATATATATATATATATATATATATATATATATATATATATATATATATATATATGTATGTATGTCTGTGTGTGCATACGTGTTTGTGTGTATCAATGTTCTAACTCAGATATTAAAAACTCTTCTCCTGTATATATAGAGGTTTTTAACCCAAGCATTAAATTTAATATTAAATAAATGCCTTCGTTTATGTGCCGTGTCCTTCTGGATGTTCGTGGACATGGCTCACCAAAGTTTCATATTCTTTGTTACTTATATCTACTTTCCAATCCCAATTCTTCCACTCAAATGCATACGTATGTTAAATAAGTTACTCTCTGCATCCCGTTGTCATATCTGTCGTCAGCAAGTCTGGTGAGTTTCGAATTTTCCAATCACATTTACAAGGTCTCACCTATATACATTTGAGTTGGCTAGATGTAACCGTTATTTCTATACTAACAGTTTCTTCTATCGCACCTCTCACTTGTGGAACCCTCTACCAGCTTCTTGCTTCCCAGTCAAC
Source organism: Acanthosepion lycidas (assembly GCA_963932145.1). NCBI lineage: Eukaryota > Metazoa > Mollusca > Cephalopoda > Sepiida > Sepiidae > Acanthosepion > Acanthosepion lycidas. The sequence continues at coordinate 103,154,352 of OZ010584.1, read as the reverse complement.
TTTGATCTTCAAAAATGTCAATCGTTATCTTCTGTCTTCTTAATTCTTATCCTTTTAATGCTCTCTCTCTCTCTCTTTATCTCTCTCATATTCTCTAACACACAGTAACCTATTGTGCCCTTGTGACTTTCTGGACTTGCTTAGGGTGAAATGATTTTTTTAAAAAATGTGTCCATTTCTTTTCCATATTACGTTAAATCTACCTCATTACTCACATCGTGCATCCATGGGATTTTCAGTATCTTTCTTCAAAACCATTCCTCTATTGCCTAGTGCCTCTTTTTCATCCGTTGAGAAATTATTTTCCATTGAATCACAGATATAATTACTTTACTTGTTTCCTCCGAAATAGCAACTATGCACCTGTGTGTGTGTGTGTGTGTGTTTATGTCTGTGTGGGTGCGTGCGTCAATGTGTGAGATTTCTGCCAGTTTTTGTCACGGTTGTCGGCGCCACAAAAATGAAACTCACAGTTGAGGACAAATTACATCTGAAACAAATTGCTTCTCGCTCCAAATTTATTTGAAATACCAAGACAGAGGGGCGTGCTCTAATCTTCGGTGACCACCGTTATATGAAAAATGTCGCGAGATTTGAACGCCTTGAAAGACATTGCTTACATCTTTACCCATCCATTCCTTGCAACTGATTCCCCTTCAACTATTCTCGATCCAAAATTGTTGATGGATCATGAAGCTATGTCAGGCGATTTGGTATGAACTTTGTTGGTCCTGAATCGGAATCTCCCCCTAAATAAATATAAAATTAAAGGAGAATTGACCCTGAAACATCTATTGATCAAATGCTAAAACAGTTTTGTAGATATCTGCAATTATTGTATTAGTTTTTTTCCCCACAAAACCTTATAATATACTTTCACCTGACAATTTATTACATTCACTTACATGCTAATCCCCTAGAAAAAAACATATGAATCCTCTTCTTCTCTCCCCAACTATGGGTAAATAGCAGCTCAGCCAGGGTTCTATAGCTTTGGTTGTCGGGTTTTAGCTGTGAAGTTTATAACTTGTAGCAGTAAGGAGTGTAGTTCATCTGAATACACATCATGGAAATAGTGATAAATCAGTAAGATGCATGCAACGTCTCACTTGTGAGAAAGGCGTTGCAAAGCGGAAAACAATTCACCACCCACAAGGACGAGAAGACGGTTTGGGACTCTATCGAATGTGTAAAGTGAAGACTGGTCAGCTCACGCCAATATATGACTGCAGTATTCCATTTTTGTCCTGGTCGGCCTTCTGTAAAGGTAGAGGAAGCAAGAGGTTTGAGGTACATATGCGACCGGTAAAGGGACCCTAACATTAGCTACACAAAATTACAATATCGCTAATTAATTTTTATGACTTTAAAAAAAATAAAATTGGCGTGTAAATCATACAAATTCCAAAAAATGGACTTGAAGATATGAACATTTTCTGTAGAAAAATTGCCTTTTCTGGGTTAACGTTAAGGGTAGGTATGTCCATATCTCTGGGGGAAGTGACACCGACGATAAAGCGGAATTGGCGATCCGATTTCAAATGCCATTGCAGTCAGTTGCGCTCGCTTTCACGCAAATTAACTTTCTAAAGGCATGAAACCATTTCCCCAAGCCCTTGCTGCGGTTTAATCTTAAGCACTGACTAGGATACTTAAACGTGCTTATCGACCAGTCGAAGGGAAGCAAGACTTTGAATATAAATCGTCGAGAAAGTAAGGGGAAGTAACTCCATTATCTTTTCAAGTATGCATGGTAATTCAGATAATAAATTAAACTGCCGAGAATCATAATCAATTATGTCCAGAATGGAACTGGCATAAAAATCCATATGTTTTAATTTTAAGTCTTAATAATTTAATTCCTTGAGTCCTGGTTTCCTGGACAATTTTAACCATTCTGCTTGAGCTCCTGAATCAAAATTCGCAAATAATTGGTGCATAATGTTTCACGGCAGACAAAAATTGTTACAAATATTTACCCTCGGTGGCTGTGCATTAAGTCATTTTTCTCTACCACTATTCAACCGGTGGCTGGGCATTACGTCATTTTTCTTTATCACTGGTAAAGCAGTGGTTATGGGCTCAAAGGGTTATATATGCGTATTGAAGCCTACATTTTGATTTTGCTAGAAACTAAATATATTTTCTTGCAAAATATATTTTTCTCATTTAAACCAGAATTCAGAGAAAGCTTCTTTTGAAATGCCATCCTACATTACTTAAATTACCTTAAGAGTCATGAAAGCGAGCTTAAATTTAAAGTTCAGTATGAGACGGGGAGTGTATAGGTGATCGATTAAAAAAAGAAGCATTTCATTTTGCGTAGGAGCTCGTATGTTAAATGCGCGGAAGAAAAAAATCTAATTCTTTCTTAATGATCACCCATGCAAACTAATTGTATCATGTCTGGGCGGATTAGAAACAATTTTTTTTCTGATAAAGTAATTTCTGGATATTGTTAAACATAAAATATTAAATTTATTGAGTATTAAAAAACTGTTATATTTTATAATATCTACCAATAATTTACTTAATACCATTGTCCATTAATAATAATAATAATAATAATAATAATAATAATAATAATAATAATAATAATAATAATTGTAGCAAAAACAGAACCAGTGAATAAACTTATACTAAATATTTATTGCAAATTACTATGACTACTCGTCTACTGAGGGATTTACAGAGTGCTTTTTATAGCGCCTAGATCTTAAGGGGAGGTAACTCATAATTTATAAGTGCAATAATAATAATAATAATAATAATAATAATAATACTATTGGTCGCAGGTAAAGCTCACACCTTACGAAGGACTTTATCTATGCGAAATGAGTGCAACCTTAAGCTGCTTTTTTGTTATTTTATTTAACTTTCTTAGAACATTCATTAGAAAATCTAATGATGCTATTTTTGAACTTGATTCTCTGCTTGACACCCTGTAGGAAATGTGTATTCACTAGAAACCAAAGGAAATATAATAATAATAATAATAATAATAATAATAATAATAATAATAATAATAATAATGGAAATCCCCAGGAAATGACAAGTTGCCCAATTTCTGGGTGTATCATCTCTCATCTACCCATGAAATTCTTGCAAAAACATTATCAACGCTTGCAAATAATACCAATAAAATCCCGGAATGGGTTACTGAGGGTATTACATACCTCATACCAAAAACAACTGAAACAGACGACCCGAAAAATTATAGACCGATAACATGTGTCTCCACAACGTATAAGTTGATTAAGTCTGTACTGACGAACCGTACTTATTCCTTTTTCGAAACAAACAGCATTCTCCCGCTGGAACAGAAGGGATTGCAGAAGAGGTTGATATGGCGGCAAATATCAACTTCTGATAAATAAAATGATCCTGGAAAATTGCAGGAGACGACGCAGAAATCTCAGTGCAGCGTGGATTGATTATCGTAAAGCCTTTGATAGTGTTCCACATTCTTGGATCCTTAAGACTTTGGAAATGTAAAAAGTCTCCCCTGTGGTATTAAACTTTCTTAAGCACAGCATGGGGATGTGGAACACCAAACTATACCTTAGTCACACCGGAGGCACTGCCATATCCAACCGTCTGAATATCCGACGTGGAATCTTTCAAGGAGACTCTCTGTCACCCCTTCTGTTTTGTTTATCCTTAACCCCTCTTACACATGAACTGAAGAACAGTAGCTATGGTTACAAAATAAATAAGAAAATATTCAATCACCTACTATACATGGAGGATCTCAAACTCTTTGCCAAAGACGACAATGAGTTGAAAGGCCTCCCCAGTATTGTAAAATACTTCAGTGACGACATTGATATGGATTTCGGATTAGATAAATGTGCAAAAGTAACATTCAAGAAAGGTAGAATTACAGAAACACTCTTAATAGATTTAGATTTTGTCACAAAGATTAGGGAATTGGAGCATGATGAAGCATTTAAGTACCTACGAATTAGCGAAGGAGATGGCATACAACACCCCCAAATGAAAGAAAAAATAAGAAAAGAGTACTACAGACGTGTACGTCTGGTACTAAATACTGAACTAAACTCACAAAATAGAATATCAGCTATAAACACATTGGCTGTCCCAGTGGTGTAATACAGCTTTAATGTCCTTAACTGGACCATAGCAGAAATTAAGCGAATGGACGCCAAAACGAGAAAGCTTCTCACTTGCTATCGCATGCATCATCCCAAAGCCGATGTTGATCGTCTGTATGTGCCCAGATCCGAGGGAGGGAGAGGATTAGTTCAACTAGAACTGTCCTACAAAACTACAACAATTGGCCTCCAAAGATACTTGGAAACTACAGAAGACTGGATGATGGTATGCGCCAAGGAACATGAAAGTAGTAAGCGTCTTTACTCCGTAATGAAAGAAGCAAACAAATTCAAAATGTAGTTTCAAATGGGAGTAGAGATGCAACTACAGCACAATACACTGGTGGAAACTCCAAAATACTTAAAAAAAGACATCAAAGACGAATGCAACCGACCAGATACAGAAGCGATGGCAAGATAAACCACTTCATGGCCAATACTCTGCCCATACCAAACAAGCTGATGTAGACAAAACCCGTACCCATCAGTGGCTACGCAGTGCAGGGTTGAAAGCGGAAACTGAAGGTTTTATCCTTGCTGCGCAGGACCAATGCTTGCTAACTAGGAATTATCAAGCACATATACTAAAATATTGTGTCAGCCAAACATGCAGATTCTGATAAATATCCAGAAACGATTGATCATCTTGTATCAGTTTGCACGATGTTGGCACCCACTGAATATAAAACCCGACATGACAGAGTGGACCAATATCTGCACTGGAAAATCTGCAACTTCTACGGGAAGGAAACTGAAAGAAACTGGTATCAACACCACCCAGACCCGGTTACGGAGATAGGACCTGTTACAATTCTATGGGACTACACTATACACACTGACAGAACAATCAAGGCCAACCGCCCAGATATTGTTATTAAAGACCACAAACAAAAACGGTGCCTCCTTATTGATATGGCAGTCCCTGCTGACTGCAATGTATCTTTGAAGATATTCAAAAAGCTGTCAAAATACAAGGACCTTGAAATAGAGGTCTCGAAAATGTGGCATATGGGAACATCAACAATCCCTGTTGTAGTTGGAGCCCTAGGACTGGTAGGAAAAGATTGCAGTAGACTAATTGAAGGGATTCCTGGAAGTCCATGCCTCAAGGTGATATAAAAAATTGTTCTAACAAGTACAGCCCACACGTTACGAAGGGCTTTATCTATGTAATTTTTTTTTTGTCAGTGGAAAGTGTCATGATGCCATTTCTAACCTTAGGTCCCTGGGCGGGACCCGGAAAGAAATGTGTAAATGCCAGAAATCAAAGAAAATAAAGAAAATAAAGAAAATAATAATAATAATAATTTCACCCCAAATGCAGCAGATGATTTTATCAAGAGTTTTAGATATAAAACTAGAAGCACCCCACCATATATTGCGTCAATGTTCGATCCATCAACGAATGGTTAACTTATAAATGTAGAAAATGTGATTACCATTTGCCAGATATCAGCGAAAAACCTTGGGTGGTGTGTTCAAACATTCCACAATATTAATATAGGCTTAAAAAACGATGTATATCTCGAAAAGATAAATTCTTCTCGCGGATCACCCGGTTTTCTTCTTGCGAAACGCGAACCCTTGCTGTTCAGTTTCCTTAGGGCTTTACCAACGTGTTACATATTAGGAATTTCTGATTATAATTATGTTAATGCATTTTTCACTAACAAATACGATAGGTAAATTAGAATAAATCCATCTTTTTAATATACTTCAATATCAAATTAAAAAAAAATCAAATCATTCAGAAATAAAGCGTAATAATAATAATAATAATAATAATAATAATAATAATAATAATGATAATAATAATGGCACCTGGGAACATCAACAATCCCCGTTGTCGTTGAAGCATTTGGATAGTTTGGAAAAGATTCCTGCAGACTAATTGAAAGGATTCCTGGAAGCCCATGACTTAACGAAATACAAAAAATTGTTCTCACAAGTACGGCCCACACCTTACGAAGGGCTTTGTCTATGCAAAATACGTTTCTTTTCTTTCCCATTGGAAAATATCATAGTGTCATGAGCGGGACCCAGAAAGAAATGAATACACATCAGACATCAAAGCAAATATAATAATAATAATAATAATAATAATAATAATAATAATAATAATAATAATAATAATAATAATAATAATAATGTGCCGTGCTGAACAATTGAAAAGTTTGGAAAGCCCATAATATTTTGGGAAAATGATTTTCAACTTGCATATAATATTATGCTGGCTAAAGCTACCATGAACGTTCATATTATTGGTGTCGCCATGCCAAATGACTCAAATATAGTAAACAAGGTGACTGAGAAAATTACAAATTACTCTGACCTGAAAGTTGAGATAGCAAAATTGTTTGGAATGCAGGAAGTGAATGTCAAGGTGATTCCAGTGGTGATTTAAGCATTGGGATCAATCTCTTTAAAAGTGTGTGACTTCCTTGCCGGGATAACATATCAACTTAAAATTATCCAAAAATCTGCCCTTTTGGGCACTGCTTATAAATTTTCAACAATATAAGTAACTCAAGAAAACTATTTAAAAATAACTTTATGGCTTAAATTAAAAGAAACGGCGATTCGTGTATTTGAAAACGTTTTTATATTCCAAACATAAAATAAATTTACTATGAAGAATCAATCGCAATTAAAAGCCTTAGCCGTAATTTAAACATCCTCGGCATATCGACAAATTAATAATGTTAGCTCTTTATTGCATTGATGACTGATTTTATTAAAAGTCTGAAGTGTGAAATAAAAAAAGAAACTAATAAATAATTAACGTCACATTTCAGTTTGCTTAAAATTCTCATCCAGTTATAGAATTTCAATAAAATGCTTCTTGATCTTGAATAAGTTTTAACTGTTTTAAAAAAGATTCTCTTACGAGTTTAAATCAGTTTAATTTTCTGTGAAAAGAAAAATAATAACGCTGTTTTCGAATTTATGTTCTAATTTTGCAACTCCAAATTAATATAAAATACGGTCTTTTTTAAGTTTATTTGTTAAAACTATCGATTTTCGACGAACAAAAACACAGATATTCGCAATATTTTTTTATACAGATTCAAAATAGCCTTTCTCATTTTTAAGAGCTAATTAAATATTTCAGAAATATTGTTTTTATCTTGCTTTAGATTGATCACGTCTGAGATTTTATGGTTAAATAACACCGTTTGTTCAATAATGAAAACATAATCAGATTCTTCAATAACTTTTACGCTTTAATTTTAAGAGAATTTTATTTTAATGGGAAGGTAAAAATTTGCAATGCGTGGAAACACATGTATACGATAACCAATATATTCAACGCTGGAGTGGTTCAAGAAATCAATATGACTGATTAAATATCATATGATTAATTCGACAAAATGTGTTGTTTTCTGGAAATATTAATAAATCGACAAATTACCCGTCAGAATATTTATGATAGAAGCACTATAATGATATAACCACTGCAACATATAGCAGCCTTATTAGTCTAGAGAAGCTGCGTATTGCCGGTGTGGTGTAATGGTTAGAAAGCTTGTCTCGCTAAAACGGTTACGACAAAATAGTGAGTTCGATTCTCATTGGGTGCGCATACCTGCGGCTATGTGCCACATCTAAGTTACGCTTAGAAAATCATTATACTTACCTGGCTTATGTCAGAGGTATCCCCCGGATGAGGTTCTGTCGAAGGGCAGTCTCGTCTCGGGAAACTGATTCCGCTTTTACGTGGTCTATAGGGAATTTTTGCCCGAGCCTATTGGCTTGGATAACCCACTTTAAACTCGGCCTTGTTTCACATTTTGCTGCGTGGGGCAGCGGGTAAATAATTATACCTAATATCTCAGTTATGGGCGCGTGGCCGATGTCTTAAACCCATTCGAATTCCACCCAGGACGATTGGTGAAGGAGGTCACTTTCTGGTCTTATCAGCATGAGGCGACGAAAACACCTCACGACACATTTGGAAATACCACGGACTACCAAAAGCATTATGAATGAAATTGGGTAGACGTATCTGCTCCGAAGAAGGCGGTGGTTGTGTACGCATGTAATTCTCCAAAGGTCTGGGCCTACTACTGGCCTCTTTTTTAAATAAATTATTGACGTCAAATTATACAATCTCTTTGTCACCTTCATCTCTCTCTCACTCTCTCTCTCTCTCTCTCTTTCTCTCTTTCAGACTATAACTAAAGTCTGCTCAGAAGGGTTTAAGGCTAAACCACAGTGTAAACGACTGGAATACGGTCTGGCTAACTGCCCTTGTAGACGTGTATATCTGGAAATGAGTACTCGCCGGCCATACACAGTTTACGTAAAAATGACTTGACCAGTCGAGCCTTTGGATATCAATTGGATTACGAGAAAAAGAGAAGAATCATTTTGCACCTGTCGGTTAATTAAGGGGATGCTTTCATTAATAACTATGCTTGACTCCGATCAGATCTTTTTCGTGCCAAAACATGTGCTATGACCTGCCTATTGATAAATATTAGTATAAGACTGACATTGGTAACATATGATTAATCGTAGAGAAGTGCGTTAGAGAAAGCGCTGATTAATCCAAATTGGCAATCTGTTGGTTAGGGGACCCCGTTGGCGAAGACGTCTGACAATGATGGCAGCATGCCGCGGGAACCGAGATTACTTAGAAGCAAGTCAGCGCGTGAGAAATGAAATACTTGTGAAGAATCGTCATGCATCTCTGGGATCATCACTCTCTCTCTCTCTCTTCCTCTCACTTCCAACGTGAAAAAATATCACTTATCCTCATATAATAAACTGAGATATTTCTTTTAAAAAAGGGTAAATTGTCAGTCGTTGTTGCAGTGTTTGGATCAAATGATACGCGAGATAAAGGGCAACAAGATATCTTGAGGTTGATGAGTTCAATTTAAATTTGTTAGGTAGTAACAATCGTGTTAATGGATTAACCTACCCTATCTCATTTACGTCGACGGGATGATAGCGCCACCTTAGAGCATATAATGCTTTACGCCGGGGATTCGCATTGGTTTTAATTCAAAACTATCCTTCGATTTCCCTATTGCCAACTACAGCTAGAGAGCCTACCCTACTATTTAATCTATAGTTGGGGCGAGAACAGAATGAATCATGCCTTTCCAAAGATAATGTGTCCGAAAGTAAATATAATCAACTCGATCAGATTTCCATCTAAGCTCAATGATTTCTCGTTCAAAGCCCCTAAAAATTGTACTACTTGCACACACATGGATGCACATTAAGTGGTTTCTGCCGTCAAAATGACATTCTAGGTTAAGACAGATTCTTGTATTGACATCAATGGATCTCAACCGGTGTTCATATGGAAAATGGGGATCATGTAAAATTACTGGGTTGCCAAAGGAAAAAACGCAGAAAATTGAGGGTCCACGGTAATATTTTAGCCGTCCATAGAGCAATTTCCCTTTGGAACGGTTGTTACAACTGAGAATTGTAATTTTTTGAGTAATCTATGGAAACCCTTTTCGTTTTCCTGTTCCTTGATAGTTATAATCTCCAACTATTCAAATGTAATGCCAATCGACGTCTCCAGATGCCTTGATCCCTATCCTTCTCTTCATCCTTTCCTCTATAACTCCTATTTGGACGCACTCCAATTCTCTGTAACCCCTTGCTTGCTAGTGGCTTGCCATTTTGCTTGGGCTGAAATGCTTAAAAAATCTACGTCATATTACAATGCTAGAAATAAAATCAAAGAAGTCTAAAACTAGCAGAAAACGGGATCAAGCGATGTACGTTATCGACCCTTTTAATCTACCGGATTTAAAATTGTTTATTATGAGTTATTTTAATAGTTTACATGAATTCTGTTGTGGTTCGACTCAAAAAAGACTGTCTTCCTAATAGAGTTAACATTCCTTTGGGAAGAGAACAGGATGGAGGCGCACGAACTAAAGAAAAACCAGTACGAGTCACTGCGTGCCGAATATATGGAAAATGGTTGGACGTGTAACGTGATGCCTATTGAGATTGCGTATCAGTGGTTTCTGGGACATTCGGTCATTTCCTTCCTTTCAAAAATAGGCATTACTGGTCGTTGATTGTGTGACGTCCGCCCGGTGTCGCTGCGCCAAGTGTGACGCCTGCCTAGCCGCGTCCGCCGTACTATCCCGTCTTGTGACGACCAACTGGCTTGGCATTGGTCGCGGCACCAAATGTGACGTTCTAACCTTTTGGTGATTTGAATTGGAATCTGGTTAGATTCGGTATCAGCCTTGTCGTTCCCAAGGTCTGGTTACCGAAGTAACTGCTTTGATTTCCAGTCTAACCTACGCACGTTGTGAAATGATCTTAGGCAGACGAAATCAATCAGTCGCCGGGCCGTAATGCAAGTCGAGTTCGAACAAGGGCGATATAGCACAAGTATATGTAAAAGAAAATAAAATAATAACTCGAAAAATTCAAATGTGTTAAAAAAGGATAACAATATTTTATATATGGTTGCTGAATTCAGGACTGCGTCTACTTCCCAGCCCGCTATGTAGATTCGTGACACTTTGTGTTTGTTAGGCGAGTCTTAACATCTTAAGTTGTTTGTTCTTTAAGAAACTGGTTCTTGGTGTATCTTCAGGTGATATTCGTAAAACTTGTTTTGGTGGTGTCGTTCTTCAAAAATAAATTGTTCTTGGTTAGAAATTGAGTTCAGAATTTGCTTGAATCTTAGTCAGCTTCTGCGAGGCGGATCTTCAAATCTCTTAGCTCACTGTAACAGCTTGCCTGTCTGTCTCCAACCCCAACTGCGAACTTGAACTCGAACTCAACTTTACTCGCTGCGACTCTGCTTATATGGACGCCGAACAAAACCGGGGTGGACTTGTCGGGGTTTGAGGTTCCTTGATAATTCTAAACCCACCATCCACTTCTTTGTTTTCGGTCAGGAAAAAATTATTATTTTCCATTTTTGGAAGTCTTCCGTCTTCCCACCTTCTTCTGTTCTCATATTAGTATCTCACCCATACCCTCAGAGGGTGTCAACAGGTTCCCCCTCTCTCTCACAGTGGCATCTCACACCTATCCCTTCAGGGGGGCGCAACATGCCTCCCCTCCTTCTTCCCATGATTACCTCCGCCTAACGCTCATGCCACCATTCAGCCAATGGCGCTCAGCAGCGTGGGTGTGTCCAGACTAGCCTGGGTTTAAAAAATCTTGCTCAAAGAAAAAAAATTATCTTCCTTTTTTTTTCTTTCTTTCTTTTCCTTTTCTTTCTTCTCTTCAAGGAGACCTCACACCCTAGACTCTTTATCTTAACCGAATCACCTGGAATTCGTCAATCAGCTTTTTGCCAGCATCAAGTGGGTGGCCATTTGGACGTATTTGCATTCTTGGTGCCAATTACTGATCCAATAATTAGCTTCGCTATCCTATCCAGTTCCGACACAAAACAGATGCCTTTTCCAAACGACTTTCCGTAGATAACTAATGTTTTAGTCTTTTGTTTTTTGTAACTCTGTGTGGTCCAATGGACATTTTCGTTCTTCGGTCAGCGGGTGCTTAATTAATTTATATCTTTTTAGAATTCTATCTCGCAAGTTATATGATCAACCTGGAATTTTCACCCGCTCCGTAACACAAATCAAATTAATCCAGTATCTTCCTTTCTCGACAATGGAAATAAAAATTTTACCACTTTTCTTTGTCAGAAAAATAACACCGCTTATTGTCCTTTTCGTGATGGCTTCTTATCACCTAAATTTAATTCTCGCCTTTCTTTTTTTTCTTCTTTCTTTTTTTTTTTTAGCAAGCCAAATAGTGTCACAGTTGAAAAGCATTTCATATCGCATTCAAAAAACTGTTCAACACGCGTCAAGTTGGATTTGGTCGAGATCAAAACAAGCAAATAAAATGCGCGCAACATCACGATCACATCACATGCGCAAGTGAAATATTTGCGTGGTCGTCTATTATGATTTTTAAGAGCGCCTCAATAACGACAAACGCGTTCAGGAAACTTTCATTACGGATAGAAGCTGCAACGAAGAAAAAACGTTTTATTTATTTCATTACAAGAATTTACAAAAAGGAACGATCAATTAGCTTATCTTCATACCCTACCTGGTGGTAAACGCTGCTGGTGGCGGTCCCGCCCTAGCCACCGAAACCGTGATATCACCTCTGGTCGGCGGATGATGAAGACAGGGTATCGCACGTGCTAACACATGTTGTATGTTAAAAATTGTCAAATACCTGTTTATTTTCATTAAATTAATTTTACTTCAAAATAAAACAATTTTCATACTTATTTTACAATTACTAAACTTATCTATTAGTAAAAAATAAAATAAACTTTTTGCTCATCGAATAGGGGTCCACCACAAAAATGAAGAGTAAAAGTAGCCCATACTTAAGAAATCGTAGAAAACCTCTGATCGAGATGAAGGGGATATTATGGCGTTTTGCAGTTTCAGTTATGACAAGAAAAAAAAAGGACTTCGACGTGGAATGCAAGCAGAATAGATCATTTATCGCAACTACCTTTTCTTAAAACGCAATGCTCACTCGGACCGCCATCTCATTAATAACCATTCGATAGGCAAAATATTTTTTGCTCAAGAGGATTGCATCATCAAAACAAACACACCCTCTAAGTAAATAAAACCTGTAATATTTACAATTTGACATTCGTGTTTCACATGTGTATTCAAATTTTCTCACCTTTTTAGAATTAGGCCAAATAGTCACATACACACACAGACAGATTCATATTTATGTGTGCATATGTGTACACTGGCGTGATAAATATGAATATATATATCTATTTTATGATATTTGACGGTGTTGTGGTAGGATCCACCTAATTTGCATAGTGGAGTACCGACCATATAAATATGGTTGGTACCGGAAAGAGAGAGGGGTAGGAATCGAGGAGATTCAACCAGAGACTCTGCACCGACTGCGACACAGTCAACACATTCTCCAGGAACGGTCTTCCCAGGAATATACAAAAGACTATATGTAAATATTGTGTACACTTTCTTGTTTCAATACATTTTGTTCTAAGTACATTTTGTGTTGCATTATTATTCCATGCATTTGTCAAGTTTCAACAGACGGACAGAAAACAACTTACTGCATAATCTTTAAAGCTGCGTGTTGCGTGATAGAGCATCTTAAGCTGATAAAAAAGCCGTGAAAAATAAATTACTGAATTTTTTGCTTAAAGAGATCGTTATTACAGAAAATACAACACTCCATAAGATGGCGTTACTAATTAGTGCTGCTCGAATAATTGTCTCACTTCGAGGTGTCCAAATTTTCTAACTGGGAATATTTCCTGTTCTTCTTTGTAGTATCGCCGTAGTTCTTGGAGATTGCATGGTTTTGTTGGGGCAATTTTTCCTTCAATTAACGCCACAATATACCATTGTGGAAATTAATTGAAACAACCGCTTTAGTTTCCTTTCTTTCACCATACGGTCAGTTTTAGACCCACTCGAGTGACAGGGTGTAATTATTTTCAATGTTTTCCTGAGATTAGTCATTTGCAGTGGTGTGCAATTATATGAATCTAATGGTGAAATTTGGCCTTGAAAAATATTGCGTCATCCTTGGTTGTAACTGTTTATAATCTCGCCCAGTCACTATTGTCGCGATGGTCGATTAGTTGTCCTACGTCCATTGTCTGTTATACACGATACTCCAAGTAAGCGCACAAAAATTGTAACTTTGCATGAACATATTGTCAAGCTTTACCATTGAAGTGGCGTGTTAAATATGTTTATTTTTATTTACATTTTATGATATTTGAACGAAACAACTTACTGCATGTTCCTTAATACTGTGTGTTGGGTGATAGAGCATCTTAAGCTGATAAAAAGATTTTTACAGATTCAACACGGTGGCTTACACAAATGCCTTAAGGCGATAGTGCTATCTTGAGAAAAGTAGGTGACGGCTGGATTAACCTATGTCTAGTAACAGGATTCTGCAACATGACACAAAATATAGACTGACCTGTAAACCCTCCTGGTTTAAATCGAATCAAAAATCTCTTTTTTTCTTGTGGATGTATTAACATGTTCTCAGGGGTATATTTCATTGGGAAAATACGAAAAAAAAGACTTAAATAATAACGGAATTATCCGTTTTGTTTCAAATAATTTACACAAGGGTGTGTTTCAATTTTATTGAGTTCTGAATAGGTGTTGGCTACTCTGCCAAAGCTTGAAGATCTTCAACCACAGGAAACGAGATATGTAGCAAGAAGAACAGTTATGGTGAAAAAAAAACTACATCTTCGTCGTCTGGCAGAAGACCGTCGTAGATTAATATACCTTTCCCTATTTATGTTTCCAGCAATCATTACCGATTTCCTTTTACCATCGTCTTTGAAAAAAAACCAACACTATAACATGAAAACCTTACTGACATTGTAGTGTATCTTGTATTCTTTCTTTCGCCAACTGATATCCTTACATATTCTCTTGCATTAGATTGTAGCTCTATCATGCATTCATCACTAAAGTTAGCTTTTTACCACTTTCCAGCACCCGATGTTAGATATTATTTCTATCACATCAATATTTTATTCAAATCTTTTTTGGTTAATGATTCTTTTTTTATTCTTGTACAACTGCTCATATTTATTCGTAATAATCGACATACTCTATCAACTGAACCATCTATATTAAAACTAGATTCAGTACTCACCTATCTGGAAGTTGCTTGTGGATTGCCGACGGTGTCTCTCAAGATATTTCCTTCCTTACTCTTGTCTAACATTCGACAAATATCCAATTTTTTTGCCCTTAAAATAGGAGAAAATATTCTTTGACTGGTTTGAACATTGTTTCGAGATATTCTCCGCCACTTTGCAACCTTCATAATTGTTTCAGCAGAAAATCTAAATATGATTCTACTGTTTAAATGTAAGTCAATGTTCAACTACAAAAACTCCCCAAGACAACTTACATTAACATCAATAAAGATGAAGAATTACTACTTGGAAATTAAAATATTATCATGGCTTTATTATCTCGGATCTTTTATAATCATAACGATAGATTTGCATGGCATTTTTTCATCTTCAAGCAGATTAAAACGATATATATTCTGTTACATAGCACCTGCAAATACCCCAAAATGAATTTTCCAATTCGCAAAGTCAACTGATCCTAGTGATAAAAGCATAATGCTAAACCTAGTGGATCTATGAGGTTCAAGCAACACAGTTTCTAGGAACAAAGAGAGAGAGAGAGAGAGAGAGAGAGAGAGAGAGGTGGAGTGGTGGATAAGGAATCGGAGAGCTGAGTTCAAATGAGAGAGAAAGACAGACAGGGGAAAAGAAACGTATGAGGACGTGAAGAAAGTCCTATCGCACAAGATTAAAAAAGTAAATGTTCCTTTTGTCTCAATTGATAATCGGGTCTTAATTGATAATCGGGTCTTAATTTTAATCGAGTTAATATTATCTAAAAGCATAATCACATCTATTTTGGTGCACCTAGGTGCAAAATATTTCTGGATTCAATACAAAGAACCACTCGAAATAATCTTTACCTATTCACAATTAATACACCGTTTCCCTTTAAAAATACTACAATGATCTGTAAACTGCAAATACTCACATATAGAAAGGTGAGGAGAATACGTAGGAGAAGAAAAAATCGTCATATTTAGTGCCATGATATTTTCCTCAGTCATTGGAGCTCTTTATTACATTATCGTGTCAGAGCAACACAATTTTAGGATTAAAAAGTGATGGGGGATTTTCGGCAATATTTAGTGCATTGCGTCCCGCTAACAACAAACACTTACCATTATATTTCAATTTGGTCTGTTGCTTTATGTAAGAATTGACACCCCCACATTCCACTAAACAAAGAGCGTACATTTTTGCTGGTGTATTACTGGTTTTTATTCTTTCCCTTTTCAATGGTCCATATCCATTTTCTTTGGATATCATTGCACATAACTCACTTTTAACCACCCGTGACGATTTTACCAAAGAATATTTCGTAGAAATCTGTTAATTAATTATTGTATCTAAGAATAGTATTGCATCTATTAGTTTTGTATGGGATTTCTTTTCTGGAATTAATGATGGCAAAAACTTTTCTGTTTCTTCCTACCGAATGTTCTCGACTAAACTACCTATCATTTTCAAGGATTCTTTGCTTTTCTGCTATTAGCAATGGTGTATGAGAAATAGCTATATCAAAAATAGTTGCGTAGTGTAGTCTTCAGTAGTAAACAGTCTAGAAAATAGTATATATCTATTTACACACCTCTGGAGAATGCAACGGAAAAGTTCTCCACTATAGTTTACAAAATGCCATGGAATTACCTAGATAATAAAGAAGTGGAATTTCTGGTGAATCAGGATACTGAAAGAATATGGCATTATATAAAAGTGGAACGGTCAGTGAAAATCAGTCCATCTAGCAGCAATTGATTTCCATTTTGGGAGAACAAAATTCTTCATTGCCAACAAAATATTTCAAAGAAAACCCTGCCTGAATCTCGTTTCACAACCTGCCACATCAGAAACAATGTTTTCACACGATAGCTGGACCTAAATGCTAAATCCTTAAAATCGCAGTGACCACCAGATATCCGTTGCATTCCCAGTTTCCATTTTTAGCAAAACTAATTTAAAATAATCTTCCACCCACAAAAAAAGCATGTCAGAGTTTGAAGCTTAAAACAAATACATTTGGGAGAGCGATGTTCCTTGAAAATTTCGAATCCTGACGTAAGCCTACCATTTATTCGAAATATGCTTAGATAGATAAACTCTTGATCACCAAACAACGAGGAACCTTCGTTCAACAATCATATTCCCAAAATAAAAATATTGAAACATTTCAATATATACTTCGATTTATATAATATGTATACTAGTAAAAAAAAAAATCTCGCAAAGATATTTCAAATTACATTATTTATAAATTGTTTTACCGTAAGTTTCAAAATGCCACACTTGGCTCATTGGGATAACGATAGTTGACTTCCAATATATTAAGATATGGAGAAGGTTCATTAAAAACAGAGATGATCGATTTTGTTCAGTGCAACAGCAACCTTGAGAGACTATTTAATACTAAAATCTAAATATGTTGTACATAAGTTTATATTTTTAGGGTAAAAGTTAGATTTTTTAGATATATAGTTTTAAATTTATTGCTGGTACTTTTATACATAAATGTATTTTTTTTATGAATATGTACTGTATTTTTATACATTTCTAGCAGTGTTGATTGACATTTTGCTATACAAATATATTGTTGTTACTTTTAGGTTATTTTACTTTTTATTTTACTGTTGACTTTACTTTTGGCGGCGGTGAATATTGGCCCATAGCTGTGATGTAACACGTTCTATTGTGGACCTGAGAAAAACAGCTGATAAGAGGTGACTCCACGCTCCGCAAAACCTCTCATCTTTCGATCAGTTGCCTTGTTACTATATAGAATTTTTTTCATCTTACCCGGGATGATAGAAACAAGGAAGAAAATTCTCAACCATTATGTGATAGCAGTCTTCCTCTATGAAACTTGTTCTACTGATGATTGCTGAGAATACTGTGAACAACGAATTTTACTGACAATGGAAACAAGGTGGAAGCTGATAATTTGTATCAGAAAGAGACAGATGAAACACTTTAGGGCACTTAATGTGAAAAGTGGGCATAGAACATTGGACATTCACGGGACATCATGTTTCCGATTCAATTTATAAGCTTCTTTTTTTTCTTTTTAGTAAAAATTCCTTTTTTTTTCTTTTTAGTAAAAATTCCTTGATGTTTATATGTTTAGTCCACAGTCTTCGAAGCAACTTTACTTAGTATCATGTTTCGACATTTCTTGACAAGTATGTTTGTTGTGGATTCCGGGATGAAATCCGGTACCAATAAATAACAAACGCCAGGAATGAATATCTGAAAATAATGCATTAACGTAATAATACAAACGGGTAAAGCAGCTTAGTTCCAGGAATACGTGTTGGTAACAAAATATAATAACAGTATTTAGTATTGAAGTATCACTGTATGACTGAGTCTACGTGCTCGCTCACTGTGACTCCTACAACGCTGTTACCTCACCCTCAATCTTCCGGTTACCTACAAACTTTTACTCGGGACTCGACTCTTGGTCTAGTCTCCGGCTATTCACTGACAGTAGTATAAGTATACGCTGGGTGTGTCCATCGTTTAAAAATTGGTGAACCACTCAACAATGTTCATCATCTGTGAGCAGATTATTTAATATTAATTGGCATAGAGGAAAAAAAGACAGAGTAAAGCAATGAATAACCTATGTAACGAATTTCAGCAAACAGAACATGTTATGGGGTCCACCCATTTTTCATACAAGTGGACTCGCCCAGTTTGTATTTGTACTGCTGCCGGTGAATACCCGAGAGCTAGAGTAATAGAGAGGGTAAGAGTGTGAGAACAGCTTTGTAGGAGTCACAGTTGCAAACACGTAAACTCAGAAGGAAGTCATACTTCGATACTGAATTTCCCAGACTGTATATATATATTATCATTGCTACTAACCGCATTTCTGGATCTACTAAGCGTATTAGCAATTATATTATTGCGTCAATACATTTATTTGCTATATTTCATTCCTGCGTTTGTCATTTATTTGAGACCGGATTTCATCTCGGAATCTACAACAAATTGGCGACGAAGATTCGAACTCACACGGGAAGAAAAAACAAAAAACAAATTTTCCCTCATCGTCCACAGCGAATTGGCGACGAAGATTCGAACTCACACGAGAAGAAGAAATAGAAAAATCCTCCCCTCGTCCACAACAGAACAGAACTGGGATTAGTTAACAAAGCAAAGTGCAAAAAAGAAAAGAATGGCTATGAGGTACAAAAGACCAGGAATTGTAGATAGACATGATCGTCCACATCCTGAAGGAAGACAACACATAGAAGACTAAATTTATTATTTAGAGACTAGAATCTGCATGAACATATATCTTAGTGACTATATGACCCTGCGTATAGCGACTTCTTTCAGAGGGTTGCGTTTACCTCGCCTCTCTGCAACAGAAAGTCTTTCGATATTACACGTCTCACTTTACTCAGGACATGTCAGAGAAAACGCAAACGACGAGAAATTGGAGTGCTTCCCTGTGAATAACCGGAGAGCGCAACAAAAATGTCACGTACAATTCCTTTTATTGCCCTGGCCATTTTCAATAAGCTTTCGAAGCCTGTGTCACTGTGGATGACTACCTAGTGCCACAAGAGTTTGGTACCATTTCAATTCCTCGATTAGATTGGATATAGCCATTTTAATGTTAAGATATGGCGCGCGCCAGAGAAAATTAATGTAGGTCGCCTTCCATTTATAGCCCATTAAATGTGGGTTGTGAAATAGCTGGCAAGTCATGCATATATATATAATGGGCTCTCCTGTCGGTTGTGCATATATATATATATATATATATATATATATATATATATATATATATATATATATATATATATATATGTATGTATGTATATGTGTGTGTCTGCGTGCGTGCACGCGCGTAATTTAAACCTGAATATTAGCATAATGACCTAAGCCTCCAAATAGTGGAGTGGGGTACTTTAGGATAGAATCTGTTATTTAATGCTTAATTAATTCTGTCTTTGGACATTGACCACTTTTGATTTGGACATGTTTCTTTTGTGACAGTTATCCACATATATATATATATATATATATATATATATATATATATATATATATATATATATATTAAAACAATACTCATATGATACTGCTTTCTGCTAATAACTGTTACACATAGATACTTAAATTTTGATGGTGTTATCTCACAATTTACCGGCTGTAAGAATGACGCGGAAATCAGTTCCTTATTTGAGTAGGTTTCTCTCTTTCTTGCTCTCTCTCTTTTTCATCTCTCTCTCTCTCCCTCTCTCTCTCTCTCTCTATATATATATATATATATATATATATATATATTACACACAAGCAGTCCCCCAAAATTAACTTCTTTCAGATCCACTGCATGTAATTTCAATTATTATTATTATTATTATTATTATTATTATTATTATTATTATTATTATATTCGTTATCCTCCTTGTAAGTTATAAACACATTAATAATTGTTTATTTGTCAGGAAGAACATTTCCTGATTTTACCTGGAAGTAGACGGGTATCCTCGAATATGAGTTGCCAGCTATTATTGTTATATCATAACTAACTCGGTGTTTCTAGAAAAAAGAATAAGATCAACCAGTGTATATTGGGGAGGATAACTTTTTTAAGTGAGGCGGTGTTCACTGTCAGGTCATAAAACATTAACTGTAGTAAGCTGAAATGTGCTTTCAACTTTTTATTTGCAACTTATGAGTGAAAACCATAGCTAGAAGCTAAAAGATAAGCTGAATACCAAATTTTATCTGTTTACGCACGCACACACACACACACATAAAAGACACACATACACAGGCATATATATTTATATACATATATATATATATATATATATATATATATATATATATATATATGCATGTATGTATGCATATATGTGTGTGTGCCTGTGTTAGGCAGAAAAAAATCATAATAATTTCAATGCACAAGTTCTATCCATATAATTCTACCACATTATTTTTCCATTTTCTAAAAGAAATATTGTACATCAGAAGCTATGCTTTCAATTTCTTCTTACAAAGATGTTCACTCTGAAGAAGGCCTAAGAGTCACTCGAAGTAAACACGCAGCATGATTAAGAACAAATTCAAACGGTGAATATAATTTCTTGTTAGGCCGGCTCAAATCGTGGCTTCGGCCATCATGAAATATTCGGAAACTGTCACCATTGTATTACTGATTTTCTAGTTTGGCTGATATTGCCGTTTTTTCTTTACGGTCCAAATGCTTAAAATGTTGCTTCTTTTGACCTTATATGACATTCAGCGCTTTCTTGATCATGAATATGATAGACCTGTTGAGTTTTAGGAAATTGGTTCGCTCTGGTTGTTCACTCATGCTATGAGCCCGACTACAGTTACATCTTTGAGGGAAAAAAGATAGTTGCCAAAACTCTAAATTAAAAAAAAAAGGATTACCTCAATTTTATTAATTATCTAGATTCAGTATCGAACCACTCTCCTTCTCTTTATAATCACATGGTGAGCAGTAAGTTCTACTCGAGCAGCCTCTTGCTACGAACCAGTCTTGTTGAAACGTCTCAAAAAAGGTTACTGCCACGATCACTAAATCTCACCAGTTAAAGTCTATGCTTACCCGTTATATTCCACACCTATCCGCATAAGCTGTGCCTATTAATATGTAATCTTCTACATCGAGTAACCCCCAGGTCATGTACAAGGTGAACACCACTTTTTAAAATGTAAATAATGTGAAAGTATAGAGATATGTACTTCAAAAGATACCCCAACTGTACCAGAAATAAATATCGGCAATTGGTGCTTTTTTTTGCAAGTTACAATTAATTAAATTGAATTGTCTCATAAGACGGATTATCGTAAGTGCCAAAAGGCCTATTTACGCTATCATTTCATCTTAAATACCCTGATTTTATTTTCACAGTTGGCTATTTTTGTTGACCACTGATAATAATAATGATTGATGTGTTTCATGACTTATCAGCCGTTTGACG
>OZ010584.1:103110124-103127624 GCA_963932145.1 Acanthosepion lycidas | reverse complement strand
TCGAGCGGGATATTTGTGCATGCCAATGTTTGTCTCCCTGTTGGAATGGTGACGTTTCAAGTTATGGTTATTATCTAAGCATAGTTTAGATGTGACACAAGGCCGAAAGTATGGGGTACCCACTGAGAATTGAACTCACTACTCAGTCCTAATTGTTCTAGCGAGACCAGCTTGCTAACCATTACACCACGTCGAGGTGCCCAACGATTTTCTAAGAACAACTTGGAGGTGGCACAAGACCGAAAGCATGGGGCACCCAGTTGGATTGAACTCACTACTCATTTGTAACGGTTCTAGCGAGATAAGCTTGCTAACCATTGCACCACGTCGAGGTGCCGGTGATGCTTCAAATTATGACAGACCAATGAAACCATCAAAGCAAAAATATTGTGAATGTCCAATAATTCATGCAGCCATATTTCTTCAGAGCGTTTTGTATGCGCGTAATTGTGTCAATTTACATGTTCGAATCAGATTAATTATACTTTAAACCAGCAAATATCCCTCACATAAAGTTTATCAAACCTGGATTTTATATTTGGAAGAATTTTTTTTTAATAATGATTGCGATGAGAGACGGTCAAAAAAGCTCGAATTAGCTATTGTAGAAAAAGAAAACTCTTTCAATCAATTCAAAAATGATTTTTTTAAATTCAGAAAATTATTTTTCGTATTTGAAATATTAGATTTAATTTATTACCTTTAAATTAAAACTAAAATAAAAGCTTTATGGATGATTTTTCAATTTTAAAATTCATTTTAAACATTACGTATCACGTTTTGGGGTCATCGCTAGTTTTCTATTATGAACTAGTACCAGGCTGTAAATGATAGTATAACTATTCGATCTCAGAAAAAAAAAAGAGATTTTCCAAATAATTTAATGAGATCATTTAATCCCAATAACATTGCTTATTCCTCGGCTACTTTGTTAAATACATTTGCGCTTAAAACAAATATTATTCACAGCATTTTCACTTACAATGCTGCTTAAGTTTTTAACAAGCATATACTCACAGATTAATCGAGGAGATAGTCGGGGTGCACTGTAGCTTCGGAAGTCTGCGAATTATAAATTAAACATAAAATATAATTAACATTCAAATATATGCAAATAAAATAGAAAAAAATAAATAATACAGAAAGTTAAAACTTTCCATCCTTATTTAAAATGCATTTATTTAATTTAGAATGCTTTCTTTAGTAAAAGGAGTTACAATCCATTTACATAATGAATATCATATACTTTATTCTGTTAGTACATTTTTACAATAATGTTCCTTCTGTACAAGTCCCAAGAGCCACTTTAGGTAAAGTGTTACAGAGTAAGAAGTAAGAGCTACAGTCCGTGATGAAGATGACGGTAAAACTTGAACTTGAATAGATTAAAATTGTTGGGATCGGAAACACATTCTCTTGGGATTCGTTTGCACAAATATTGGTATGTGGGAATAAGAAGTTTGAGTGGAACTTGCATCTCCCCATGGAAATGTGAAGGGAATGGGGGTGGTCCGTTAAATATAGGTGACATGACGCATCTAAGAACAGTTGGAACTAAGGAATGTATTTCGCTTAAAAATTTTCTACGGAAATAGTGACAAAGCTGCAAGAGGCTTGCCACGTTTAGTCTGTTGGAATGTGGCTGTAGGGTGTAAAATAACTCATCACACACAAGGACGCGTATACGCTTTTGAATTGAGTCGAAAGCGGAAAGACAATACGTGGCATCTCCTACCAAGAGATGACAATAGTCCTCCATCTTCGGTCTCTCTCTCTCTCTCTCTCTCTCTCTCTCTCTTAAATGTAACACATGACAGGTGTGATACAAGGAACCGAGACAGTTCCGTGCATATTTAGCGCGTGGGATCATATGTACGAGTTCTTCTTGAGGTCTGGTATGAAATTAATTCATAACAGGCGCCCAAGACACGGTGCCTCTCTGAGAAGACACGCGTTTATTTGTAATATCAGAAAAAGTCAATTGAAATTTCTAGAAAACATATTGAGGAACGACAGATTTTAATACTTGACATTGGCAAGACGCATTAAAGTCAAGAGGATAGAGGAAACAGCAAATAAACTACTTAACGCGCGTAAATGTTTGTCAGAACATTGTGTATATGAGAGAGAGAGAGAGTGAGAGAGAGAGAGAGAGAGAGCGATGAGAAAAAAAATAACACTCGTCCAGCATAATCCACAAAAATATAACTTATATATAAAAGGAATTAAAAGCTTTTCTAATTAAATAATTTCATATTTTTACTGCATTTATTTGTCTTATAATTCGGAGCAAATTTTCGGTAAATGCTGTTTTTGTTTGACAAAAATTTATTATTTTAACTAATAATTTAGACAGAATTTGCTTGCCTGTTGTCTATAGCCTAATCCAAGTCTCGTTGCCATTATAAAAGAAAGAGCTACCTACTGATTATTAATACATTTTCTTTTATTAAATCACATCGTGGAACGGATCTGATATTGCAATATACGAAATAAGTGATGACCTCATACCGTTGCATTTTATAATTGTATTTTAAGAATAAATACTGTTTTAACAAATATAAATATGAAGAGACAGAAATTTTAATTTTCCGGTATATATATATATATATATATATATATATATATATATATATATATATATATATATATATATATATGGGTTGTGGTTGGGGATACCAGGAAAATAAAATATATATGAGTTGGGTGTGTGGCTTGGAGTTGAAAAGAGAATAAAAATGACTGAAGGACTCTCATATTCTGATTAGGCGATTGTCAGATGGGAAGAATCTAGAAGGAACCAGAATAACTATCTGTACATTCATAATGTTATCATTTTCGGCGGTGTGCATATCCGCTGTCACTAGCCAAGACATTAGCAAGGACACAATGGAAAAATATCGTAGCAGTTATACGGCTTAATGTCCGGACAGGGGCTACGTGCAGAGACTAAATGTCTAACATTAAAATAACTTGACTTGCATTGGACATGCGCAGAAGCATGTGAAAATCACATGTATGCCGTCTTCCTGTTTAGCAAGCGTGATTTAATGTTTTTTCCTGGATCTTATCGGAAATAAATATTTTCATTTAATCATCACAACTTGCATAAATGCAACTACTACTATTACAACTGTTGCTTATTTTTATAGTACGTCTCAACAAATGTTATCCATATCGCTGATTCATATATATATATATATATATATATATATATATATATATATATATGAGGCAGGGTATTGTGTGTGTGTGTGTGTGTGTGTGTGTAACGAATGCACGGATTGAATTTTCGATGGATTTGCACCAAAATTGACATGCACATTGCTCCAAGTTAGCGAGAATGCCAAGATTGACATTGCATTTCCCAACTCCCATCGATAGTGGAAATAATACCATTTTTTCATGCTTCTACGGCAGTTTCCATGTAGTTTGCGGCCATTTTGTACTGGCCAGAGTGAGGGCCAATAGCTGGCTACCACGAATAGGCAGGAGTATTCTATTGGACAGCGTGAGAGCCAACTGCTCACTGACACGAATGTTAACTAGCATGCTAAAAAAAAAAAAAATCGATAGCTGCATTCGTCACAAGTGGGAAAAATTTAAATCTGCACAGCACTTTACTCCAATTGGCTCATTCGCTTGCTAAACTCAACGTTGATTCTGATTCAGCAGAATTGGTTTGGTGTGAAAAAGTATTTGTTGTTAACATTCTTTTTTCATTCGGTTTTTCCAGTTACGAGTCCTTTTTTAAAGCTGATCGTTTTGAGTTCATTTTGTTTAGTTCTTTTTTCGTAACAGATTTAATGTTTAGTATAGAGCTTAGAAAAAATTCGCAGTGTGAGATAGGCAAGAAGTAAGGCATGTAGCAACATCAGCACGGCAAAGGGAATTCCTTTAAAGGCAAGCAAGGGCATAAATATTTTAAGTCAAGTGATAGCGATTGCTGCATGAGTTGTACGATTTTTGAATCTAGCCCAGGCAACGACGGGCCATGCTACTAGTAAATACTTATATATGCAAGTAAAGTCTCTTCAGAAGTATTGGAACTGCAGGGCCAATTCCTTTGTTTGGGGTGTTCACTTAACATATTAGATTTTAAGATTAAATGATGAATATGATTTCAGATTTTATTTCCTGGTATTTACAAATAAATGTGTTAAACTGCTTGCGCCATGCCACCTTATGTATATGCTGTCCCCATATTTAGGTGAGCAAAAGTAAAGGGACAGAAAGTTTTAAAGTGAATAACATTAAATATTTGGTTGGATAAGCCTTGCTTGTAATAAATGCATCCACTGTGCGCGCCATTCATATCACTCAGATGTTGCATTCGTCATTTATGATGCTCTTCGTGACATTAATCCAGTCTCTCTCAGTTCTTGTTTGTTCTGTGCGGGTTCTTCCTTCGGTCTCCTCATCAGGAGATGAAATGCAAGCTCTATTGGCCTGTCTAAAACTGTTCATTTTTCCCCACTAATGAAGTACTTTTATTGTGTTGACAGTATGTGTTGGTTCATTCTCCTGTTACATGATAAAACTACCTCTTATTGGTTTCGATGCATTTTCTGTAAAGTGACCGATAAAATGTTTCTGTAGACTTCTGAATACTTGGTGCTCATGACTTACATCATCAATAAATAGGAATGAGCCTGTTCCAGAAGCATCCATGCAAGCCCAACACAATACACTAACTCCACTGAGCTTAACAGATGAGTTTTTTATCATTTGATTATAGCATCCTTTATTTCTCTTCATTCGCCTTTCTATCTCTTTGGGAGATTAATAATGGTTTAATCAGTCTCAAAATCTTTCTTCGCAGAAGTTTTGTCGCTCATCTTTGTACTTCCTGGCCTGCCGATTCTTACTGCTGATAAGTGGTTTACATCTTGTGGTTTGGCCTCTATATTTCTGTTCTTGAAGACTTTTTTCGAACGTTGGATTGTGAAAGCTTCACCGCTGCACTGTGGAGGCTCTTGCTGATGTGACTGAATGTTGGTTTGTGTTTTTCATCACAGCTCTCACAAGGTTTCTGTCATCAACTGCTATTTTTCCCCTTGAACGACAAGTTCAGTGACAGTTGCTTAGTACACCAGTAGTTTCTTTCTTTTCAGGACATTTCAAATTGTGTTGGATAAGTCCAATTTTTGCAATAGCTCTGATTGATTTGCCATATTTTCTCAGTATCAAAATGTCTTGCTTTTCTCCGATAGACAGCTCTCTCATCTTCAGGTTGGTTAAACCTTTTTAAAAAGAAATTCAGGCTATACAAGTGAAACCCGAGTTGAAACCCGAGGCTAAATCCAAGAGTATTCATGCATATCCAACCTTTTAAAATGTTTAAAAAATTAATCTAAAAGGCAATACCTAGAAATAACAAGAAAAACTTGTCAGCCTGTTTCAATATTTTAGCGCAATTGAAAAATGGGTTAGTTAAAACAAAAGTTTGTATGATCTAAATTTTTAAACACATCTAAATGTAAGTACCAGGAAATGGAAGCTAAAATTCTAAACTCTTGTCTCATCTTCATTTTTTTTTTTTAATAAAAATATCTTCAGTAAACAGCAAAAACAAAAGAATTGGACTTGTCGTATCAATTCTTTTTCGATACAATGTGTATATGTGTGTGTGTATATGTGTGTGTGTGTCTCTGTGTGTGTGTGTGTGTATATGCCACATCTGGGTCTGTGCTCATGCTGTATATTGGGATATTTTTGATAAAATCCAAACAAGCATCTGCAATATTACTGGTCCTGACCGGTCATCTGTGCTCCCTTCACTTTCCTATCACCGTAATGTAGCTTACCTTTGCCATTTGTATTAATAATTTCATGGTAATTGTGCGGATGATCTCTTTTCTATGGTTCCTAGACTTTATGAATTTAAGGGCATTACTAGATTAGCGGGAATTTCTCACCAATTTACAATTGAATGACTAAATTTAACCGTATGTTTTCTGCTAACAGGTACGTTGTTTGCCCTTTTCGTTTGTGGTGCTCTCTTCCTAGAATGACAAGCACAAATATATATTTTCCTTTTGGTAAGTCGAATTTTTTCTTGTGATTTTTCTTTCAATTGTATTTATTATAAGTATTGAATTGCATTAAACCAGAAAGTTTATAAAAATAAATCTGACAAATCGTCAGAGATAATACAAATATGTTACAAGTGTAAATAAAATACTAAGATAATAGTAGCATTAACTAAAATATCAACATATATATATATATATATATATATATATATATATATATATATATATATATATATATATATATATATATATATATATATATATATATATGCGTGTGTGTATATATATATATGTTGATTTTTTTGTTGAAATTTAAATTTATATTATGAAATCATGCATCGGATTGCTAAGGCTACAAGTGCTTTGGGCAAACTTCGCCATCGCTTGTGGAATGAGGCGGGCATTCGAGTGGATACGAAAATTCGGGTTTTCAGAGCTGTTGTACTTGCTATCCTTTTGTATGTCTCAGAGTCATGGACTTCATTCAGGTACCCTATACGCCAGCTACGTGCTTTCCATAAAAAGCTATCTGCCATCAATCTGTTAAGCTTCAAGATAGGACATCTAACGTAGACCTGTTTAACAGGTGTAATATTGGAGGAATCAAGACTTTTAACATACAGTCTCAGTTGCGGTGGACTGGTCAAGTCTTGAGAATGTCTGATGACAGGATACCCAAGGTCCTAATGTACAACCAGTTAGATCAGGGCTACAGGTATGTAGGACGCCCACGGCTAAGATACAAAGACAAGCTGAAAAGCAACGTGTCAGCAGTCAATATAACACATATCATCTTTGAGCGCTGCGTTCTTTCTCATTCTACAAAGTCATCAGTTATCTATAAAGATTCAGCTATGTCATCACATTTTCACTCGCTTGACATGCTCTGTCAATTTTTGTTTGTATTTGATATATCTTTTTAGGTATTGCGTTTTAATATTCTCTCCGCTATTGTTAGAAGTTTGAATAATTATAGGCTAATTCGTGTGACACACATAGAGAAAAAAAGATGTGTTTTTTTTTCTCGATCCAAGTGTTTTTGTTTGATTGCCAGCTTGTATTCTTTTAAAAATCTAGTTTTCTAAACGGTTTTCATTTTGACTGAAGAGGAATGAGAAGTAAGTGTAGATAATGGAGGTTTGAAGATCAACAAAACCAGAAATGTGTCGTATTTGAATGCTGAACTTTAAAAACAGCCCTGCTTCGGTTGAGTGAGATTGCTAGTCTGGCCTTGTCGGGAGACGGACTTGTCCGTTACGTGGTTCTTCAGCTGTCTGAATTTGTATTGCCAGCCACACGTAAGAATGCGTAGATGAGTGATGAGCTGGTAGGAGTGTAGAGATAACATGCAGATGTTGTCCCAAGTATCACCCACCTACCCACCCGGAAGGGTATGTGAAACCCTGAATAAAACTTCCACATATAATGTGGGAAACAGTGCTCCCGTTCTTATTTCTCGGCAGGGCTTTTGTTTTTCATTGTGTTACTTTGTGAGCGCGCATTGAAATTGAGGATTGAAATGCAACGTAAGGATAATCCTTGGCGACAAGTAGAAATCTTGGATGAGTTTCGCGTTGTATGTTTAGTATAATCGCAAATATCCAAGAGTATCTCTCTTTCAAACACCTCTTTTATCATCTAATCTTTCAATTTATATATATATATATGTGTATCTTATCATTAATATTATCATCATAATAGATATTTATTCTGGTCACTGCTAAAGATAAAGAGACATATTTCTTTTTCAAATACCAAACTTTACCCTAAGTATTTGCGGATTAGTTTAGTCGGATGTAGCATTTAACTTTTTCTAGAGAGCTACAATTCATATATATATATATATATATATAATTTGGATCGACCCAGTGCTCTATTAATCATTGTTACAATTGTTTCAGTCATATACAATTTTTTCTGTCTTCCTTGTTTCATACTTGTATTTCGATTTATTATACTGTTCATTAGCACTTAATTTTATCTGTATTTCTTTACTCTTTTACTATTTTCTCGTTCTACACCTATTTTCCCGCTATATTTACTGATTAGTAGTTTTTGTTTTCCTTCTAATGCAGCACTATCTCTGCTAGTGATTATATTCGATTTTCCTCAATCTAGTTTTATCACCATCTTTTTTATGTTAACTTTATCTTTTTTTTATTTCCTTTTGCCATTTTTGCTTTCAAACTAATTATTTTATCGTTTTTGTTCATATACTTTTTGAATTTATATTAATTCTTCAGATCTCATTTGTGCTTTTATTCTTTCAATCTTTTTCTCTCAGTTGTTGTCTCTCTTTAATAATCTCTTTATATTCTCTTTAGTTTTCTGTCTTTCTTCTGTAGACATTTTTTTTTCTCTGTGTTTGTCTCTATCAGTTAATTCTCTCTGTACGTTTCTTTCGTTTTTTGTTTTTATTCTCTGGAGTTTTCTGTCTTTCTTCTCTTTGTGTTATGTTTCTATTTATCTATTTATTCTCTCTCTATTTTTTTTTCTTTTACTCTCTGTCCTTTCCTTTCTCCTCTACGTAGTTTTCTTTCTTACTTCTCCCTGCAGTTATCTTTATTTATCTCTTTATCTCTCTCTAGTTTTCTTTTACTCTCTCTATTTTACTTTAATCACTTTGTAGTTTTCTTTCTTTCTTTTTTGTCTCTGTGGTTGTCCCTCTTTATCTATCTCTTTATTCTCTCTGTATTTTTGCTTGTTTTTTCCCCTTTTACATGTTGTACTGTGTCTTTGTTCTAACTGTCGTTTTCTTTCTTTAATTTTCTTTTCTCCGTGTTGTTCACATCTTTCTTTTACCGCTAGGTAGTTTGTTTTCTCTTGTCTTTCTTTGATTGTCTGTCTTTATTTATCTCTTTATTAATTCCATAGATTTCTTTCTGCTGTTTTTTCCTTCTCTCTGTAGGTTTCTTTCTTTCATCTGTCTGTAGTTTTCGTTCTTTCTTTCTTTTTATCTTTCTTTCTTTGTTCTTCTACACTGTTTCATAATGGCTTTTACTCCATGTTCCATTTTATTCGTCACTATCATTTTTTAACGCTGATACTTTTACATTCGTCTTTTATCCTGATTTTCTTCCTATATCTAATTCTCTTTTCTCCTCCTCCTCCTCTTCTTCTTCTTCTTCTTCTTCTTCTTCTTCTTCTTCTTATTATTATTATTATTATTATTATTATTATTATTATTATTATTATTATTATTATTATTTACTTCTCCGTTTCCATCTTACGTTCCTTTTATGCCTCCCGGTCTTGTGGGACCACGCCCTGCAGACATACATGGAATAACTTGACAGGCGACATTTGACATGTCGATTCCAGCCAAAGTCTTCAGATAAATTCGCCAGGCGAATTAGAAAGTTGTGTAGAGAAGACAACGCATGAGTAAGAAACTGACAGGGAACAAAGCACAACTTTTACATGCGATTGTTAAAGCTAGAGACACGTGCAGTTTTGCTTGTACAGTCATTCACGGTGAATTATTATTCATGGTGCTTCGCCGTAGATTGATTCATTGCAAGCCGATCTCGCATGACATTATTGACTAGTTATCCAACCCTCGCTGCCTGAACAATCTTTGTGGTATTCTTCTAAAATAAATGTGTTTTTTCGATTAAATATCCCGCTCCCTGCTACGTTGTTTTGGGTGGTGAATAGTTGGCCAATTCCATATCATGCTTTAAAATTAAAATATATGGCGGGGACATGCATTTTCTTTCTTGTGAAAATTTCTCAGAGTTAACCTGTAGAAAAGACAATATTTATAAATATAAATGGCAATAGGAAAACTGTAATAGTTGTTGACGCGTTTCGTCCAATGTGGACAGTATTTATTGTAATAAATACAATTATGGCAGAAGGCCCGCGAAGGGGACGGATTGAGGCGGGTCATCACTAAGTATCTTATACTAGCTAATCCGATTCACGACGCATTCACGCATTACAATTTGCCCATTCACCCCAAAAACTCGTCCATCACCAATCAATCCTCCATACAACATAAAACAGCAAGGGGAACCTACAAAACGCGCCCCGTGCCGTAAAATTTAATAATAATAAATTCTTAAAAATCTGTGATCAAAAATGAGAGGGCTGGGAATGAGCCCCAAAACAAACTAAATATAGACACAAAATAAACAAAATATAACTGATGACAGTAGGGCCCGTCCAACCCTCAAAATGAAAGGCCGCTGTATTCTGTCAATTTGGACAAAATCAAGAAATTCTCTTGCTAAGGAAGTGGGAAAAGGAAAAAATATCCACCCACATGTGAAAGAAAAAAAATTGACCCAGTCGAGATAAATAGAGTGGGGGGTCAAAACAACCTGGGTAGGTTGGGAATCTCAACTTGGATTATAACAAAAGATGTA
Organism: Acanthosepion lycidas; assembly: GCA_963932145.1. NCBI lineage: Eukaryota > Metazoa > Mollusca > Cephalopoda > Sepiida > Sepiidae > Acanthosepion > Acanthosepion lycidas. The sequence continues at coordinate 103,117,219 of OZ010584.1, read as the reverse complement.
ATCGGAAACAGGCTAAGAAAAACATTTACTCACAATAACTAGGTACACAAAAGCTTGTCTAACCTAACAAGGAGTGGGGGGGGGGGCTCCACAGGAAACCACCCTGATGTGACTAGTGCATTAGCTAAGTTGTTTTTTGTGAGGTCTCTTTTGTGCTCATAAATTCGTTTTTTTTAAATTTCTAATTGTTTCTCCAATATATTGGGAGGAATATTTTTGGCAATTTATTTTATAAATGCATATATACATAGAACCAACTAATTCAACCACAATTTTGATTTAAAAATGCTACACTCTTAAAAAAAGAAAATAACTCACTCGGAAGGAAAATTCTAGAGTGCTGCCATTGAATATTACACAAATATTAATCTACGTCCAGGCTTTCTCCCTATTTCACCTTTCTTAACAAAATTACTGCTCTCCCAAACAAATGTACACAACAATATCGTGAAATCAAAAGAAAATGGTTGAATCCGTCAACATAGCAATAATAACAATATCTCCACACGTGACAGTAATTGATGTAATTTTCAGTTAACAGTATGAAAATAGCGTTCTCTAAATTGCTTAGGATATTTATTTTGTTATTATTAGTTACTTTGTTTAAATAAATTAATTTCGTTTTTGCTTTGAAAAAGTCCACATTGGCTGAAAGGCTTCAGTAACTATTACAGATTTCCTATTGTAATTTATATTTATAAATGTTCCTTCTGAATCAGAATAGGTGTCGTTTACTGGGTAGCATAAATCTTATTTTGTGGGGTAGCATACGTGTAATATCTTTGGTGTATACGTGTTCTTCATTGGACAGCACACGCTTTCTTACTTCGGCAGCATACATGTTCTTTCTTGGGTAGCGTAAATGTAATTTAGGCAACACACGTGTTTTTTTCTTGGGCAGCATACGTGTTCTTTCTTTGGCAACAAACGTGTATATTCTTAGCCAGTATACATGTTAATTCTTGAGCAACATACGTGTTTATTCTTGGGCAGCATACAGGTTCTTTCTTGGGAAACATACGTGTATTGTCTTAGCCATAATACATGTTCTTTCTTGGCCAGTATACATATCATTACTTGGGCAACATACATGCATTTTCCTGGCCAGTATATATATGTTCTTTCTTGGGCAACATACTTGCATTTTCTTAGCCAGTATACATGTTATTCCTTGGGCAACATATGTGTATTTTCTTAGCCAGTATACAGGTTCATTATTAGATAACATACCTTCATTTTCTTAGTGTGCACGTTCTTTCTTGGGCAGCATACGTCTTTGTTCTTCGGAAGCGTACATGTTCGTCTTCAGTAACATAAATGTTATTTCTTTGGCAGAATATGTGTTCTCTCTTGGGCAGGATAAATGTTCAGAATGCACCTATGCACTAAATGATGAAGGCTCAGCGTAAAAGAAATCCAATCTATATGAAACAATCTATAATCGAAAACAATAAAAGTACAATTAGCTTAAAAAATAAAAGTACAACTAGCTTACATTTATTATCAATCCCTGGATCTTCTGCTTCATCAACATATCCATTTATTCCTATCGGTGATTCAACGTTTTTATTCTTTTTAATCAATTCACCACAAACCAGGCAGGAATGCTAATAGTGAGAAGGGGTGTGTTACAGTGAGCGAATGTAAAAGAGAAGACTGAGAATAGGGAGGATTGAAGAAAGGACAAAAATCAACGGGATTCAAGAGGACGGAAGATGGCGATTCATGTTGCATGAACATTTTTGAAGATTACAGCTATCGAGTAAGAAAATAATCGGAAGGGATTTTCCCAGATGGGAAGTGCAACAAAAGAAACTGTTTTGCTATTTCAACAGTAAAAAAGTAGAACCTTGGTGACAATTTAGTAGCATGCTTAAATTCGTGTATTCGGAGCACCAGGGGAAAAGCTCGTAAGAGCAGTTGCCATGGAAGCTGGAATCCAAGTTATGTTAGTGAGAAAGTGACTGAAGTCGAGATGCCTGGACAGGATCGATTACATTACAGATTCTTCGTGGGATTTTATCAAGAGTTTCAAGTTTACAGCAGAAGAGATCGGACCAAATATCACAGTAGTATTTAATACACGGAGGAAATGTAGATTTGCAAATGTGTAAGATGTGTTCAGAAGAGCAACATTTTCTAACACGACACAGGTACCAAAACTTACTTGCAGTAGATGCAGCTATTAATTCGATGTAGTCGCTCCACTTCAAATTACTGGAAAACGTGAGGCCAAGAAGGCGAAGTATGTTGTTCACCTGGGGTCTAGAAAAAGTTCTCTGGTGGTTAAATGAAAGCAGTTGTTTAGCTCCCCGTTACCTTCTTCTGCTTTTTTTAAATCTGAGTTGCTTTTCTCGTTGAATTGTTACCGGTCAAAGACAGGGAGATCAGTTTAATCTTTTATTTGACGCTTATTTGGGGCTAGGGATTTTTTCATGTCTTCACTAAGGTCATTTGCGTGAGATTCGACACAGAAGACGATGTCAGAATTTGAATCTTTTTGCGCTAAATATCTCTTATTTTGTAGGGAATAAAACGCATTAAGATAATGCTTAATGAAGTTAAAAATCAACATTGTTATTCTTCGTAATTATTATAAATAATATTAATAATTTTATCTGGATTTCTTTTCTGTTTAGTCCAAATTTTTTCCTGGTCCTTACCCGAGAACTGATGTGAGTCAAAGTAATAAATATATGCTTGCTGTTTGCACACACTTTGATGTAAGGGGATATTTAAATTGTTGATTTCTTTACATGTAAAATCATATGCTGCCAAGAGGAGCAGTTTCATACATTAAAGGTTTTAATTTATTTCCTTGTAAACACGTCCCTCCATATAATATTAATAATACTAATAATAATTCCTTTGATTCCTGTTTTATACTCATTTCCTTCCGATTCCACATCAGAGGCTGGAGGTAAGAAATGGCTTCATGAGATTTTCACTGTATATATTTGTAAATACAAGTAAAAATAAACCTAAACCATTGATAAAGTGTTTTTATATCTTTTACATTGATTAATTCCTCTAAAATATTTACAGCTTCGTAAGTTGTGCGCTCTACTTGTGTGAACAACTTTTGTATATCCTTAAGGCGTGAGCTATCACGGATCCCTTCAATTCTGGCCCAGGGCTGAAAACACAACTGGAATTTTTGATGCCCTGGTGTGATACATTTTTTTAAGATTTCCACATCACGATGCTTGCATGTAAATAATTTTTTGAAGAAATTCAAAGATTCATAAGACTATGCAGGAACGGCCATGTTAATAAGAAAGCACAGTCTGATATTCTTTGCTTACTATGTCTGGGTCATTAGTTTTGACTTTTTTGTCTGTGTATATTATAAAGTCGCATAAAATTGTTACACGTCCCATGTCTGTAACAGTATCTGGGTCGTGTTCGTACCAGTTTCCCTCTCATAAAGATTTTTCACTGAAGATATTAGGCCACTCTGCTATGCCGATTTCTATTACTATTTCCTTCCGTTTACCCTTTAGAAAAATATAATAATAATTTTATAAAATTTTCAAAAGAGCAATTTGTTAAAAAAAACAAAAAAAATAAAAATAAACTAAGATAACACACATTTTACACAGGCAAAACTGTTCGTAATATGTGAGCTCCTTTTGTGAGTACAACATTTTGGATTTCTTTAAGGCATGGGCAACCAGGAATACGTTCAATGAGTCTTTCGGAACATTTTGCAATCAATACGAGGGCGCCAACTACAATGGGAAATATTGATGTCTTTATGTGCCACATTTTGGAGATTTCCATTTAAATATCCTTGTATTTTGATATTATTTTCAAGATCTTCAAAGATACATTACAATCTGCTTGAAGTTCCATATCAATAAGAAATCACATTCTGTTTTTGTCACCTTGATCACGATGTCTGGGCAATTAGCTTTGATTATTCTCTCTGTGTGTATCGTAAACCTCCATAAAATTGTTACAGGCGCTGTCACTGTAACCTGGTTTGAGTGACAGTTTCTTGCATATTTTTTTACTGCAGATATTCTCCTATTCATTTTACGCTAACACCATTCAACCTGATACAAAATGGTCACTTGTTTCTGGATATTTATCTCAGAATCTGCATTTCTGCTTAACACAAGTTTATCAGTATATCTGCTTGGTAATTTCTAGTTAGCAAGCAGTCTTCATGTGTAGCAAGAATAAAACCTTAAATTTAATTTTTTAACCTTTCACTACGTAACCACTTCGTAATGTGTGAGTTGTAATTGGGACTACAATTTTTTTCATTTCTTTAAAGCATGGGCTACTAGAAATGTTTCATTAGTCTGTCGAAACATTTTCCAATCAATCCGAGAGCTCCACCTGTAACTGCTATTATTGATGTCCTCATGTGCCAAGTTTTTGTATTTCCATTTCAGTATCTTTGTATTTTGAAAGGTACATTACAATTTGCAGGAACAGCCATGTTAACAAGAAGGCACATGTTGATATTGTTATTACTGAGCGGCAATCCAACGAAATAACCCTGGGTAAAAAACTATGAAACCTAATATACCCATTTGAGACCTAAGCTATCTAGATTTAAATCCCATGTCATTTAGATGCCTCATCATTCAAACTTAAAAAAAAAAAACACGGACATGATATTACACACTATTCTAGATTATTATCAGATATACACAATGCCTTGCGCCAATGGAGATATGCCCAACTCGTTATGGTCAGGCAACGAACAAGCGAATGGATGGAGTATTTGATTTAGCCCATGAAGATTAATTATGCACATCCAATCAATTAAGATCAAAACGAATAAAACCATAAGTTGCATTATTATTATTATTATTATTATTATTATTATTATTATTATTATTATTATTATTATTATTATTATTATTTCATTCGATTTCTGATGTGTGCTCATTTCTTTTCGGGCCCTGCTCAAGGAACTTAGGATTGAAGTGACATTATGACATTTTCCACAGCAAAAAGAAAAAAAAATTACATAGACAAATCCCTTTGTAACGTGTAGGCAGTACTCGTGAGAACATTTTTTGTATTTCTTTAAGGCATGGGCTTCCAAGAATTCTTTCATCATCATCATCATTATTATTATTATTATTATTATTATTATTATTATTATTATTATTAAATCAATGTTCATATATCGCTGGCTATATTACGCAAATTACGAATATTTACATGAAGGAATTAGAAGTAGAAAACATTGAGCTAGTCCCTGCTGATTGTTGCTCTAAGAGTGAAATTTTGGGGATTTTTTCTGTACTAATAAATACTTCGAATTTCGCTGTCACGTTTTCCGAAGGCGCATTGGGATAAGCGGAAGATGCCGTCCAAAATTAAGCCATGTATTAAAAAACTGAAAAAAATCATTAGAAATGAAGAAGAAAGTTTTAATTGATATGTAATGTCTGTTTCCTATATGGCAGTGAAAGTTGCATAGTCTTATTACAGATGGAGAAAAACATGCGGCAGCAGAAATGTAGTTCAACAGAAAAATACTGTGAATAGCATCGACTGATCATGTGAGCAACGACATTTATCTGCAGCATCAGAAAGACGCAGCTGAAATTTCTAAGGCTCATAATGAGGAAAAATGGCTTGGAAATTTGATACTCTCAACACATACTGAATGCAAGAGAGAGAGAGAGAGGGGGGAAAGCATCGTATGACCCACTTGAGGATCTTGTGGAAATATTTGGCAGAACAGGGATTAGAATAGTTATGGCAAGATAAACGCTTCAAAAAAGTTGTGGAGTGCCATGTTCACTTAAATCCTGAATGGAAACTTCATATAGAAGAAGAAGAAGAAGAAGAAGAAGAAGAAGAAGAAGAAGAAGAAGAAGAAGAAGAAGAAGAAGAAGAAGAAGAAGAAGAAATGATTTCAGGACGTGCGGGTCGCGCAACAAATATCAACAGGAAGGTGTGATCAGAAAATAGGTTGCAAACGCCATGCCAATTCACTTTCGCCCAGATACCTGTTAACAAAATGGCGACAGTATTTGAAATTCGTTAATTCAATGCTAGTTTTATCATAGCCGTTAGGTAAGTTCATAGTCCTTTATCTTACGTATGAAATGGGAGCAAATGAAATGAACCATTAGGGTGTCCCTGTTAACACCAGTACACTTTGGACTCAACACGAAGCTAATTGAACCGTGAAGGACTGTCGCATGGTCACTATTATTAGGTTGAATGTATCGTTTGGTTTGCGCAGACACCATGTGTACAAATGTCCTAGTTGTCAACAATTCAACGTAATTGTTCCATAATTATTATATGGTGTTGCTATAGGGCATTTATTGGGGCCTTCGTTTGCTTAATTCGGAGACTGTTACGCATTACTGCCTCGTAACCGTTTGCCACTTTCATGAAATCCATGTAACCTAAGTAAACAGATTTCATTCTAGCAGGACTATGCACCGTTTAATAGGGGGAACTTTGTTCAGAATTGATCTCAGGAGCCTGTTAGAATCTTCCTAATAACAGTTATGAACCTAATCGACCATTTCCTGACTGTTGTGGTGTAGTTTAACCGCAATCATGATGCTTTACCTATATATACCTGGGTGCAATGGATACATACCAAGATGGCATCGGTTAACATTTCTCCAGAGAACAATCGACGATTTGGTGAATGCAAATCAGCTTGAATCGTTTGCGCTTCACCTGGATAGCCTTACTACATGAGAATATGCACCTATCTCGTCGCATTTGGCACTTAAATGTATATATAGACACCGGCTTCGTCACTGAAATGGAGTATAAATTACGGAAAACTGACATGTTTATGATTTCCCTCACATTAAATAGAAATAAATGTCGCAAAATGTTATATTAATTTTTAGAAAAAATATCATTAGAAATCTATATATTCAGAATTAGTGTATAAATGTTATATTAGGTTGGTGCAAAATAATGATGTAATAATGTCGTTTTTTGACGTATTTTTAACGTCAAAAAACGACATTTTTACGTCATTATTTTTGCACAAACCTAATACTCATGTTAGAAATATTAAAGTATTTGAAGAAAAAAATTACAAGAATTATTTTGGATTCTTGCATTGTTATCGAGTTATAATAAGAAAAG
>OZ010584.1:103092624-103105124 GCA_963932145.1 Acanthosepion lycidas | reverse complement strand
AGGAGATAGCCTTATGTAGCATGGGTTCTGTTATATAAAGGTAGAAATATTTTATATCTAGTTGTATAATTCGGAATTAGGTTATTTTTTTATTTGCGGAACTGATCTATATTTGTTTTTTGTATTTTTCCTTCCTTAATTTCTTTGTTAATTCTTTCTAGTATTATTTTAATTATTTTACCTAGATTAGTTTTGGTTGGGTTTATGAGGCTGCATGTTGGGTTTGATTTGAATTTTTCTTTGTGGTCTTTTATTATACAAAATGCTTATTATTTAGCGATACAATTTTCTTGATCGTCTAGCTTTAATGATCATTTTTACTTCCATCTTAATATCGTATGCTGTAGTCTTGGTGCTTTTGTGTATGTTTTAGTTATGTCGTTCCTCGGTAATCTGATATACTTGGGGACTTAGTTCTAATAAATTGATAGTTTTGTCCGCTGTGATAAATATGTTAGATGAATTATTTATTTCAGCTATACCTTCCTTTAATTTCTTATGGAAAGCATCACAATGCTTATGACATTTTATGATTCTTACACAAGTAGTCAAGCCTCTTTAGAAGTTGTCTAAATGCTTGTGTTGCGGGAATATTTTTTCTTTATTTTGAACACATATTTCTCCTTGAGTATATTAAATCCGTATTTTTCGTTTAGTATATTTCCTCTAAGTTCTTGGCTTAAGAAGTAAAGCACTTGATGAGGCTTTTTATTTTTTTTCTATTAATTTTAGTTGGTAGGTCGATGGTGGCGAAAAATGTAACAAAAGTGCACGACTATGTTTGATCTAAGTATGATATAAATATAGTTTTAAGTTATATATATATATATATATATATATATATATATATATATATATATATATATATATATATATATATATATCTATATATAAGTTCATATGTTTGAAGCGGTGACCAGAATTAGCATGGAATGAACTTGGCAGAATAGTGAAAATAAAATAAAATTGAAAAAGCCATCTTAGATTCATTGCAAAAAGAATGCAATCAATTATCAAACTCGTACTTTTAGAATTTTTACAACGTATGCCAAAAATGTGTGCTCTAGTAATCAAGGCAAACGGAGGATATTTTTATGGTTGTAAAATTTAATCATAAAATGTTTTGTTCCTTTTTGAACAAAAATCATATCTTTCATACTTAGCCATGTATAATAAATTTATCTTATTTAAAGTACAAAACAGCTACTTTCAAAATGAAACAATTGTAAAGAGAATAATCGTATGTCGGGGCTGTATTGCCCACCTACTCCAGGTAAATATCGTGAACTGAAATACTATTCGACGATGGTTGTTTTGCTAGTCGCCTACAACGATGTATGTGTAGAAGCCTATTTTATTTGACCCAGCACAGGTCGAAAAAGTATAACGTATAAAGACTAGAGATGAATATGCAGGAAATAGAATTTTTTGAATTTAGCTGAAACTTACTACACTCAAAGGAGTTATTTTGCTTACTTTATGTGTTATAGTTTTCATGGGAATAAATCGAAAGCATTAGTTTTGGAGCATACGCCGTAAACTGACCTAGCAAATCTTTAAGTTCTATTTTGTTAGGTTTCACATAGTTCCATGCTGTTTTATAATAGAATACTTGTTCTAATTAATGTTATTTTTCGCTATCTTAACAAATGTCTGATTCAGAATGATTATTACTGTATTTATCGTCTTGTCCGACGCGATGTTCAGTACACCCGCCTCGGATTTTTATTTGATTTATTTCTTCTCATTTCTACGTACCACCGAGACATTTCTTTTTATTCATGTCTTATCAATTCATTGAAATTGTGACCGCTTAAGCGAAAAGTTAAGTGAGAAAAATGTAACCATTGATTTGTCGTGCACTACCTTCCTACCTCCATACCCATTAATAATGCACTTACTGTAGCTTGCCATTCGAAAAAATAATTAGTTATTACCTTAATTAAAACGGATGTTGTTTACGCTTCGTGGCTACAATCATTCTCAGGCCCATGATTATTATTTTAAAAAGTGCATACATGTTTTATTATATTATATATTAGTTTCATTCTTGATATTAATTCATGTGTCATTGTGATTAGACCGCCATTTTCATTTTTTCAGTACATTGTATCGAAAAGAACGCAAGGCTAGAAAATTAAATTTACCACTGAAGATGCCATTTCGCTGATGGATTTTCTTAACTACATATTTTGAGCGTACAATTTATTTATAATAATATTTAATCTGTTTAAGGCCGAAGAAACACTTAAGATTGAAGGTTACGTAGTAAGAGGCACAGTTTATTTTCGGAAGATAATGGTTAATCCTTGACTTGAACATGTTAAGATGGCATCGATCGAGAAAGCATCATCTTGGGAGTTGTTACCGCAAACTAACAGTCGATGGGAAGAAGCTGATAGAGTTAAAACTTACATCTCATAAATGAAACCTGAAGGAAATGAGGCAGGCTGTTAAATGTGGGAGGCAGGGTGGGACTGAGCTGTGACGTTTAAAACGGGTGGAAATAAAGAATGTATTTTGTCTGAACACAACACATGTAAATAGCAAATAACAGCGAGAGGTTTGCTACGGTTCGTCTCTGGAGAAGGGATTGTAAGGTGGAAGGACGCGCAGATGTTTATGGACATTATCGAGATTGGAATGTAAAGACAGGCCACCAGGACTCCATTTTCAGCCTGATCTAGCTAATCAAAAGTGAAGATCTTATAATGTTTTTTTGGGGACATTTTCGTATATTTTTTCTTTATTCTATTCTTAATATGAACAACATCAAGGTTCACAATTCCGAAAATCTGTATTTTCAAAATTGACCGTTAAAAACTCATACTCAATATAGTGAAGATATTTGTTAGTTGAATTGTGTTATCCGTTGGTAATGTGATCATCGGTAATATTATTGTATTTGACAATGCTTAAAAAATAAGAAGGTAAAGAAATACTCCAAGTCTGGTACAAGCGCAACGTTGAGTTCTATGGGTGAGAAGTATATCCCTGTTTCTTTTACCATGTTCCGGTCATATTTGTTTAAAATTACCTGATTTTTTTTTTACACTAAGTAACTTCATTTAAGATCCCTCTTTGTCGTTTTTTCTACTATTCCTTCATTAAAATGTATTCGAATAGCTTGTTCAATGCTTGTTTTCCTGTTTCACTTGTATTTAATATACATGCGGTGAGTATTGATTTTTCTTCGTTAAAACGTACCCAAAATTCTAGCGACCTCACTCTGGTTGTTAGAAGCAGTTCCTTTGTCGGTTTTGTTCTCTTTAAAAGTTCATCGTTAATCACATAATCTGCACAGATTCTTCACTGAATTCATCAATAGAAATTCACCTCTGTCGATTAAAATCTGTTAAAACATTTTCATATCTAGTAATACTTTTCTTGGGTTCTTTGAGGAATATTTTACTATCACTTTATGCTTTTGAAATTCCGTTTCGCGCTTTCTGTTGACTGTTAAATAGTTACAATTTTGTTCTTGCTTTATTCGACATTGACATTTCGTAACTCGCAACTTGAACTGTATGTTTTGCTGGCAATAATGCATGCTGTATTTTAGAGGACAGAAAAATGATTTCAAAACTAACTGAAAGTAATGCTGAGACATTGTGGTATTAACCATACGGAACTGTATGTTAGAGTAGCTAATCGCAGCAGTTGGACAACATAATGCCGTCAGGTAATTGAAAGGTTTGATACTAGCCTAACTCGAGACCATAAACGGCAGCAATATCATGATCACCTGTTTCGTGGGCCACCTTCACCAGGCAGTGCCATTTGTAGAAGGCAATGTGCGTCTCAACCAGTTAATACTCGCTGCTCCATTAATTGGATGGTAAGTATTAGAAGACTACTAGAAAAGGGATACAATTATTGGACATTACTACGGTGGGGATTATTGGTACCACCTAAATCCAACCGCTAGACAATGTGGCAAATCTCTGGATCAAGATACCCCCCAAAAAATATTTCCGTTGCACCAAGACTCTACTTGTTCGCACATGGCCCACGGCCCACAAGATACTGAGTTGACATTTGGAGTATGATACTTAGCTCTCCTAATCATTTCCATTATACTGCGGAATATGGGAGGGGTGGGGGGGCATCCAGCAGGGGGGCAAGCATCAGCTTCACAATATCCTGAACACTTTAAACTCCATCATCGAGTGTTTTATACAAAACATACATAAACATATAGCGTTATACGCTGATGAGGCCTTTGTGGAGGTGGACAAGTTCCTGTTTAGAAAGACTCGATCACAACGTTGCCCAAAATCATTTTATGCTCGATGGATGCAATTCCATCGTCTGTCGTCAAGTCTACAATGGATAACAATGCTGTTTCTATATAGGGGAAGTTAAAAACGCACTCTAGTGTGCTCACCACCGTCTGAAAATGAAGTATCAGTGTTTAGACGAACTGAACCCAACCGCTGACAGAGAAATTCAGTTTTTCGAATAGTAATCATAAGGCCAGGGATATATGCTTATCCATCCTTTCGTATGGCTCTAAAACCTGAAATCCATATAGAGCTCATATACCAGCCTCCTACATTTACAGTCTCCAAAGCATTCTTGGATTGTCACAGCAAAATCGAATAATGGATGTTAGACTAGCCAATCGCAAAGATTGGAGGACACAATGCCGTCAGGTCATTGAAAGGTTTGTTACTAGCACAACTTTAGACCAGTCACGGCAACAACGTCATGATCACCTGGTGCGTGGGCCACCTTCACTAGGTAGAGGCATTCAGTGTCAATATTCTCCAACGTACAAGCAGTAGATATATTGAGGCCCTTATCATCCAACGACAGTTCAGGTGAATTGGTCATTTTATCAGACTGCCCGAAGACCGTTTACCAATGAGTATTCTATATGGAGAACTCTTGGAAGGACAGCCCTGTTTTAGAGGACAGAAAACTGGTTTCAAAACCAACTGAAAGTAATGCTGAGACATTGTGGTATAAACCATGCGGAACTGTATGTTAGAGTAGCTAATCGCAGCAGTTGCACAACATAATGCCGTCAGGTCATTGAAAGGTTTGATACTAGTCTAACTCGAGACCATAAACGGCAGCAATATCATGATCACCTGTTTCGTGGACCACCTTCACCAGGTAGTGCCATTTGTAGAAGGTAATGTGCGTCTCAATCTGGTCTTCGCAACCATCAACGTCAACAATTTCATCAATCACTGATTTCTTTAGTTCTCTTCATTCTTCTCATAAGGTGGAGCAGTCATCGACGGGCTTCATTATTATTATTATTATTATTATTATTATTATTATTATTATTATTTTTATTATTATTATTATTATTTTCTTTGCTTTCTGGCGTTTACACATTTCTTTCCGGGTCCCGCCCAGGGACCTAAGGTTAGAAATGGCATCATGACACTTTTCACTGACAAAAAAAAAAAAAAAAAAAAAATTACATAGATAGAGCCCTTCTTAAAGTGTGGGCTGTACTTGTCAGAACAATTTTTTGTATCTCCTTGAGGCATGGGCTTCCAGGAATCCCTGCAATTAGTCTACTGCAATCTTTTCCAACCAGTCCTAGGGCTCCAACTACAACAGGGATTGTTGATGCTCCCATATGCCACATTTTTGAGACCTCTATTTCAAGGTCCTTGTATTTTGACAGCTTTTTGAATATCTTCAAAGATACATTGCAGTCAGCCGGAACTGCCATATCAATAAGGAGGCACCGTTTTTGTTTGTGGTCTTTAATAACAATATCTGGGCGGTTGGCCTTGATAGTTCTGTCAGTGTGAATTGTGTAGTCCCATAGAATTGTAACAGGTCCTATCTCCGTAACCGGGTCTGGGTGGTGTTGGTACCAGTTTCTTTCAGTTTCCTTCCCGTAGAAGTTGCAGATTTTCCAGTGCAGATATTGGCCCACTTATTATTATTATTATTATTATTATTATTATTATTATTATTATTGTTATTATTATTATTATTATTGCTAAACATAAAGTAATCGAAATGATCTGTCTATGGTAAGTATGACGACGACGCGTAGAGATCGTTCTGAGAGAAGTTATATTGAATATTTTCTCTTTTTATTTCTATAGGATATCTATGTTTCTTAATATTATATTTTATTCTCAATTACCAGGCGCGAACTATATATATGGTCTACATATCTACTGCACTCAGTTTCAAAGCAGAAGACAATTGTTTAACATTTTGATCCATAGAGTATGCATAGATATTCTTATACTAGGCAATAATGCTGATTCATATGTAAACAGTTTTGAATTTTCTAACATATATTATGACGAATGAATATTAAGTGTTGAATTATTGCTGACTGATATTGGGAATGGATTGCTGAAGGATATTATCTCCCCTTGGTAAGACGAATTCATGAAGGTTAAGTGAAGGGCTAGTGAATGACATCAGTAAGGCATACCAGTTGCTGAGTAGAAAGCGAGAAAGCTAGACTTGATTGCCCGCGAAAAACATAAAAGAAGCAATCGGTATAACCGTTTTTTCTTCGAGGCATATTACATTTCTTTTCTTTGCCCGTTCACACAACTTATTCTATCCGTTGAATCTATATGGGACATATACATACATATATATATATATATATATAATTTCGTCTTTGGGATATGAGTGTATGAAGTCATATTGTGCACAATAGATATTTCGTATTCTTTTCTTTCAATTAATCTCGTCGTTCTTTCTGTTGCGTTTAGATGTTAGTGTATCACGGATATACTAATGTCTGTAATGAGTATTGGAAACTGTCGTTAAGCAAGATAATTATTCCCTCTCTTCAATATTATTGGGATAGTGTAACAAATACCGTCACACAAAATGGCATTGAGCTGTATTCTAATATTCTAATTCTGGTAGAGTCGATTGAGTTCCAGTTCGCACAAGTAACATTGGCAAAGGCTTACATCTATCATTTCATCTAAATCCGTCTCACGCTGTGAAAACTCCTAAATTTAGTGGTATCTATATCAATGAAATTGAGAATGGATATTTGCCCAGAACTCCTGCTATATTTCACCGAGCAAGGGCCACTTGTAAAATCTGATGTTCAGCGTGATGATAATTACAAGAACATGTCGCTCAGAACAGTTCTGCAACTGGCATATATCTTTATTAACACGAATGGAATAGATTGCATTTATTCTTTTGAACGTTTCTCTCAGGTAAGTTTTTTTTTTATTCTTTTTCAATTAGGAATTTGGCATTTATTCTTTTATTTTCATATTTTTGTCATGCAGCAATATTTACAGAAAAATAGTGCCAAGCATATATAGGCATTGTACGAAAAGGTCTTTGAAATCCGCGGCAGGGGATATTCGAAAGAAAATGGCTGTTTTTAATGGTTCCTTGTCTACAGAATAAAGAAGAATAACATTTATGCCCTGCTGCGTGTTCCTAGCGTTTATATACATACATACATACATACATATATATATATATATATATATATATACATATATATACATATATATACATACAGAGATAGATAGATAGATAGATAGATAGATAGATAGACAGACAGACAGACAATCAGAGAGAAGTAGGATAAACTGGAAATTTTCTTGGAAAACATTGTCATGTTTTTCTGAATATTGTTTATATATCGTTAAATTCACATATTATATATCTATATATATATATATATATATATATATATATATATATATTCAGTATTTTCACAACGACGCAGTTTATGTGGAAGTGGATATTTTAGCATTTTGTTTTTCATACAATCTTATTTTTAGGTGCATATCTACTTTTAGCCAAAACAAAGAAAAATTGCAACATGGTTTTATGATGGGTGATAATCAATTCCCTGATGACAAAAATGATTAGCCTCAGCTTTGTTGTTTTTATACAGAAATTCAGTCGGCATCAGGCAAATCCATTGCCAAATCGACACGGTTATTTTGGTCGTGCCTCTATTGTGACGGCGACTTTGAACGTGGTAAGTTATCTCATGAATCCCCCCTACTGACCCACCTCAACAGTGATGGACAGTCACGCAGGAACTAGAAAAAAAGCAGATATTTGGGCCAAGTTATGGTTTTCTTCATTTATACTAGCAAAAGTATTATTCAAAAATTAAGCAGAGAATATCAGAAACAAGAATTTCTTTAGAAACAAAGAAAATAGTACTGAATTTCCACGTAATATCAGACTTGCTCTATGGTATCAAATGCTGGACAAACGTTTCACTGAGGAAGGAGAGACTTGAAGCAACGGAAATGTGAGCAAAAACGAAGTTTTAGTGATGGAAACAAAAATAAAACTGATGCATAATACCAATGCGAGACAGTTTTCATTTCTAGGTCACGTAATGGGGAAAGCATGTTTGGAAAGAAGGAATCTCCCAGGATATATAGAGGACAAGACAGTCAGCGGGAAACAATGCATCACCTAAAGTAAAGGGATGATAAATAAATGGATGACTTGATAATGTTTAGAAGAGATAACAGAAACACAAAATTTATCGTAGAGTTTAGTATCAGCCATGCACATGGGAGACAGGAATGGGGCATTTCAGGTGATTAATAGAGATACTTTTCGTTTTAGATTTTTTATTAAATTGATGTGACTTACTTTCGAGACAAGAGTTAATGGTTATATCATCAGCATAGATATCTAGTGATGTCTTCAGAAAGGTCATTGATGGTAATTTATACCAAAATTGGTCCAAGGATAGAGCACACTGGGGTACTTACATTAGAAATATAAGATCTAGAAGAGTGGTGGTTCCGGACAACTTACATTTCGCGATTTGATAAGAAAGACTTAATGAGCTTAAAAATTTCTCCGGGAATATCATTGTCTGTCAACGTATGAAGAAGACATTTAAAGGTGCCCAAGGCAACAACTCGAGCTTCACCAGTCTTAGCTAAAGCTTGATAGACTCTTTTGGCAATAATAGAAGATCAGCAGTTTAACTAGAGTAGCGAAAGCCATATAACTTGGGAGAAGCTTTGCCAAGTCAGAATGTATTAGGTTCGATCCCAGTTTAAAAAATTAGATAGAAGGTTAATAGGTAGATAGTTCGAAGGGTCAGAAAGTTCACCTGGGTTCTGAGACTGGAACAACAGTGGATGGCTTCCCACAAGAAGAAAAACAAGAGGAATTTCTAAAAAAAAAAAAAAAAAAATAGAGACAGTGCAAGAGCAGATTTCTTAAAGACTATTATATCAGATCCATATGTTTGTTGGGATCCAGATTAGAAATGAGAGTAAAAATCTTGGAAGAATTTACTTATCAATTTTTTTACCTCCAATTTTTAATTTGGAAGCTGGCTTGTTCCTTTTGCATTGATCTTCTTGTCTTAGACCTTATCAGATAAAACTGCTGATTCTAAATGAATTGTTTCTCTCTGATATTCATTCCTTAGGCGTCATACGTGATACAGGCAATCATATCACTTTTCGGTTTATGACTGACATGACAGAATTATTCCCTTACAATCTGCCGTAGACCTGTTGCCAACCAAGGCCACAGAAAACTGTCTGTCTTGTTATTCTAACATGTAACTGGTGTGGGGAAAAGAGTTAGATGCTTATTTCTTTCCAAGGGTATGCGATCTTAATGGAATGTTAAGAACTCGACTGGAGTTCGAACTATTACACATAACACCTAACTACACATCCAAATTTATTTTCCAATCGGTCAGCCATCTAGGTATCGACTAGGCCCAAAGTAGCTTAACTTCATTGATTGAACAAAAAACATAGTTTCAATGTGATATGGCCATAAACACATGATATCCATATGTATATCGTTGTGTTATATGTGGTATTAGTAAAGTAGGGTAAATAAATGTCAGAGCTTCGCATGTGAAAGGCTGTGAGACGGAGTGCCTTAAAGGTTTGTCGATTTGTCACGGAGATCTCTGAAAAATAACCACGAAATACAATATGCCATTCAAACGATTCTGACCTTGTACTTTCCAGTAATTTTTTTAATAATAATTTCATGGTAGTTTTTCCGGGGAGCTCTCAAATCTATTTACATTTTAAGCGCGGAACTAGACTGACAGCCATTATTTAATCATTAAACACATAGTGAAGGCAGTCTTCTAGCTTTTCAATCAGGTTATTTTTAAAATTTAAAGCTAATATCACTTGTCATCATCTGTTTCTTTGATTCTTTTTTTTCTATTTTCCTCTCTGATTAATATTTCTTTTATCAGAATCTGATATTCCTTGTAACGGCATGCATCTTAGGGGCTTTATTGCCTTAACCGAAATGACATAAAAAACGTAACTTCTTAAAAATATCACCCTGAAGAGACGATTCCACCGTGAGGCACCGTTGAGAAGTACTTCGAAATTACACCACAATTTCATGCAAGTGTTCAAATTGAAACTGATTCGATGAAAATTTACATAATCCGTGAGTGTTTTTTCTGGCATAAATTAAAAAAATAAAAATTCATCGTGACGAAGTGTTTGGGCCTACTTGCCTTATTCAACTGCTTATCAGATTCGGACCAAAACTTTAAAGTCTCTAGCAGTAGTATTAATCACAATTTTCGCACTGTCGATTCTGAAGAAACATACATATGCCTGAGAAGTTGTCTGCTACAGAGAATAACAAAACAACCTAACAACCACTTGTACTCGGAACCACGCAGGCAGCATTCTCATACATCCACGCACTGGTGTTAATAAAACAAAAATTATTCATGCAAATTACAATGAACCTATCACGTTACATGAATTTAATTGATATCGGTAAGTAAACATGGTCATGGTGCTTTGCTGAATTTTATTTCTTGATTTATTGTGGGAAGGAAATATTTTTTAAGTGATTGTGAACACTGCATCATAACTGATTCCAAATGTGTGCTTCTAAGCATTTCAGCTACTGATCTATGGAGAAACATTTACAAGTTTTATATAGAATGCCCAGAAAAATAAAAAAACAAATTAAGTGAGTGGTATTTCCATCAACGTAAAGTCCTTGTTGATGAAAGTGGTTAGAGGAAAATACAAGAGGGGTTTATGTTGATAGAAAGGCAGAAATCACTAAAACAATTATTTTACAGCGGAGATATTTAGAAGAAAATTTCAGAACATACAAATTTATAGCAGCGGAAGACAACGACTCTGCCACTCCTGTCAGTTCGCCAAGAATGAGAAAAAGTGACAAAATTAGAAGCATGGTCAAACGTGGCCTGGTTTGAGGAATGTCGTTTTCTACTGCAAATATTCCAATAGAAGGCCCAAATTTGGGCACATACTAAATTATAGTAGGACTCCAGCATGGCTAGTATCGACGGTTCAGGCTGGGTGTGATTGTGTAAAAGCACGAGAAATACTTTTCTTAGAGTACTTTGTTAACATCGAAGCAAATAAGTTATCGTCTTAATGTCACAAGCTACCTATAAGTGTCATGGCTAAATCTATGATGAAGGTGCACCCATTCTCTTATAGATACTTACATTTAGGTGACCCACCGTGGCGCAAATCAAAAACAGTGCTGATTGGTTCATGTAACAGGACCCAATTTTCGAAAGAGTACTCCCAGACCATCGTCGAATTCATACAGAGAATAGTGACTATTCGTCCATTCAATGAATATTGTTGCCACATCTGGTCTGTTGCTTGTTATATATTTAGAGATTATTGATCAAGTTCAAACAAGACACTACAATGTCATTGATCCTAATCTAGCATCTCGGCTTCATTCATCTTCCCAAGGCATGAATGTAGCATCCCTGTGCATTTTCTATATTTTTATTTTTTGTTAATTGTTCTGATGAACTTTACATTTTATCAATTTAAAGACAGTACGGCAAGGTCTTAACAGTTTACAGTTTAAACTAGACATAACCGTAAGTTATAATAATTTCTTCCCTCGCACTTCTCACTCGTGGAAATCTTTTCCCGCTTCTTGCTTACCAGTTAAATTTATACTTCCAAAATTTGAATGGACTCTCAATCGCATTAATCTGTCTTTTAATTCATGTTCTTTTGTTGTTCTCTCTCCATAAGAGACTTTCTTTTTATCATATTTCTCACAATTAGTGACCTCTCCCGGCTTTATTATTTTGCTAAGGATCAAGTGATTAAAATGGAAAATAAAAAAAAATAATATTTTTACATTATTAATGACTTCTCGGATTTTTTTAATTCTTAGGTGACATTTGTTTCATTATGATGTTGAAAATCCGTAAAATTGACACTAGCAATTTTGTAGCAGAATTGACACGTTATTTTGAAGTTGCGCATTATAGATGAAATACAATAGCACATCGTTTGCTGAAATGGCCGATAGTTGAGAAGTAAGTGCGGTCATTGCTTTCAAATGGCATGCGCTTTTTCAGTGGGGAGGCGATTATGACTCGTGACAACCTTCTCTCTCTCTCTCTTTTTTTAGGTCACTTTATTCTTGTCTTGTCATGCATTCACTATTATGATTCAGCTAGCTTCAGTTACCTTCGATATGCCCTGTCAGTTTTATTTTTTTCCCATAACCTCTTCTTATTAAATGTACCA
>OZ010584.1:103082624-103087624 GCA_963932145.1 Acanthosepion lycidas | reverse complement strand
TATATATATATATATTCTTAAGCAAAAGGGAAGGCATGAAAAAGAAAAGGTGTGAAAAGGAAAATAAATTGAGAAAGAGATGAGAAATGAAAGAAAAATACAGAATAATACAATGAGTTAAAACGTTGAAAGAAATTAATATAAAGAAAAAAAAGAAATGGCGATGAAGAAGAAAGAAAAAAAAAACATTACCAGGAAAAAAGGTTGAAGGAAAACAAAAAGAAAATAATGAGTAAAGGAATGCAAGAAGGAAAGAAAGAAGAAATGAAAGAAAGGGAAAGAAAGAAAGAAAAAGACGCAACAATTAAAAAGGTTACAAAGAAATTCAACACAATGAGACATTTCGATATATGAAATTCAAAACTACAAAAGAAATATTTTCTGCCTATCGCATTACAGTGAGCTATGAATATTTGTTTGGTTGTCGCCTGTACGGGCACATTTTGAACGTGACATTTCTGTCACGATAAATATTAATTAATTAGGGTATCAGAGGAAACTAAAAGTTATTTTCATTGAATCCCTACTCCTTCTCATCGTCATCTAAGGGCGATAACTCCTGAATGATCTTAAATAGATTCCGATAATAATTCCGGATTATATTTTCTTCTAATAGTGAGAATAGAAATTTATGAGGTCATTTTAATTCGACAAAGAAGGCTCGTCAATAATTTCAAAATAAAAGAATCCACCATTACATCAAATCAAAACAATCCATATATACGGATGTCTGAAGATTGAGTGAAAACGCATGAAACTTTAGTAGTGGCCAGTCACTGGCTATCAGGTTTTTGAATTAATATTTAAGCTCAGTCTTTTCGCATTGAGCACTTTAATGCCAGTAGGCTACTTTTGTGCAATTTCAGAGTTGCTCTTTCTTTTCTGTATATATATATATATATATATATATATATATATGTATATATATATACATATATATATATATATGTGTGTGTGTATGTGTGTGTGTGTGTGTATACAAGCTTACATAATTTATCTACTGAAAAGAAAAAACTTATAAGATTATATGAGAAATTATACAAAAAATTGAAGTACCTTTCTGTCATATTTAATGAAGCTTGCATGAAAGTCGGATTGCTTCCTAAATACACTATATATATATATATATATATATATATATATATATATATATATATATATATATATATATATATATATATATGTTTATATATACTTATGAATTGAATCATAACTAAAATGGAACAGAATTTAATTTATCTTAACATAAAATCTGTTTCAACGATTTCCAAAATATTAATGATTTCGGTTAATAGAAATATTAATGATTTCGCTTAATAGAAAAGAAGCTAATAATAAATGGGACAAATCTAACGGAATTATGTGATCACAAAATGGCTATTTTATAAGACATCATATTTCATTCATTAGTCGTCACCCTTATTTCGATTTAAATTTCTACTTTAATTAAAAGAGAAAATGTATAGAGAAATATTTTTATGCCAAGATTATGCTTGTTAAATTTACATCCTGGTTTTTGCAATATTTAATCTTTCTATTTATCACAAGGTGGGAAACGTAATAAAAAAAGTGATAAAGATAAAAACAAAACTATAAGGAAACTGAATGAAATCCACTAGATTACATGTTCAGACATGAAAAAAGAAAGAAAGAATGAAATAGAAAGAGAAAGGAAATGAAATGAAAAAAGAGCAGAAGTAAAAGGCAAGAAAGAGAATAAGGAAAACAATGGAAGACAAGTAAGTAGAAAAGAAAACGATATATAAAGACCATAATAAGAAAAAAGAAAACTGATAAAATAGGAAAATATACACAGGTATGAAATAAATAAATTGGAATTTTGCAAGAACTAAAGCAGGAAAGGAATTAATTTAAAAAAGACAAAAGAAAAAAAAAGAAAATGTAAAAAGATAAAACAAAAAATGTTAAAAAAAATATTCGAGAAGACCAATTGCAATGTAAAAGAATGATTTGTCAACAACGGTTGGATTATGTCCCATATTTGTTCAGGGAGACCCAAATCTCTTGAGGTACTTGAGGGAGGTTCAACATACCAAAACATATTAAACGTATTCAAGATATCTAAGGTTAGATCCCGAGTCTGGCCATTCTCATCTAAAGCATAACAATTTCAGTAAGAACCGTAATCACTGGGTGCCTGAAAAATTACTTAAACTCAATATCAGAGATAGAGCGTTTGTAAATATAAAAGTGAACATTGAAGTCAAAACTAAGTTGCGACAGGATGATTCATGCTCGACACAATTGTGTGTATATATATATATATATATATATATATATATATATAAATTTCCCTGGAACTTGTCAATACTAGAATGTTTAATAATATATATATATATATATATATATATATATATATATATAGAGAGAGAGAGAGAGAGAGAGACAGACAGACAGACAGACAGACAGACAGACAGACAGACAGATGGGGAAAGTTGTCGGCATTTTCTTTATTTATTTTGCGCATGCGCGTTTTTTGTTTTTGAGTTTGTCGATTACACAATAGAATAACGTCAGAAAAGTCTTGCTCTACTGCTTGGCATTCGCACTAAAAGCTCCAATAAAAACATTTCAGTGTATTTATGTGTCAATCTGAGGCCAGTACAGCCCATTCGGAAAGAGTTGGTTGAAGTTAATTGTGAATACGAAGTTACGGAGGCTCAGAAAACTCACTCTGATTGTTTGATAAGAAAAGAACTCCCGAATTTGTTCAAGCTCAGACTCAACATGGAAGCTTACATCAAGTTTTTTGAGGAGATACTGTTAATCTTGGTTAAGAGGGTGGCTATTGGAAAACTCTATGTCTGGCGTCAGTACTCTGCCATACCACACAAGCAGAAGAACTTAGTTATGACAATCAGACAATTTTTGCAGTCACATCACACCTTACATCTGCTCACCTAACTCCAAGGTCTGTAACCCACTTGATTATTATATATGGGTGCAGATTTGCGAGAGACCAATAAAACTTCTTGTAACACTAAAGATGAACTGAAGACAAGGATTATACCATCATTCACCAACTTAAACGAGAAGACCGTCCAGAATAGATACAGGAGATTCCGAAGTCGTTTTGAGGCCGTGTTTGTCGTCTATGACAATTTGATTGAATAAATTCACTCTTTGTTATTTCAAGATATTTTTGGGATATTTTGGTAAATATATCTGTTAAAATGTGATGTCTGCGTCATTTTCATTTAAGATGACAATTTATCCATTACGCCCTTTATATAGATATTAATCATTTCAATCGTAGCAAGGCGATAAGGCCACGCTATGGATTACTGGGATTGAAAGAGAATCTCAAAATATCCATTATATATTTAATTAAAGAAAACACGAGAACAAAGACAGCATATGTCTAGAAAGACGGAAGTCAAAATGGCTATAATCCAAAAAAATAAATAAATAAAAAATAAAATAAAAAAATAATAAGGAAAAAGAGAGAAATGTTTAAGGAGTCTGGGTGAAGAAAAAAAAAAAAACGACGAAAAGACAAATGACCATGTCAATTTAGACGTAAGCACATATGCGCAGACGCACGCGCGGGTGCAAGCGAGCGAATGCACATATGCACTATAAAAGAGAAAAACATTTCACAATTGAAAAGGGCATATAAAAAGTAAAATCGAGAAGTATAAACATTCAGTTTCTGATACCCATTTTTTAGCGGAAGGAATGCTTACCGGAGGGTCCGTCTACGAAATTCTGATGTCGTGATGCTGAAGTAATATCAACCAGTTAAGTGACAAAACTATTACTATCAATTCTCTCTCTCTCTCTCTCTCTCTATATATATATATATATATATATATATATATATATATATATATATATATATATATAGAAAAGGTTATAATTGTTCCAAATTGTTTAAAAAAGAGAGAAACCGCAATCGTTTTTGGTTATAATGTGTATTTGTTTTAATGCATGTATTATATTTTATTCTTCATATTTTTGCAGAGTGAAGAATAAAATAAAACATGCACTATAACAAATCTACATGTAACCCAAAAACTTTGCGGTTTGTTTCTATTCTTAATATATATATTTTCCGTCCTATCATATCGCAAATTCCAACACCTGTATATCAGCTAACGAAATATATTAACCAACTCATTACTCCTTACCTCCCTAGTAAATATAGTGTTATTTCAACATTAGAAGTAATCCAAATCCTAACAAGGGAAAAACACAACAATGATATATATATATATATATATATATATATATATATATATATATATATATATATATATGTGTGTGTGTGTGTGTGTGTGTGTGCAAATATATAGTGTCTGCATATGCGTGCGCGTGTGTAAATTATTTCAGATAAATGAATAATTAAAATGGATAGCATTAAAGGAAGAAAAATAATATTTAAAGTATAAGCGGAAGGAAAAGAATTTAAAAATATAAGAATAAAGAAGAGTTAGGCGAAAAAAAAAGAAACAATAGATATGAAAATACAACGCAATAATTTGTAAAAGCTTATAGCGAAAAGTTAGGGACTCATAAGAAAGAAAGAAAGAAAGAAAGAAAGAAAGAAAGAAAGAAAGAAAGAAAGAAAGAAACGTACAGGAAAGAAAGAAAGAAAGAAAGAAAGAAAGAAAGAAAGAAAGAAACGTACAGGAAAGAAAAAAAGAAAGAAAGAAAGAAAGAAAGAAAGAAAGAAAGAAAGAAAGAAAGAAAGAAACGTACAGGAAAGAAAGAAAGAATGAAAGAAAGAAAGAAAGAAAGAAAGAAAGAAAGAAACGTACAGGAAAGAAAGAAAGAAAGAAAGAAAGAAAGAAAGAAAGAAAGAAACGTACAGGAAAGAAAGAAAGAAAGAAAGAAACGTACAGGAAAGAAAGAAAGAAAGAAAGAAACGTACAGGAAAGAAAGAAAGAAAGAAAGAAAGAAAGAAAGAAAGAAAGAAAGAAAGAAACGTACAGGAAAGAAAGAAAGAATAAAAGAAAGAAAGAAAGAAAGAAAGAAAC
>OZ010584.1:102992624-103077624 GCA_963932145.1 Acanthosepion lycidas | reverse complement strand
ACTGGTACTCTTGCTTTGCTTGAGGCGATTTGCTTAAAAAAAAGAAAACGAAAAAAATTAGTCTTTTTTCAGTGGGAGGTAAACATTGTCGTTTTCGATGGATATTATGATAGTGAAGATATCTTTCATCGTTGTTGATTCTCAAGGGTAGTACACCCGCAAGAAATTCAGTAGCTTGTTTTTTTGTTTTTTTTTGTTATTTTTTGTTATTTTTTTTTTTAATGACGAGCACAGGTCAATGCTGGTTTAAGATGAGATGATGATTGAAAGTTACTTAGTTTATATAATTTTCAAACATCATGAAATTTTATTGAGGATACAAGTCTGATTTTGTTGAAACCTTTTACTAATTCCCGTGTAGTTTTCTTAGGGTTTTCCTAAACTGTGGCTTGCAGTCTCAATCCTACACCCACGTGAAATTAAATGAAGCGAAACTAACAATTCCGATATTATTTACCTTTTTTCGTAATTTTCTAAAGAGACATGACGCAGTGCATATGTTATTACTTCATATGTCCATTCAACGAAGTCGTTCCTTGCAGGTTGACTACAGATTCTTGAGTAGATTTAAATCAGGAGAGTTTCCGGGCCAGTCTATAGCACTTTTATTTCCTCACTGGTTAGGCTTGCCAGTGAGTTCGTGTTACAATTTTCGTACGCTTCCTTGGAGTAAAGTCTATCGAAGAAAATGACTGTCGGACAACTAATAGATAGTCGAGACAATGGTGTCTGGGCGTGATAAAAATCTGATGCAACCACGGATGACGCATTATTTTTCAAGGTCAAACTTCCTCATACACGAGGAAAATAAATACATATTACTGGACATCATTGCAAATGACCTAATATGAGGAAAAATAGAAATCGATTCCACCTTGTCACTCCAGTGGGTCTTAAACTAACCATATGATGAGACAAAGGCAACTAAAGCGGCTGTTTGAATTAATTTGCACATGGTGTACTTGATGCTTCCTGAAAGTTAATGGTCCCTTTCTGTAGACAGAAAGGATATTTCATTTTTTAGCATTACTGAAGAGACATTTTTTGAATTCATAAATGTCATCGGCACACGCTCACATCTGAATATCTGTTGGCATTGACGGCAATGGCTGTGAAGGGTCAGCCTACATCTGGAGAGTCCGTGAGCAGTAGTCACAGAAGAGTGCAGATGATGGACATGATTGGATGCGATGGGCCCTTCTGACAGCATATCGCAGATGCTCTTCATCTTGAGGGTTAGACTTTAAAGTGTCTGTTCCCCCACCGGAGGGTCCTGCGAAGGCAAGGCCAATTTGTAGCAATTTGTAGCAACGATATCGACCTATGTCATACAGTATACTTATTCTTGTATATGTCTGATAGAAACTCCATTTAAATGATAGAAAATATACTCTATCTGATAGACAACGTCAGAGCTTATATTTATTTTGAGACAATGTATTGAAATACTTCCTTCAAAGGAATCTTTTAGAAAGCGACAAGTCTTTTTTATCAGTTAACTACGTAGCAGAAGGTTTTTGGTTTGGTTTGAAGTATATCAACCTCAATAGGTTATTTAATGCTGACAAGATTTTTATTGCAGGTAATTTCCCGCCCCATGAAATGTATTGTTTTGGTTTGTTTTATGGCATATCAACCTCAATGAGTTATTTAATGCCGACAATATTTTTTATTGTTGGTAATAAATTTTTTACAAAAATGTATTGTTTGTCATATGTCTTTTTCAAAAATTGTTGCTGGTAACATATTTTCTTACAAAGTTTTTTTGGTATTAAAACCTATTTTTACTCTTCCATGGGGTTTTAACACCAGTTTGCGGGTTTAACTATTTACCCATGTCTGGAAATCTAGTAGGTTCTCCCACGCTGGGCCAAGGTGGACGTAGTAACAACAGCAATTAAGAGGTCGTTACACGCTCCTTAAAATCTCCTGATCAGAGGCCTTGCTGTCGGACATAATTTATTGTCTCACCCAGGACTTGGATCTAGTTTATAGTCATATCCAAAACGGACGTAGCAGAAAAATAGTGTGTTTTGTTCTTGTTTTGCTTTTCAATGTATAGCGTACGAAACTTTATTTTCAGGGTTCGATGTGTTTTTAAAAAGTTTATATAATGATTGCATTATTAAATAATGCTGAATAGCTCTAAATTTATTTAATTTTTACATTTGATAAAAAGATCAGAAAATCAATATCTATATACAAAACAGAGTCAAAAATCTTTTGGGACGTCATGAATCTCTCCTCGACGGCTCGGGAGATGGAATAGTTTGAACATATCACACGGCATAACAGCCTCTACAAGACCATCACGCAAGACAGTTTTTGAATGTGGATGCAAGTAGGGACGGCAATTCTGGAGCTGATCAGACCACATCAGAGTGTGGACAGACATAACAACTGCTAAGAGCCACCGCCAACAGATCAGCTTGGATAAGGTTGCCCGATTCTTCTGCCGTCAGCTCACCCTGACGATTGAATTAATTTTAGAGGGTACTCATATTTGAATAGTATTTGTGTTGTTACCCCTATTGTTATTATTCTTAAACAGTCAAATTATCTAAAAAATCCTTAAAAATAAAATATAACTTAAAATACCCTCTGGAGAACATACGGAACAGCAACGTCAACATCGAGACAAAGTTCAAGATTGACAAATCGATTGTCGTATCATTTCTCCTCTAAGTGTGTGAGTTTTGGAAACTCCTGGCTGAGATAGAACAAAGGAGCATGTTTTCAAGGAAAATGCTTAAGAAAGTTCCTCCACATCTACTAAGAGCATAAAATTAACGGCTATGTACGGAGCAAGGTGAAAACTCTCGTGGGGCAATAGGAATCAGTCCTCGCCATTATTAAGCACCGGAATATGGTATGGTTTGGCCACTTCACACAGCATAACAGCCTCTGCAAGATCGTCATGCAAGACATTGTTGAAGGTGGATGCAAACAGCGACGACAATGCAAGAGCTCGTCGGACAACATGAAAGAGTGGATGGGCATAACAATGCGGGAACTCCAGAGAGCCACCGCCAGCAGGATCATCTTCGATAAGGTCGTCTGTTTCTTCTCCCCTTAGGTTACCCCCGATGACTGAAGCAGACGTGGGATAGATGATGATGATGATGATGATGATGATTATGATGATGATGATGATGATGATGATGGTGGTTGTCCTTTGATCAATCTTGAATTTTGATTGATACCAAAATTCCAAATTTCCAACTTTTTTTTTCTGTCGGAGATATTTATTACGTTTCTGTGAGATCAAATATCGCAAATATTTGTCATAGGAACTTCAGGAAATTCATTGGTGGGTTATCGTCATTTTTTATGCATTTTATTATCATTATTATCATTTGCTCTTTTTTTTAGTACGACGCGGGAAAGATAAAAAGTAGTGTTCTAATTCTACTGGTCGTTATTCAGAGCCGGAACATTTCAATCTCAATGTACACTTCGTTTTATCCGGGTACCTCGATACTGGATAATGTTTAATGAGCTCGTATCGATGCCCATTATTAAAGGCTTGTTGAGTTCGATTCTCACTGAATGCACCATATTAGTGGCTTTAGATTAAATAAAGATAATTAAAAAAAAAAAAAAACCTTCGTAACTGAGCATACGGCAATTGCTATCGAGCTTGTATAAAGTATTACTGCGCTTGATTTTCACTGGTTGCTCCATAATTTTGTCCTTGTGCCAGAGTTAAAAAAAAACTAAGCATAATATATAACATGTGCTATGAAGCTTCTTAATATAGTTGAGTACTATAACAGTTTGATAATAAATGTGTTCTCTAAACTTAGTTCAAAACTTAGATTTTGCAAATTGCGTTGTTCGATTTTCATACGAATTCTTTTTCTTTGGGAAGAGTAACAAGAAAGGATGAAATTGAAAATCCCTAATATAGCTGAGTATTTTTTTTTATAACTGAAGAATACTTAAGAAAATATATGCCAAAAAATTTCTACTAAAGGCAGACAGTATGAAATTGCAGTTACGTGTAACTTTCGGAGTTATGACATAGTCCAAGTCATTTACTTCGTATTATTACTGGCAAGGATTTACAATTCGATAAGTGCCACACACACACACACACACACACACACACACACACACACACACACACACACACACACACACACACACACACACACACACACACGCACGCCTACACCATTCAAACTTCTACATTATAGTCTTAAGTATATTTCTTATAGATGTCTCCCCACCTCTTACATCCTAATATTAAACTCACCCGTGGAGCATAGGTCTTGATCCTGTAGTTCGCCGAGTAGATTTTAAGGGGTGTAAGGGCCAGCCATTCGCCTAAACTGTTTTGAGTCCGGAATTACTATTTTCAGACTAGTTACAAAACGTAGCTGAAGAGACCAATGTATACAAATATTTATCCCATACCTGGATAAATACTTGTATTCATAAATTTCTCAAAGGGTATTTGTACAAAAGCTACTGTGTAGATGCCATTCGATATTAAATGAATTTTGACTATTTTTCTATTCGCTTACATAAGTGTTTGCTGTAGGTATTTTATACCTTTTAATAAAATGTACTTATGTACTTACGTAGACAGTATCCTGTAACCTAAGATGTTTCTCTTAAAACCTCCAGCTTCTCATGATCCTTACTTATTTGAAACGTACATTATTTGATTATTAGTATTTGATGGTTTCTTTTACTCCCTTGCAGATTAAGACGAGACATGAGGAAAAGATCGGTGGTTCTACAGAAGGATGTTGAGAATCCCATGGGTAGAGCATGTGTGGAACAACGAAATTTTAAGGAAAAGAGAAATAGAAAATATACTTAGAATCAGAGATAGGTGGAATTGAATAGTAATGACAGGAAAAATATTTTAAATTCTGTTGTAAGCAAACCTGATAAAATTAACGTTCGGCCACTAATTTTAATACATGCTTACTGGACTTGGAATGAAATCGTAATTTCATTTAAAACTACAAGCGGCTCTTGGGATTTTAGGCTAGTTAGTGTGCAGGGCTTTTGGGCCTCCGGCCGGTTGTTTTCAGCGTCCTATGTAAGTAAAAATTATAAAAATTTAGAAATCATAAATTTTATCTTTAATCGACACCTTAATTCGGCATAATATTTCTTCGTATACACAACCGATCTCCATGATTGTTTAAATCTAAAATCTATTTTGCGCGTAATTTTTATCTTCTTTTAAAATCAGCATTCTTTATGATCCCTTATCATAAAGGGACTCTCCAAAGATTATTAGTAAATGCGAACTATGTAATATTTCGAATACGTTACAGCACGCTTGCTAGAAAAATAAAATTAAAAAACTGACATATAGGCAACGTTTCGTACCCGGTTAACTTGTAATTGCGGTTTGATCAGACTATCAACAGAAATTGCGATGAAAAGCGAAATCAAAGTTAAACCTTTAATAATGAATTGTTTTTTTTTAAACCTTTCTCATCTGTTCGATATTTAAACTTATCTTTAAATGAGTTATTTATTTAAATTTTAATCGCGTGTAACTACAGTAGTTACTACCTGTTTCGTCAGGTTGTTTATGATTCGCCAAAATCAAAAAACGGACGAACGGACGGACACACGTACACTACGCTTTATTGATATAAAATAAATACGTTCGTCGTACAAAATAAGAACAATGCCGAGGGATAAATATTAAAGAAATATTTTAATCGTGTTGTTGCTTTTATTTGGCACCGATATGTAGCGATCACAAGACTAGAATTAAACCTTTTACTTCCGTAGCAGAATTTCTAATGATGAAATCAAGAATCAAAAACAATTATAAGTCTTTAGAATTTGATTCTTTATAGGTGAAAATATACGACGAACATAAAATAGTGTATAATCCATTTCTACGCTTTACTTAATAAGCTCTGTTTTATCTGGGATAAAATGTTAATATAATTACTGTAAATGGTAGCATACATGTTGATCTGGCGGACAAGTAGACTTTTTGAGCTCAAAATTCCCAGTTAACCTTATACCTGACGTACAGGTCAACGCCCATACATGCAGTAGACTTTTAGGGGCCTGAGGCATACTAGTAAATGAAGTTTGCCTTCAGTAAACGATAACCTGTGCAAAATCTACATAATGTCACACCGATTACTTATATTGTGACATTAACCGTAATATCTTTCTATATGCGCTGTATAGCAAGCAACCTACAACACACACCGATAGATACCGTATATTGCATCGGTATAACTTAGCGAACATTTATAATTCACGTCTACTCATAAACCGATTAAAGGAAACATCAATTCTTAAAAATTATTAATACCCTAGATTACATATCACACCAGGTAGTTTTAATAGCACTGATAGGTGTCATATTTAGTTTTCTGAATGAGCTCCAAGTTAAACGGCGATTCGGTCAGTACAATATCAGCTTAGTATATTAGATAATAGGGTAGTTTATACTTAGTTTTAGCGTTAATAGAATAGTGACTTTGTGTCACTATTTTATTTTATATTAATTTCTGTGTTAATAAACCAAATATGTTCAGCAACACAAGTTTTAGAGCGATATATTTTGACAGAGGTACGGTAAATGGTATACAGAAATTGTTAGGAGTGGTGAAACATTTGTTTACAACTCGTTAGTAAAAGTTTCCATTATATAAGTCGACGGCTAGCTTTGGGAAGAATTTTTAGGCGTGAAGACTTGACTTTTACACCAAAATTTACGCTAGCTGTAGTATATTTGAGGATCATACCCTAAAGAAATGGTAAACGAGAGAAGGTTATATTTACAACAGATTTTATTATTTGTGACCAAAATGCAACTCTATTTCTATGCGGATTTGGATATCTGAAAACCATTTGTTTCTGATTTATATTGCACACTGACAGTTTTTGAACGACGGTCTCCAGCTCTAAAAAAAAAACAAAATAAATAATTTGAAACTATTAGTAGTAGCAGTAGTAGTAGTAGTAGTAGTAGTAGTAATAATAATAATAATAATAATAATAATAATAATAATAATAATAATAATAATAATAATCTTCCAAATGTTGAGCTTTTTTCTTTCTTTGACTTCACGGCGGAGGTTGTCTTTTTCCTATCGAATTTTCCAAGAATGGTCTACAAAATAGAAAAATGGAAAAGATTTAAAGGATAAAATAAATTCGAATGAATTTCTAAATGAGTGAAAGTTAGAGTGAAAACCAGAATCTGAATTGTGACAGGTTGAGTGAAGTTAGAAAATGCGGAATATGGGTTTAGTGAAGTGAGAATATGCTACTTGGAGGATTATGGACAGTGTGAAATGAGACGTGAGGTAAAACAGACGGGGGTGCAAACAACAGAGAAAAGAAGTCGAACAAAATGAAAAGTCGGTGAGAGGAAGACAGAGATAAACAAAAGCAGGAGATTTATTTTTTTTTGTTGTTAATAATCACTGAAATAATGAAAAGGAAAACTTGGAAAACGGAAAAAAAGGTAGATCAAATAAATTTGAAAAAAAAAATAATGGTTTGAAAGACAAAAGACGAACAGTAAAATTATAGGAATAAAAAAGGACATCTGAAACTAGAAATAAATATGATGACAAATTAAAGGGAGATAATAGGTTGTTTGAAAACAAAGAGGACGCTAGAGTTACGAAAAAGAGAAATAAGTGGTTTAAATGAAAAGCTTTACAGTGTAACATGTTTTAAAAATAAATTTCGTGTTATTGTGATATTTTTTAACATAAAATCAGTGATAAGTTCTTGAAAGAGAAAGTTTATTAGAAAAATAAAAACTCTGAGAAAGAAATATCCACGACAAAAGAGCAACCAATAAGCATAAAAGAAAAAGGAACGTTCGTTTGTTAACAAAAATGACTACGCGGGTAAATTTCGTTCACTAGAAAACAAAATCAAATTTTAGCATCTACAACTTTACAAAAGCAAATCTATCCAATGATAATAAATTTCCTTTGACAGAAAATGCACAAAAAAATTATAAGTATTTTTAAATCCTAAAACTTAAGTCTTTGGTAAGTTATAGAAATTTACTAAACTTAGATGCAGTAGGCACAGCGTAACATGGATCCAGTGAGAATCGACCTCCTAACGGTGTGCGATACAGGATCGCTAACATTCTAAACTACAGTGTCCAGCTAACCATAAACGAGCAATATTCTTCATAGTTTTCACGATACAATTTCCAAAAGTCACTCAAATAAAAGTTTAATGAATGAGTCTTTGCAAGGGTGTACAAGGATGGAGCAAGCTGTGCATATCAGGAGGATATGTAGGATATATAATGGTTGAAAAAAAATTTAGCGAGGTTATGAATGTAGTGATCGGGGAAGTATTCACTCAGGTGTCTGTTCCACGGAGTTTGGGGAAGATGAAGTCTGAGTGAAACTTCCTCCTTACATATGGAATAAGAAGGGAATAAGAAATTCAACTCATGTACATGGGCAGAGCGGATATTAGCTGCGAGTCTCAGAACTAATGGGAATAGTGGGTGCGATGGATAAATTATGGTTTCAATTAAGCAAAAAATTAAAATAACACTAAAATCTCATTTTAACAGATATATTTACCAAACTTACACAGAAATATCTTGAAATACAAAAGACTAAATTGATTTAATAAAATCGCCATTGGCTTCAAGTATCTTCGGAATCTCCTGTATCTCTTCTGAACGCTGTCCTTATTCAAGTTGGTGAATGCTGTCATAATCTTTGCCTTCAGTTCATCTTTGATCTTATAAGGAGTTTGGATGATCTATCGCTCAACTGCATCAGGTATTGAACTCACAACCATTTGGGTCAGGACACTGGATTCATCCAAATTTATTATCCACTGGGCTATATAGCTACAGTAGAGGTGAACAAAACTTGGATAGTTAAGTTAAAGGGAGATAACTGATACTGAGACATCCGAAATAGGCATGGCATGTGGAACTAGAACAATATACTTGGTGGACGAAATAAAGTTTTCAGTTCGAAATTCAAATTTCCTACAGAAGGCTCGAGTGTATAACGGCCAAAACGCCGTGCATACGGCAAGGACGAAGAGAACAACAGTCCAAACAATGTAGACAGTGTAAATGCTTACAATACCTTATCTCAGAAATATAGACAGATACTATTCGATAAATCCATTTCTTTCCGAATCCTGTGCACTGTCGTCAAATTGGCACTGAAACACTGTGAAATGTACTTATTAGAGTTTCGGGAGCGAATACGAAGAAGTAAAGCATATCGTTTCAAAATTTCGGGCGGATTATAATGCACTTTTTCTCACAGCCGGTGTCCAATTATAGAGAAGACGGGGTTCGTTAGTCAAAATAAAAGATTATTTACCCTGCTGTCGCCTTTGTTGACAATTCTTCGCTTGATAGGAACATATGATCTGTAAATTGCTTGAACTGGGAATTTTCACTCAGTTTCACTTTCTCCATGAACACAATTCGACAATACATACCGCATACATCGTGATATTTATTAAAGCGAACAAACCAATCGTCTGTCTTGACATTTCGTAAAAAACAGGGACAGCGCTCGTTGATGCATCGGCCTGAAGACGTTCTTGAAGACGAAAAAAATGTAAAATTAGAATCCAAAATATTGACACTTTGTAATTATTTTATAGGTGAGATTTTATTGTGAATTTTAAAAAGATAGTTTTTCACTAAATTCTGATTAGCACCGAGCCGGCTTTTTATTTTTCTCATTGGTTTTTTTTTTTTTTTTCACATTGTCTTCATTTTTAGCAAAATGTTGTGAAATAAAATAATATATATATATATATATATATGTATATATATATATATATATATATATATATATATATATATATATATTGGGCTAATAAATTTGTTGTTTTTTTTTAATTTATCTCTTTTTTATTATATTAATTAATATGATTCATCAATATCATATTTCATCACATTATCGATAACATATCTACGTGACCGTCCATAACCTGGTCTACGAATGCAAGAATATTCCTTCCAGCACCAATACCACTGACACTATAAAATTATATTTTTCTACTTCAAAGTGTAAAGTCCACTTCCTCCCTAACGTTTCCACTGTAATAAAATACCCCTTTAACTCTGTTCGGTGAAAGCTTCTTGTGTCAATAATTTTCTCTACAGTATTTTTGCTGTGTCACCATCTAATCAAACCAAAATCCGACATAATTGGCCGAAGACTATGGACATTTTTCAGACATATCTAATTACCTCAATGAAAATTTGAAACTCAAATGACATATTGAAGTCAAGTAGAGGAACAGAGCAAATCAACGTATAGCCAACCAAACGAGCGTGTCTAGATGGTTGGCAGAATAAGTATTAGGCGAGATCGCGGAAAGACAAAAATTATTAAGTGCTGTAAAGTACGGGAAACTGTAGAGAGCATGTACTGGAAAGACACGGCACAAAGAAGAAGAAAGTAGGAAATTACAGCATTTGGAACATTAAATGTTGTATAATATCATATACTAAAGCCATACATGTATTTTCAATTGGATGTGAGGATAGTGCGGATAAGTTGAATGGGGAATCGGACTACCGAGTTCAATTTCTGATCGAATCTGTTTCATTCACTTCGCAGTGATGATGTCGTAAAATGCATGAATACATCCTCCTACATCTAATGGGCTAAATAGTGCGTTACCCAAGCCTTGGTTGATAGACTGCCTTGGGTAGGAACAATTCAGACCGTTGTTAATAATGGAATGCTCTGGGCGACGTCTAGCGAACTTTCTCAAGACACTTCAGGTAGTGCTACTACTATTCTGATATATTAGTAGAGGCGTCTCGTTAAAATTAGATTCTCACTTTAGCCCAATCTAAGCCTACGCATTTAAACCTTTTCATTCCTAATGGTGAAAGATGATAGCATAGGATCAGTAGAAAATGAATGGCCAATATTTGCCTAATTGTGACATATAAATGTACATGAGTTATTATAGTTAAAATTAGGAAATATCAGGGTACCTGCTATGTAGGAATAATTAATCGTATCATGAATTTAATTATGATGAGGTGTTTCCCATTTATGACCTTGACTAACAAAAGTCCAGTGATTCTCAAAAACCTAATGATTGAAAAATCAAAGTAGAAAAAAATATAAATCAGGAGAAAGTGAAAACGAAATCAACCTGAGCAAATTAATTCAATTGAAAATGTTGTATAATTACAATAAAAAGCAAACAATTTTTTTCGAACCACTGAATTCAATTATGTTGTCTTCATTTGGCAACATCGAAAATCAAAATTAAAGGAAAATGGATAGCGATATTAATTCACACTCAAATGTTAAATGAAATAACTGCTTTTTCTCGCTGCTTCTTGGGAAAGAACTCAACCAAAATAAACGATAATTAATGAGGAACTGTACCTACGCATGGAGAAACTTAAGCGACTAAAAGAATAGGAAAAAGGAAAATATAATTTGCAAGGAGAGTTTTCGTTATTTGTTGTAAAATATAACAAAATTAATAACATATATGATATTTTTTCGAAATACGCAGGTTTAAATCTTCGAGACGTTTTCGCTATTTACTAGCTTTATGTAGTATGGCACAAGGCTACACTTATCCTGTGAGATTCGAATTTACTACAATGGTCGCGGTCAACGTGATCCATATAACACGAATAGGACAAGCTGACATTTATGAAATATAACTTTACATTAAAAGTGATTTCTTTTGACCAATCACAAATAATTTACTACTGATTATTAATGCCCGTGTACCGTATATGCCCGAATATAGTAGGATTTTTCATGATCAGTTCTTTTTTAACGTCAAAATAGGCGGTTGCACTATACATAGGAAATTTTTTGGAGCGGTTAAAAGTGCATTTTTAGGGACAGTTTGCACTATACACAGATATTTTTTTATGGTTGGGGGTTAAAATTAATACAAAAAACTTCGAGATCGTATTATGCATGAAGTCGGTTGTACGTTATATTAAAATAATTTACTAAGCTATTCTATAATAACATAAAATAACACATATAATGAAATAATTCTCAATGAATTTCTTTATACGTTTATAATATCTGTTACAACACTGTATATGTAATTATTACGTTGACAAAAATTGTTTAATTTGTTTGATAAACATTAACACAGATACCAAAGAATACGCGGGAACTGTAACGGAATTGTTGAGCTTAAGTAATATTCTGGACTAGCTGTTCGTTTTCGCATAGATTTCTTTAAGAAACTCTGAAAACGTATTCCTTTCCCCCCTTACCTAACTATTGGTTAAATCCTTGGGTGAAATACATAGTAGGACAAGGAAATTTTTGAATTTCAAATTGTAAAGACTGTTTCCCAGTAATGCATTGCATTTAAATGATAATTAAAAATAATAATGTGGAGAATCATAGTAGCCTATTTATTGAATACACATGGAATTCAAACAACACAGATATCAAGAATTATATAATCAGAGATATTAATGTAATTTACCAATCATATTTACAATAATGGCTTTTTAAATTAGGATATATAATGAAAATTAATACAATACCCTATATTTTTGCATATATATTTTATATGTTATAAATATTTTGTTTTTAAAAATATGATTCGATTACGACACAGAAAATTTCCATGTTTCAAAACTGAAACTAAACTTAAAATCCATAGTCTCGGTCCATTGTCAAGCGATGCTAGTAATAACTTTCTAAGAATTTTACTTAATTTATAAGCGCAGACAATATTGATATGAGTCAGGAAAATCTATTTTAATTTAGAGGTGGTTGGGTTTTAATTTCGTTAGAGAGCTTATGTAGCTAATATAAGTTACTTAAATAGTCAGGTTAAGTTTAGGTGGGGTGGAGGTACCTGCTAACAAACTTGTACTTCCGTTATTCCGTGAGTCGTCTGGGTTTCCAATGGTAAATATTATTATTATTTTAACATATGCACTTTATATGTTATGCAATAGATTATTAATTGTCACTATTAAACTAAATGAAAAAAATATATTTGTCTTAGAAACAGTAACCTCTGATAAAGAATTATTATTAAATATGTGTTCAGTTTATTATTGCAAAACTTTTAAAGTGTTTTGTTCTATTAAAATAATTTCAATGCATTCTAATAGTGGAATTATGTGCAGTTTATTACTGTAGTCACATAATTTACAATTTATTTCTTTTCATGCTTTCTAGTAGTTTCCCATGCACCATTTTTCTCTGATTACTGTTTGTAAATAGATTGAGGCATTTATTAAAGAAACCAATGTCTTAGATTATAATACCGTAATACATAATACAGACACACAAGTTTAGTAAGATTACATTGAACAGCATTTGATTTGTCAAATCACGCACAATTGTCGACCTGAATAACTGTATTGAGTGATGGTGAGGCAAGAACATTATTGCGATAATAATAAGCAGGTGTGAACATTTAACTTATTCTACAACATTCCGGATAGAAATAACTTGTATTTAGTACGCAGCGAGATTCTTAAAATTTGAAGCAGCTAAATTTAAATTTAGCATTTGATCAACTTTGTACTCTGTTGATATTGACTAGAAATAAATTAGACTTTCCAGGGTTTCCATATTGTTCCATCTGAAAGAGAAATTCTACGCAAAGGATATGTTCCCGTTGAAAGCCAACATGCTTGCGTAGGAAATAAGCATATAATCGGTGACACATAATTATAAACAAACACGCAGTTTATTGGTTTTGGGCTGCTTCTCTTTAGCGTCGT
This sequence comes from Acanthosepion lycidas, assembly GCA_963932145.1. Lineage (NCBI taxonomy): Eukaryota > Metazoa > Mollusca > Cephalopoda > Sepiida > Sepiidae > Acanthosepion > Acanthosepion lycidas. The sequence continues at coordinate 103,063,910 of OZ010584.1, read as the reverse complement.
GACATAGAAGTAGACCGAATTGAAAATTACATTGTTCTCGAGGAATAAGGAAAAAAAAGACGCTGCGAACGACGACATGGAGGGCAAATACAACCCTGATAACATAGACAATAATTTCATGACATCGACATTTGACATAGACGGACTAAAGTCTACCTAATGCTTTTACTAATAAACGTAAAATAACAATGTTTATAAAGATTTAAAATTTTAAACATTAATTATTTTGGTCTATTGATACGGTGGGATAAGAAAGACAAATAAGCAAGTCCCGAGAGAGCGAATTTCATCATGAAAATTGGACAAAAGATAACTGTTATAACAAAGAAATGAAAGAAAAAACCTAATGGTCCATTCTGACAAATTATAGTACCATAACTGAAGAGGATATAGCAGGGGTGGCTAAGACAATGGAGAAGATGAAATGAAACCAAGATCTCCATTAAAAATAACAGCACATAAATCTCAATGGGGGTGAGGATGAAAAAGGAAGTAGAAGATATATATATATATATATATATATATATATATATATATATATATATATATATATATATATATATGTGTGTGTGTGTGTGTGTGTGTATCTTCTGCTTAACATATGCAAATAGGTACATACATATATATATATATATATATATATGTGTGTGTGTGTCTGTGTGTGAAAATATATAGAAAATAGGAAAGACCTAGTTAGGTCTTAAAAAAATTTCGCTTGAAGATGGAACAGAGCTTACTTTAATTCAATTTAATTCAAATAATTATATTGAAGTTTTTGTCTCTTGTTTTGAAACATGAGAACGCTTATGTAGTGTGTTGGAATCATATTTTTAAATAAAAAATTATATATATATATATATATATATATATATATATATATATATATATATATATATATATTTCAATTAAAATGTGCAATTATAATTTATAAATTCATGATGAACTATTCATTCATTATAAATTCATGAATCATTCATATAGTTTTTTGTATGAATGATTCATGAATATATATATATATATATATATATATATATATATATATATATATATATATATATATTAAGCTAAGAGACAGGCAAGAAGACTGACCATGTGTCGTAGAAGAACACAATACAACAGACAGATTATATATTCGGTCATACCATCCTGAACATGGTGACACTTGTGGCTGAAAGATAGTTTATATTTTGTTTCAATGTATAATAAGTAATGGACAATGGTAAATCTGTTGGTGCAATGGATAGCAACTTGTAAATTCCAGTGAGGTTGACGTTTTTTAAAATCAATATCACTCCATGCAAACATTATTAATGAGTAGAAAGAGAAAAGAGCAATCAGGAGGATAGTAGATAGCAATTGATATTTCATTTAAACTTTTCCCGATTAATGTTTGGCTGGAAACCTTGTCGCCCAAAAAGAGTTCCACAAGCGGAAGCGCGCGTAAAGAAACTGTAAACATAGAACTTACGGCAACATATAGACAGATCAACACTCAATTGATGAGATCTCAACAAAAGACTATTATTGAGTTTAAATGCATGATGTCTAGGTACCATAGCGACGACCGCATCCGAAAATTTACTAAGAAATTATTTATAGAAAAGGCACAGAGAGGCAAAATTACTGCGGGGGTAAGTAACTGAAGTCGAGCCGCTAGATTAGGAGCAATAAAGTTATTTATTCATTTTGGATCTTATGAAGAAGCTCTAGGTGAATAGCAGGGTCACCGGACCCTATGCTCATTCTGGGTATGACGATAAACTACATCCGCGTCCTGGGTAAGACGATAAACTACATCCAACAGTAACGCATCTGATTAGCAGGTTTTAAGAAACGTGGAATCACATCTTAATCGTTAGTGTGCCCAGGTCTACCCTGATCCAGGGTGATACAACCTGTTAAGGTCCCAGCTATTAGTAAATAGTTAATCCTAAACAGGGGTCAAAATGTGTAAAAATTGGTTTTATTAATAGCAATGCATTTTTTGTAAAAAAAATATTGCCAGCAATGAATTTTGATGAAAAATTATTATCAGCAATATATTATTACCAGCAATACTCTTGGAAAGAAAAATATTACCAGCAATACATTTTTGGAAAAAAATCTCCAGCCATACATTTTTGAAATACAAAAAAATTATCAGCAGTAGATTTTTGGAAAAAAATATTACCAGCAATACATTTTTGGAAAGAAAACATTACCATCAATATATTTCTAAAAAAAAAAAAAAAATTACCAGCAATACATTTAAAAAAAAAAAAATCCCCAGCAATACATTTTTTAAAAAGTATTACCAGCAATGTTCGGAAAAATATAACGAGCAATATATTTCTGAAAAAAATTTATCAGCAACACAGGTTTGGAAAAAATATCAGCAATATATTTTTGAAAAAATAAATGTTACCAGCAATAAAAAACACTTGTCAGCATTAAATAACAAATTGAGGTTGATATGCCGTAGACCAAACCAAACAAAACCTATGTGTCAGCAATATTCTACGCTTTGACATGCGCATGTACCACGATACTGATCACTTTAGAGTTGGTTGGCCATCTTTCTTTGGGAAATAAAACCTAGAATTCAAAATATGATGAGGCTTGTTTGGAGACAGCCTTGTACGCCGCAGTTCTCTGTATTTGATTCTTCTGAAAAGTTTGGTTGGTTCTGCACAAAATTTGCCGTTATAAACAAAGCATATGTGTCTGGCTATTCGCTTCTTAGAACCCACCTGCTGGACCCTTATACGTCGAAGACGACTGAAAAGTCTATAATAATAGGTAAAATCTGGTAAACGTGAGTATCATACAAAAATTGGTGAGGAATTCCTCAGCTTCTTATTATAGTAAGAAGCTTAGACGTAGTACAAGGCCGAATGTATGGAGCAAACAGTGAGGAACGAACTCCCGCTTCTTATATATATGAATTGCCATAACATGTTAAGTATTATAATAGAGTTTTTACCGGTGGATTTTTATCGGATTCGAATTCAGAGATTTCCTTCTAGTCGGCTGAACATCAGAGTCAATCTAATCTAGATCTCGCGGGAGAAGAGATGGATAGCTTATTTTACACGTGCTTCATTATAAAGTAAATTGAACGGACTGTTCAGAATTTGAAACCGGCTCGCTTATTCCAGTTTTCCTATAAATAACTATTGCTCCACATACTCAAACATTGCCGGTAATTTATTTTTATTGGAGGAAATCAGACAATGTAGATTTAGGCAGTAATAGATATAACACAAAAAATCTATATCACATAAACTAAAAATAAAAATTTACAATTACTAAACACATTAAGCGTGAAAAAAATAAACAAGCCAAATTTAGAAAACAAATGATATATATATATATATATATATATATATATATATATATATATATATATATATATATATATATATATACAGGGTGTTTCAAAAAGAATACGCCAAAATCATTACGCTGTTTTTTCAGGTCTATAGCATTGTAGTGGACTGAATCAGTGGTTATTTGATAGAGTACTTATCAAAGTTTGATTGGGTGTCAGTTTCACCGCTTCTGGTGCAGCTGAATTGTGGGAAGATCAATCAAAATGGCGACTCCTCAGCAGAAGGCATTATGTGTGCTTGAGTTCGCGAAAGCAAACGCCATTGTCACGGTGCAGCGTGCTTTCAGAACAAAATTCGGCATTGATCCGCCCCAACGTGAGAGCATTCGACGGTGGGTTAAACAGTTTAAAGAGAGTGGGTGTCTGTGCAAAGTAAAGAGTCCTGGAAGACCACGTGTTACAGAGGAGCAAGTGGAGAGGTTTCATGATGCATTTGAGAGCAGCCTACGTAAGTCCGTACGTCGAGCAAGTCTTCAGCTTGCCATTCCTCATACCTCTGTCTGGCGTGTGTTAAAGAGACGATTACACATGAAACCATGTAAACTAAGCCTCGTCCAAGCACTTACTAATTATGACAAGGTGATGGGGAGGACATTCTGTGAGTCAATGCTGGAGATGGAGGAAGGTTATGAAACTCTCTTTTCACGTTTAGTTTTTAGTGACGAAGCGAATTTCCATTTGAGAGGCACAGTCAATCGTCACAATGTGTGCATTTGGGGAACAGAGCACCTAAAACTGGCTATTCACTTTACTGCAAGCAGATTCGAATGACTTCATATTTCACCACCCCATTAGCATCTCGGGGTTAGTGCTTATCTGAATGAAAACGTGCCTCAGCAATGGATTGGGAGGAGAGTTGTTAAAGCCTTTGCTCTCTGTGTTTGGCCTACCAGAACCCTGGACCTCACTGTGTGTGACGTTTTCTCGTGGGGGTATGTTAAAGACCAAGTTTATGTTCCAGCACTTCCAGCAAGTATCGATGACTTGAAAGATCGAATAACAGCTGTAATCAACATGGTGGACCGTGACATGCTGAGGCGTGTTTGGGAGGAATTCTCATATCGGTTTGATGTTGTCCGCGCTGCCGGTAGTGGCCACATTGAGCACTTATAAGCCATGGAATGAAACTTGAATGTATATACAACACATGTGTTCATGGTAGAGGTTTGTAATTCTTTTCGTTTTTGACACATCACGTGATGATTTGGGCGTATTCTTTTTGAAACACCCTGTATATATATATATATACTTTTGTTTTCAACATTTATTTATTGAGTATTTTATTTAGCATGTCATTCCACACTATCATTCTATCTATCAAATCTATTTTTATTCCTTATGTATAAGATATCTTTTGGGTGGTCCTGATCTCCGAAATTTGTATTTTTTACTGTATTCAATGTATATCAATTTTCGTAGAAATCTCTGAAATCCCATGAATCGATATTTAAGTTATATTTATTCTAAATATTGCAGGTTAAAAGGTAAGCAAAAAGATGAGAGATTAGGTATATTTTTACCTGAAATGTAGTGATAAAATATTAATGAGAAGCATTGAATACCGGTCTAGCGCCGAATCTACCTTACAAATTTCATGAAATTTCTGTCGTGCCACTGTCATTTCAAAGATAGTGTACCATTTTCTAACACCAGTAATCACATCAGTCAAACGACTTTAACCTCTCTATGCGTCACATGTCTGCCACAGTTGCACTACATCAATGCCTATTCACTGAGACATACGTCAACCAGATGAGTCTATTTCTAGATCAGAGCCATCAAGTTTACTGCCGTCTCTAATTTCTGGCACTCATTTTATAACCGATTCAGCTTCGCTTCCACTTTCTACGCCATTTTCTCTCAATGTTTAATAAACGTGCAATTAAATATTGAGTTCTTCATACAAAATCGTTATAAAGGCCATTCGAAGTTCGATTTCCAAATCTGTGACCCCCTTCAGGTGTTACTGAATTAATTATAGCGTCTGAAAAATTCCTGAGCGATGAGAACGACCTTTTCAAAGTAATTGCATTGGAACCATCAAATATTCTTTCTGGTTTCATAAGTTTTGTTTTTTTTTTTACTTCCCGTCTAATTATCTGATGGTGAATTTGGGGGAGATTTTGTGGATAATTACACAGACCGTCCAAAACGTTCTCAAGAACACCGCAATAAATATTCCTCAAGTTTATCTATACTTTATAATAGTTTTTAACCTAAAATGCAATCCATCTGTGGCTTCAAAAATGATTTTGCATCAGCTCACATAATTATTTTTTAATTTATATTCATGAAGATGACAGGACACCCCTTATACACGTGTATGTGTTTGTGTGTTTGTGTGATTGTATGGGTGTGTTTGTGTGTGTGTGTTTGTAGCTGTGTATGTGTTTGTGTGGGTGTGTTTTTGTGTGTAAGCTTGTGAGAGTGTGTGTGTGCGTGTATGTTTGTGTGTGCGTTTGTCCGTTTGTGTGATTCTTACGATTATGAAATCGTCGTGACTATAGAGACCTAAATCTTTTTTATAGATTATTTTACTCAGTTCATGTAGTAAATGTATGCATTTAAGCTCCGAGATTTTGAACCATTGCTGAAAATGTCTAACGAGCGCCCTGATCTCAAGGTCATCTACAATATATTTTCGCCCGGGTTCTTCGAACATTCCACTATTCTTGGCAGAACTTCTATTATAAATGTTTGGAATATCTACTAACAAAAGTGTGGGAAAGAAAAAGGAAAATAATCTCAATGAAATCGTCTAGATAATAAATAAAGAAAATATAAAAAAAGTTTAAATTCCCAGCATTCCTCGTTCGTGCGCATGCGGATTCGCACCAACATAACAAATTTACACCGTTGAATTATTAAAGGAGGAAATGCGACATAAGAAAAGTTTTTTTCTATTTTCTCAAACATTTTTCCCCAGACGTATAGCGGATGCAACAGCAAAATTGTCCAAATAATGTAGCAGAATATTTGTCCACACCACAAAATGTTTAATATCAAAAAATTCAATCCACTTTCTTTTTTTTTCACAGGAGTTTGAGAAAGACGTTTATCCATCTTGACATCCTTTATCTTAAGAATCACTGAAAAACTCTTTGAGTTATTCAGTTAGACAGAGAACAGGTTGAATTTTTTGTGCCAGACCCACTGTCTTCTAAAAAATGAATAATGGTGAGAGGAAAAATATAATTCAGGGCTTCAGTAATGGTACAAACAATCATACACTGGCTTCCATCTTCAATTTACACTCAAGAACCATCAAGAGAGCGAGAAAAAACTTTAAAAAGAGGGAAGAGTGTAAAATTGGGTCATATATATATATATATATATATATATATATATATATATATTTTAGGTTGGTGCAAACTAATATCATTTTCTCACGTTTCTCTTTTTTCTTGTCCTTGGCCACTAAGATACTAGGGGCTACTGAGAGTAAAAGGACAAGACAAAAGAGAAACGTGAGAAAACGACAATATTTTTGCACCAACTTATTATATATATATATATATATATATATATATATATATATATATATCAGAATTGGAATCCGAATTTTTATTTTCTCATATTATGTCATAATATCCGAATGTTTTCCCAGGACACTTCCTTGCCAAAGTGGATAACCAGTCACGTGATTTATACTACAGCTGTGCTGATCAGGCCATTGTTATTAGTCTTTGAAGTGGGCGAATAACTGTAATGATAAACAATGTGAACTACCACGGCCGCTCAAAACCGCGCTTAATATTTTTTGTTAATTCCCTCTAGCACAACCATCTACAGCTTTTAAATATCTTGGTAATGGATATATACATATATATCTATGTATATATATATATATCCACAGACAGACTGTTTCGCTATATCACAGCTCACCAGTGTGGCTAGGCATCCAAATGATTCAAGCCGGAATCGAATCTGGCCATTTAACATCAGGCAGAGAATCTAACCCTAAGCTAAGAGAAAGGGAATCTTCTAAGGTGTTATATATGTGATGTATACAAACAGCAAATCAGTAGCCAAGAGCGATTAATCCATAACGGAAGAACGATGCGTTAATAGCAGCAGCAGTCAATGCTGAAAATGTCCCTTCTCTATTATACTCAACCTGCGAACGAGACCATATATATATATATATATATACGCCTGTTTTTTTCTAGAACCTTAAAGCACTGGACAATATATTTTGCCCTGTTCTGATGTTTCTAGTTCTTTTTTCCCCAGTATTTTTCCTCGGGTCGCTGTTAAACTTACAAGTTATATTACCCGAGTTTTTTTTTCACCCGAGAATTACTAGTAGTTTGATAATAATAAGAAGAATAAGAATAAGAATAAGAATAATTGAAGGGATTCCTGGAAGTCCATGCCTCAAAGAGATACAAAAAATTGTTCTGACAAGTACAGCCCACACTTTACGAAGGGCTTTGTCTATGTCATTTTTTTTTTGTCAGTGGAAAGTGTCATGCTGCCATTCCTAAACTTAGGTCTCTGGGCGGGACCCGGAAAAAATGTGTAAACGCCAGAAAATAATAATAATAATAATAATAATAATATATATATATATATATATATATATATATATATATATATATATATATATATATATATAAAAGTGAACATGGAAGTCAACACTTATCGTCGACAGTCTGTTTCATGCTAGATGCAATCGTCAGGCAATTAAAAGAAGGAAATGAAATAAAAATATATAAATAGGTACATATTTACTAATGAATAACTCTGCCATAAAAATCTGATATCATCAACTTATTCTGTGAAGCCTTACGTCTCTGCTATTTTCGAAATAGCTTGTCAGTGTCATCGTTTCTTTCGGAGGTAAATGATTCCCCGTCACTTTATCTGACAAAAAAGTATATCTCCATTTTGCTGTATCTTTTCTTTATTCTCATCTCTTTAACTCGCCATTGCATTTCTTTATCACTAATATTATAAGCTTTTTTCTATTTTCCATACCGATTTCAAGACACATACCTCAGTTACACGATTCTTCGTTAAATTATAAATCAGTCCAAGTCCTATTTCTTTGACCAGTCATTGCCATCCTAAGAACACGCACATTCAAAAGCCAGATACGATTGGAATAACCAATTCCATTGGAAAGGGAACCGACAGAGTTCGATGTTATTAATGCTCCATTTTGACTGAGCAAAAGTAAGTGAATGAAATGAAATATATAACGTTAACGAAAATACTGTGAAGCGGATAAAAATAGAAAGTACGACAAATAAATTCGAGATGCAAAATACATGGGAAAAAGAGTTTAAATTACAGAACGAATGAAAGAAAAATGAGAAATATCAAAGGAAAGAAGATGAAAAATGAAAATGGCACGAAAATACAGAAAAACGGATTCAGAATTAAATAGGACAAAATAGTAAAGAGAAGTATATTACAGAATGAATTAAAGAGGAAAAGAAATATAACTTAAGTATGAAAAAAAGATAAAAATTATAAAACAGAAAGAAAGAAATGGAAATCAGATGTTAATGTTAAGGAAAATAGAGAAAGAGGAAAAATTCTGAATGAAGGAAAGAGAGAAAAAATAAAGATAGTTTGAAAAATCGAATAAAAAGGAAAACATATTTAAAGTAAGGCAATGAGCATTAGATTCGTGGATCAGAATAACAGTGAAAGTAAAAAAAAAAAAAAACAGGAATAATAAAGAATAAATACGGTGATGAGGAATGAGAAATAAAAGATATCACAAGAAAGAAAATGACTTGTGTTATTTTATGTCTAATTTTGTATGAGTTGCCTGAAGAAAAGAAAATGCATTACTTATTATTAGTGGTTTACAGGTACGTCAAGCTGCTTGAAAGGAATTATAGAATGAAACAAAGAAGAAAGATGATAAAGTAAAAGCTCAAATATTAGAGAATCGAATATGAAACATAGCAAACAAAAACAGAAATAAAACGTTTTCTGATGAAGTGGAAAGATTATATTGAAACAATTGCTAGGCCTGATGTAAGAAAAGTTGGTTTATTGTGTCGTGGAAGACAATTTTCCCACTATAATCTATCTTCCATATTTATAAATCCACTATTTGTCCACGTATTGTATATGGCTGACACATCTGTTCTGGTCCTCTTGATATAGATTTTTTATTAAAGCAAAATCTGCCATAATATCGTCCCTCAACTGTTATTTCGCCTTCATACAAATTACCACTGTCGTACATTATTTTCCCTGTGGTTTTTCTATAAACATTTCCATGGTGATTTTTCTGACGTACTTTCCTCTATTGTTTTTCGAGAGACTACTTAGGAATCCATAGAGACTTTTAGGTATTATGGCGTCTGTAGTAAAAAATAGTAAGTAAGAATGTGCTGTTTACGTGTAAGGAGTAATGTATGTTTGGGTCAGTGATTACGGCTAGCTAAGTTTAAATATAACAATTGAAAACCAGTCTCTCACCCATCCCGCTTTTTCGCCTTGTGACACATTTATTTATAATACACAATAAATATTACTTTATCTATGGCACCTAGAATCATGAATTTAAGCGCAGTAGTAGATTTTCAGTATTATTTAAACATTTTACAGTTGAAACGGTTAGATATGTATGTACGTTCTACGTTAACAGTTTCTACTGTCACACTTCTTGCTTGTGGAACTCTCTTCCGATTCTAGTCAACTTAAAACATTAAATGCAATGTCAATCGTTATCTATGTCTTCTTAAGTTTTGTTCTTCTATTGTTCTTTATCTTTTTTTTCTCATACTCTCTAAAAGCCATTAACCGCTTGCATCTTATTGACTTCACTGCCTTGATTGGAGTGAAATGATTTAAAAATCGAGAAAGAAAGAATCAAGCAAACTGTGAAAGGAAGAATGAAAGAGGACAAAATAAGATTATCTGATTAAACTATAAAATAATGGTTAGATAAAAAAGGGAAAAAAAACTTCAAGGAATACTGATTGAAAAATAAAACAATATAATCACAATTAAAATGATTGAAAGAGAGAAAGTAGTATAAAGAAATGTTTAAATTGGGACGAAAACATGGCGTTCTATATTAGACGGCCAAGTAGGGAAAGGACAGAACTGGAGGCCGATGAGAGTTGCAGGTTATTTTTGTTTCAATTTGTGTTTCAGCTAGCTATTCCACCAGTGTTGGTGCCTTCAGAAATTCAAACACATTTTTTTTCTTTACATTTCTGTTATCATTTACCTTATTTAATTGAAATATATAATAATATTTATTTTGAGTTGCTATATTATTTTTATGTATGTTATAAAAACAAACTTTTCGAGTTTATAATTCGCTACGCAAAAATGGAATTTAGGATTCTAGGTTTTTCCTATTTTGAATTTATGCTTCTTGTTTAACATTTTTCATTAAAGTTTATTAAGATTCTTCTAAAAAATCATGACGTTTAGATTTTCTGAAAACTTTTTTTTATACGCTTCTGTTTTGCTGCGAAATTTATTTATGTAGAATTAAAATAAAACGTAATTATTTGTGAAATGTCACAAAGACATTTTAATGTTTCTTTGATATTGTTATTCATAAGAATTATTCATTTATAAAACTGAATCCTTTTATGAGTAATGTGTTTTTATTTTAAACATTCAATAATTATTTTAGTTTCCAGTTTTAAAAATATCTACCATTAAAAGTAAAACAGAAACAAATATAATGTTTTTGTATTACAAAAATTAATGAAAAATCATTTTTGAATGGTTTTACATAATTTAATGATATATAATTATAATTAAATTCTAAATATTTAATTCAGTATTTGTTTTTGATATTGTAAAATCGAAATTAATGCTGCTGCTGAGTTATTTTTAGTGTCTTCTAAGTTATTTTTTAAAGATATTGTAAAAACATTAGTTTAATATAGTCACTGATTCATCATTTTTCTGTTACAAATCTACGTTTATTATCTAATATTTTTCTGTTAAATGTTTATTCAATGTTCTTAAAAAATAGTTACGCTCAAAAACGATTTCTTATGCCGTATATATTTGTTCCGAATGTGTTAAAATGATTCTTTTTTAACACATTTTCTTTTTGTTATTGCGTGAACTGTAATGTTTATGGTTACAAATATGGCATGAATAAATAATATTAAAGTAAATGTCTATTTTTTAACAGACATACATATTTTCGAAGAGCCTTTTCCACGCTTGTTTTAAATTTTATACTTCGAAATTTATTAAAAATAAATTACTATTATCATTTCACAAAGTTACTTTAATATTTTTCTCTAATATTGTTGTTATTTATAAAGAAAGAATGCATTCATAGAAATGCTTTTTTTTAAAATTTATTTGTTGGTCTTTAACGTTAAACAAGCAAACAAATTAATGATTAGTCTAATTTTTTAAATTTTTCCATTAAAGAATAAAATAAAACCGAATTTCATATTCTTATTACAAAATTAATGAAAAAGCCATGTTTTTATTTAAAAATAAAATGTAAAATATTTAATTACTTCAATATTCTAAAAACACGGTGAAGGAAATTAAGAGAATGCTGCTTGAAGCTTGCACATTTTTTCTAAAGTATTTATTTATTTGCTTTAGTTGTGCACGAAACTAATTTTTGTAACAAGAAGAGCGAGATTAATATTCACTACGATGTATTGGTATTGTCACACCATGAGGCGTTGTTTAAAAAATAGCTAACGTATTCTCTCCTCAGATACCGGGCAGAAAGCCAGTCCACCATTAAATGAGAGGGGGGCGTTGCCTGGAGGAGCAGCAGCACGAGGAAGAGCAAGGCAATAGCTGATCTTATGTTGACAAATGCCAGAAATGTTGATAATAACTCGATGATTATTTAAAAGTTTATGTAATATTTTTCAAAACATTTTTAAATAATATACGCCAAAACCAACAGACAAAAAAAAAAAAAAAAAATTAAAAAGATTCTCAATTTTTAGTCAACCCCTAAAATTTTCATTATTTACATTATGCGGACTATTGTCCTCATCTTTGCCGCCATATTTATTACAACGTTATGGCCATCGTAGGCTCCGGCCTTCTTCAGGTGCTTAGAATGTCGAACTGAACCCATTATTTCGCTCACTGAAGTAGATTGTTCTAGTTCCACGTGCCATGTTTTAATGGATGTCAGTTATCAGTTATCTCTTGTTAATTTCCCCTCTGAAAGTTCTCCACTGCCTTAACCGGGTATTGAACTCACACTCTTTGGCTCCTGTCGCTGGATCTAACTAACGCATTTATCTACTTGAGGACACATGGCACAAATAATATACACAATACCTCATCTCAGAAATATAGACAGATACCTCTAAAATTTGTTTCTAATTTATTAATTTGATGGTGTAAACGTTTGTATTAATTGCATAATTAATTTGAGATGAAATGTTACCCTTAAACAGATGCAGTAAAAGAAACAATGTTGCTTGAAAAGCTTTAATCATATTAGATATGCCCTATTCTTCAGTAATGCTGTCGAAGTGGTTTGTTGTTGCTTTCAATAGAGATTACAGAAACCAGCAAGTCAAAACTGTATACAAAATTAATAAATTATCAGTATATCGTTTTCCAAAAACAAAAATGAGAGAGAGAGAAAGAGAGATAGAGAGAGAGAGAGAGAAAGAGAGATAGATAGAGAGAGAAAATCAGTACCAAATGCCAATTTGAATGTTACAAACATCGCAGTTATTTGTGAACTTCATTGGCCTTTAGATTTTGAAATACCAAAACCCTCTACATTATTTACATTATTCGGACTATTTTCCTCATCTTTGTTGCCATATATATCCTCAAGGACACATGGCATAGTGGATAAAAGCGTTGGTTATATCCAGTGACAGTACCCAAAGAGTGTGAGTTCAATATCTGGTTAAGGCTCTGGAGAACTTTCAGAGGGAAGATTAAAAGCAGAAAACAGATAACTGACATCCATTAACTAGAACAGTCTACCCCAGTGAGCGAAATAAAGTGTTCAGTTCGACATTCCAACCACCTGAAGAAGGCCTGAGCGTACAACGGCCGAAACGTTGTAATAAATATGACGACAAAGATGAGGACAATAGTCCGAATAATGTAAATAGTGTACATAATAACTCATCTCAGAGAGATACAAAACCCTCTACTGTTCAAAGGCAGAAAAAATACTCTACTCTTCGAAATCAAATTGATGAAATGATTTTTGTTTAAGAATTAGATAAGGTAAATTATACAAACTTGAAAGAAAATGTAATTAACAAAAAAGACTTTGTATTCGTTTATAGCATTTTCGGATGAAAAGAATTTTACTGTTCAATCGTCAAAAGCTATTCCTCTCATTATGGTGAGAATTTATGAAAATTATAAAGTGTTATATTAACAGCCTGTTCAAAAACTTATAAATACAGTTGATAGCTGATCAACACTGGAAGTAATTATCCAATATTTAAATTTTACGGCTCTTAATCACAGGAAGGATATCCTGAGTAAGCACTTTTAAGCAATGGTCCCCAAAATTGTTGGAATTAAACAGAGATCATTTATAGTAATACGTGCTTTTAAATACTATGCAACATCCGTCCTGTGTAAGACGATAAACTATGTCCAACGGCAAGAACTCTGATCAGGAGGGTTTGAGGAGCGTGGAGCAACCTCTTAATTGCTAGTGTTCCTGTTAGGGTCCTAGCTATGGGCAAATAGTTAACCCCTAAACTGGTGTCAAAACACTATGAAAGTGTAAAAATAGATTTTAATACCAGAAATACTTATAAAAAGATTATTGCCAGCAATACATTTTTGAAGAAAAATATATTACCAAAAATAGATTTATGAAGGAAAACAATATTACCAGCAACAACAATTTTGTTGACATTAAATAAGCCATTGAGGTGTATATGCCGTAATACAAAAATGAAAGCAAACCACACTATGCAGCAACATGGTCATTGAATAATAGATTAAGACAGGATTTTCAATTACCGTCATTAGCAAAATTAAGAAGGATGACATCGAAAGTTTCAAAATTTGTATTTAATATCCCCAATGCCAGTCTAAAGAGGTGCATCATTCTCCATGATGAAGTATATATCAAGAAAATGGCAGACAGTTATCCGGTAAATAAGTTAACAATCAAAATCTACTTAAATCTAAAAACAGTACTTGGTATAATGTTGATTTGTCTTAATGGAACTATACAATTTCTTAAAAGATTGATTCCAATTTTAAAATTCACATCAGCCTTTTTATTTGAACAAACTGAATTATCAGTTCAGGACATCACCCCTGTACCAACTGACGTTAAGACTATTATATGTGAAAGCAACTGAGTAATTTTTTCTAAATTATATCTCACGCTTCCTGAAAAAAATTTGGGTTACCTGATAATAATAAACATCTGTTTTTGTTTTGTATTCTGTTCATCTGGTGAAATATATTCGAATTTTGCGGCTCACGGAAAATATAGGTGAACTAAACTATGATGATAATGGAGTAAAACTAGTTGCAAGTTGTCACGTCTTAAACAGTTATATGATTTTGAATCTGAAAGTCTAGTTAAACTTTCAGATTTAAATGAAATTGCCATTGCCCCAAATCCCATAGAAAGACAACCGGTTTCTACTTACGTCAGAGTGTTTTCAGAAAAAAAAGGAGACAAATCTAACTCAGTCTGAAATAAATGCGGATAAGAATGATACTGCCATCTTCATATGCAAGGTTTTGACGTGGTGGAAAGTTTTAAATCTTAATTGATAGACTACAAAATGTCCGTCTACAAGCTGAAATCAGATCTCCAAATGGCAGCTGACATGATTTTATCATTGCGCTTCGTCAAATGGCCCTTAATATGGCTGGCAGTCAGGGTAATCTTATGAAATAATTATTCAAACCCACAGCTACTACCATACACCAAACTTACAATGGAATTGTTAGTCTATGACGATACCTTTTAGCTACAAACCTTAAATATATCTTACTTGGGAAATTTACAACTGATCTATTAGAAAATGAATTTAGTAAGATTCGTCAACAAACATGTGGCAACCATTTTATAAATATCCAATAATTTATTAAAAATCTGAATATTAAGTAGACATATTTACTTTGAAATCAGAATGTAAATATTGATATTTTTGATTTTAAGCCAGTCCAACAATTTACATCTTGGGATTACAAACTTTGATGAGGAAGGTTCAGAAATATTGTACATTCTAGAATATATCGAACCAACTTTTTCTGATAAGATAAAAATGCTTCTCGTATACATAGCTGGATATATTACAGGGAATGATAATTGATGTAATGAATATGCATACGCCTGGTTCCCCCTCACAGTAATATGATTGGCTGGTGTCAGCCATAAATACAGACTGATGTGGAAGTACAAGACGACGCCTATTGGCTACGCCAATAGTCTCCGCCTATTGCCTACCACTACGAGGAGGACCAGTTCATTACGGTTACCTCCTAGATTGTCCGATTCGGTTACAGTAGTCCAAAATCACTTTACTACTTCGAACAAATATATCCCTTTCCGGGACATAGCATCAATCAACACAGTGAATATGAAACCCATTTTTATTATGAAAAGTATGGAAAATATATCAATTCAATATATTAAAAACTGAAGGTTCCTTCTGACCACAGTTGCCAATAGTTATTTTTTGTTTCATGCTTTTCCATACAATAAAGGAAAAGGTGAGTTATAAGTAACATTTTTATTCTTATTTCTGAGTATCATTGTGTCAACATGGAGAGAAAGCATCCTGTTGCTTTTCCAAATATAGTTTTGGAAAACTTTTGCAAACATTACACACGCATATAAAAAAAAACAGAACTTTCAATGTTTTGAAACATTCCGAGACTGATTTTCTTTTAAATGCATATATTTCCGAAATAATTGATTTTCAAATACATATTTCGGGTGATGCCGCTAAAGCCTTCTTCAGGAACTGCGTATTAAACCCGGTAACTATAATGGCAATTTGAACAGGACTCTTTATTATATGCCTGGGGTGAGCAGATTAAATGAAGCGTTCGGTTAGACCTGTAAATAGTGTGAATATTTCCGTTTCAACATTATGTGATTCATATCTTTTACCAAAAATCATAACCACCTCTTGCTTTTGTTTAATACTTATCAGTATCCACAAAAAATAAATACTTACATTTATTTATCTTTCAACACATTCTATTATCCTCAGGTATGGGTCAAAATATTATTCTAAGTGTTAAGGCGTTTTTTTGATATAAGTGAATTCGACTAAAGTGTTACTGGGACTACTGCCGTTAAATATCCACAGTCAGTCAGAATATATAGAGATAGGGAGATTGAGAGAGATGGGGAGAGCGAGCAGAGATTGTGATTGAGTTGGAGGTAGAGTAATATTGTGAGGTAACCGCTTGTAGAAGTCAGTTACAAGCACGTAGACTCTAAGGAAGTCCTACTTCGAGACTATATATATATATATATATATATATATATATATATATATATATATATATATACACACATATATACACACACACACACACACACACACACACACACACACACACACACACACACACATATATATATATATATATATATATTAATTATTGCGACTAAATGCGTTCCTGGATTTACTAACAGAATTACCCTTTGTATTATTGTGTAAATACATTTAATTTCTTATATTTAATTCTTGCTTTTGTCATTCATTGGAGACCGAATTTCATCTCGGAATCCACAACGCTAAGTACGTTCAAAAACAGTTAATTTAATTTTTTCCAAAATTTCTAAAAATGACACATTTTTTAATAGCCCTTCAGTTCTATCTCTCAGCTGCTCCATGAGCAGACCTGGGGTATAGTACGCCAGAGACGAAAAACAAAGTTACTCGTAATACAAAGGACGACACGAAGACGGTAAAATCAAATGATAGAAGGTGAAAGAAAGATATTTAAAATGACTGTAAGAAAGAGAATAGATTAAAAAATCAAAGAAAGAAAATGTAAATGAATAAGATTGAATGAATGAATAAAGAATGAAGGATAAACGCGAAAAGAATACAAGAAAGAAAAATTGATTGCTATAATAATTTCCTTAAATAAAGAGATAACAGAAAGACGAATTTACGAAATGAAAAGGAACGACTAAAATGTGTTAGTGTAAGAAAGAAAGAAATCCAGAAAACTTTTAAGAATTATATGATAAAAAATATATTTTCCATTTTCTCTGTTAGTCTGGGAAAATGAACAGCTGCATCTTTTTCTTTGAATGTACTAATGATCAATCTTATTGCGAAATACCTTTTATGATATTTTTCTTTTTTAAAATGAATGTTTTCTTCTCAGCATCATTTTACTTTACTTAGATATTAAGTATTTTTTTATATTCTTTAAGATGTACATTCCTGGGAAAATGCGTCCAAATTAAAATCTGAAATATATTTTTTGCTTATATTTTGCCTCGCAATAATTGGATTTTTTTTCTCGGTTAAACAGTGTACCACTACATTTTAAATCAACATATTTACTTTGAAATCAATCAACACCCAAACACAGACGAAGGAGATACAAACAAACAAACACACGCAAAAACCATACACACACATGCACAGACACACATGCATAAGCACAAACACACACACATACACACACACACACACACACACATAAATTTAGGGACATTTTTATGTCGCTCTCTCTCTCTCTCTATATATATATATATATATATATATATAAAGAGAGAGAGGGGGAAAGGGAGAGAGAAACGTACACACACACACACACACACATATATATATATAGATTGTGCAGCTTATATTTTATATCATAAAGAAAAAGCAACAATTTATACAAGAAATGAATCTATTTAATTAAAATTTAATCACATTAACTTTGATATTTAATACTTTTTATAAATTGCTTCTTTATGATATATATATATATATATATATATATATATATATATATATATATATATAACTATGAATCTAAAGAGCCAGGAAAGTCTACCTAGGTTTCACTTACGCGGATCATCAGGGTACACTGGCGATTTTATCTACTTAGTGTATTGAATACTTTACTTAGTTACTTTTGCTTTACTCGTGTTGGCGTTTTTTTTTTCTTTGGACTCTGATCTTGGATTCTGGACGATTGTTTTTGCCTCAATTACATGTTCTTAGTTCTTTCTTTCTTCATTCCTTATATTTCCTTGGGTATTGATTTGTTCATTTACAAGCCAAAACACATAAGGTTTTTTCAGCCGAGTATAATTACTTTTATTTATAATATTATATATATATATATATATATATATATATATATATATATATATATATATATATATATATATATATATCCGGAGGGGTGTAGGAGTACCATGACCACTGCAGCCACAGTAGAAGTGGTGTTCCGAAGAGCCGAACCCTCTCTAAAATTCAGACATTTTCCTTCTAGAACTAGAACAAAGTCTGTCCTGCTTAGAAGAATTACATGCCGGATGCCGCCAGTTCTAACTTTCACAGTTTGGACCCACCAAGCCACACATATTATGTTGTACCAGCCTCGTTACTTCCGTATTCCATTGGCAAGAAATAACTTCCACTCGGGGAGCTTCTTTCAGCGAACCCCTGCTCCGTTGGACTATCAAGAGGATGATTCCCCGATCTCTACAATCTTAACCTGATCAAGTCTAGACTTAACCGTTAGCTTCAGGCCTATTCGCATAAACTTTACGTTTTATTCTGTATCTCTCTTCTTCGAGTGGCTCCATGGCCTTGTACAGTTCAAATCTAATTGTAAAAAACACAATCAAACAATGTGATCACTGCTGAAGAAGATACTTGAAGCGAAGATGTGTTTCTTCTGACGAATACTGAGAAGATATTTGGACACTACGGGATCAAGTACAAAGTCTTAAAGAAAATAGCCACAACAAGTAATGTCATAGTTAAAGTCCAAATTAGGCTGATGATATTTGTTGCATATATATATATATATATATATATATATATATATATATATATATATATATGTGTGTGTGTGTGTGCGTGTGTGTATGTGTGTGTGTTTGTGTCTGTGTGTGTCTCCGTGTATATAAGCAGAATATTTTTATTCAAGCATGTTTGGGTATATCATTTAGATGCATTATGTATAATTATTATAGTTTTAATCCTTTCATGTCAACGAATTAATTTTTTAGTGGCTGTAGAAAATTGATTAAGAAAAGCTCCCAAATTTTCTTTAAATAATATTTATTTTCCTAAATACTTTCAGTCGCATCTGCGACCATCTATAGAAGTTGTATAACTATAGATGAGTTATAAATTTTGCCTCTATGGAAGGGAGGTAACTTATGTGATTTTTTTTTTTTTTTAAATAATTGTATCATTTTAATTTAGTATATTTCATAAAACAGTTTCCGGCTAGAAACATTAAAGAACTTTGTTGCTATCCTCGTAGTTGATTTTATTTATTTTTGGACGCAATACTCTTATATAGAGAGCTTCCAGAATTTTAAGTGCTTATTATCTTGATGAAGCACTATGTATTTTCGATTATTATCGCTCTAAAGTATCAATTTGGATATGGGTATTCCTTTAAATGTTCCGAGATTGAACTATGATCATTCACGTGGAACGTAATCCCTCTCGTTATCCTCGTTGTTGTAAAACGAACGTACGCATTAATACTTTCATCAGAAATGCATTCTCCCAAAGGACATTTAAATTGATATCGATGAAATATAATCTTTCCACTTCATGTGAACGGTAAATGTTACCGAATGCAACAATGCAAGACGCAAATCTTGAGCTTAGCATCAACCATGAGAGAGGGAAGATGTTTTCTCAGTCGATTAAAAGTGACTAACTTCGTTTTTGAGTCGTTAAAATAACAAATCATTTCTAGACCGAGTTAGCAAAAGATTGCAGATCATGTTTTATGATCAACTATCAGTTTGGCCTTGCCATTAAGATAGGTGTATATAGTTGTGTTATGAGGAAAGATACAGAATTGAAAGTTTATGACATTATGAAGGACATTGATGAAAATTACGAACAACCTAGGTACAAGGATAGAAACTTAGGGGACACCCGCGGTAACGCAAGTAGAAATCGAAGTCTGGCCCTCAAGAAAATATGTTTTAATTATTTTGACACACACATGACAATATAGCCACTAAGATGTAAGACGTTCCTGAATTTGAGAGAATATGAGAAAAAGAATACATTATTAAGGAGAGCGAACAATAATAGAACAAGAATTAAGAAGTCAGAAAATAAGAATTGACATTGCATCAACATTGTTGAAGTTGACTGGGAAGCCAGAAGAATATTCAGCATGGAAAAGTACGTTTGTATTTCCTCATTTCCAATGTAAAAAATGAGGCCTTGCCGCCAATCTACTGCGGCGCTTAAATTCATATGTCTAGAGCCAATAGAGGAAAACTGATCAGAAAAATTACCATGAAAATATTTATCAGAAAGATTCCGGCTAGTTATACTATAGCAGTGACAAAATGGCTGGAGTAGATTTATCAGGTCAGCGCCCGTAACATTGCGAATTCTTCTTTGTATTTTATCTAGAATCTTTAAAAACATAACTCTTATAGTAATTTACCCAAGCTATAAATAGGAGCAGGTACTGCCTTTTAGAGAGGGAATTTCCCATCATTCAGCTCTGACAGCCGGATCGAACATTCTTGCTTTAATAGTCTCGTTTGTATATGTTTGTATTACTGTTTCTGTTAATATATTTGTTTAACTCCATTCCTCTCTTTGTAACTTTAAGTTTGATCCCAAACAAGGCCACAACACTAACAGAATCAGTAGACTAGATATGACAGCAATATTCAATGTATGGATATATAATAGACTTATAAATGTGTAAGATAAATTTTACTGAAAAAAGATTGTCTAGCAGGATGCAGAGAACCAGTTTTACTAGAATCAGGCTTAGCAGCATTTTAATAAAATCTCACCACTTCTCGTCAGCGAGAAAACATTAGCCAAATAAGGCACAATGAATCATGATGATGGAATCTAAAAAACGTTTATTCAGACTGTAACGAAGAGAAGTATTCTTATGGAATCGTTAACATAAACAAGCAATTTCTTGCCCCAGTTAACAATAGATAGTATGTAATTTTCAGATCAGCTGACAATTTAAAAATGTTGATCAGACTTACAACAGGAGTAAATATTTGTGTATTCAACGTGGATACCGAGTTGAGAGTTTATGTTCACCGACAGGTTTTTAGGCGTTTAGTTTTGTTCAAAGAATCGAATATATTGCGCCATATATGGTTCAGCATTACCGATAAACAGTCTAAATAACTAGATTTAACCAGAGAAACAGAATGTTTCTCGTTTCTTGCTAATCACTATTTCCTATTCATGTTAAAATTTTATAATCGCTTGCCTGTGTGTTCAGACATCACAAGGAAACTTTCATATTGCATTGATTTGTATAAACAAATGTTGATAAGTTTGGAATAAAAGAAGCAATATAATTGGAATACTTTGTCATGATTTATTTGTAGATCTAAAAAAAAAAAAAAAAAAAAACTCCATGCATAAAATTATCGGAAGGACCATCTGTCGGCAACTAAGGAATTTCTACATAAACGTATCATCATCATCATCATCATCATCATCATTATCATCATCATTATCATAACCATCATGCCTTATATAGTGAGCGATTTTTTCCATGGTTAGATTCAAAGGATAATAGTGCAATATTTTCTCGGTTTCTTTTCCACGAGGGATGTAGAGGTTACCTAATCCCTCTTGTGAGAAAGTAGAGAGACAAATATACAAAATGGCAGGTATTTTGGATTCAGTTTTCATCCTTCTAGACTGGTCGCCAAACTAGTCTATAGAACGCAGTCTGTCCACTTATTTACGGATAGGAGGGAACAGTGGGATCATATCTTTCTCAATCGTCGTAGCACGTAAGTGAATTTCGATTTTTATGTAAAGTTTTAAAATTTGCCTGCAAGTTTTGTATGCATATATATATATATATATATATATATATATATGTGTGTGTGTGTGTTTTTGTGTGTGTGTGTGAGTGTATGTGTGTGCGTGAGAGCGCGCGCGCTTTTGTGTGTATGCATATGTTAAGCATGGCAAACTAATAAAAGTTTATAAAGAAATTACAAACTTCCAGGAAGTTTCCGAGAAATATTCCTCTCTCTCCATTCATCCAAACTGGTTATACACGCGTGTGCGCGCACACACACACACACATATGTGTGTGTGTGTGAAATGTGTATATATATATATATATATATATATATATATATATATATATATATATATACACATATATGTGTGTGTGAAATGTGTATATATATATATATATATATATATATATATAATTAATTATATATTATATGCGCGGTACTTATTAGAAAGCGCTCAATATTAGTGATAGAGCTAACATATTTATATGTGTATGAGTCCCAGGGTACGAGCAAGTTTGGATGTGTGTCTGCGTACTGCATCGGGTGCACGTACATGCATCTATGTTTGCGTTAGTACGATGACATCACGACGACGATTCCCCCAATCCCATAATAACACCAATACACACAATCTACATAAAACCAAGTTTTTTAAAAATTAATCACTTTGTCTGGCGATCGCAAAAGCTGAAACTCAGGGTCACAAACCCACATCAATCCAACCAAATATATATATATATATATATATACACCGCCACCATCAACTATAGCTAGGACCTCAAAACAAACGCACACACAAAACAAACCACTAACTTACGCGGACATCCTTAGGGTGCCGTACAAACATACACAAACATAATCACAGCAGACCTTCTACAGAACGCATAACCCCATTAGACATCCCAGACCACCTAGATTATCCCCTAGTAGACAATCAACAACAAACTCCCTCAACCTTAAAAAAAAGAAGGAATAAGCCCCCAACCAGGAGACCTGGATGGGGGTATAGCATCCCTAATAGGAGATATGATGCAAGCTTTCAAGCTCTTACAAAAGAACTTCGCCATGCTTGCAAATTCAAACTTGACCCATACGGGCGAGTTATAAATTTGAGTAACAATAAATTTTCACTCAATACATTCAGGGTATTAAATAAAGGACTAAGCTTTTGCCCTAGTCCCCCAAGGTTTGATAAAGAGACCTTGGCAAAGGACCTGAAATCCTTCTTCAGAAGAATACGGTTAAAAGCCCACTACGGGAAAAATGATCATACACCTTCCATACTTAAGACATTAAAAGAGAAGGACACTACCTACACCCCCAAAGACACAGACATGACTATACAGACATTTGAACTAGCCGTAGCAAATGATATAAAGAAAACAACAGCACGTAAGCTGCCACGTGACAATATTACTGTAGGGGAACGTATAGCCCTCGATACGCTAACACACAGAGATGACCTAATCATAACACAGGCTGACAAAGGGGGTGCGACAGTGATCTGGGGAATCTAAGAATACATTAAAGAGGCCAACAAACAGCTAGCCGACAAAGAAACCTATAAAAGCATACCTACAGATCCCCTTCCAGAATACCAAAAAGAATTAACTAGCTCACTAAACATAATGCTTCGCAACAATCTAATCGACAAGGAAACACGCACAGCACTTACACCCACAAACATTACACGTGCTCGTTTCTATCTCCTTCCTAAAATACACAAAAGCAACAATTTCATCGTTCAACTGCCACACGACAAAAATTTCCAAATTCATAGATCATTACATAGAACCGCTAGCTAAGCAATTAAAATCATACATCAGAGACACAACAGATCTACTGAACAAAATTAATCACATACAAACAGTACCAGAGAAAGCTACTCTAGTGACTATGGACGTTAGGTCACTCTATTCAAACATTAAAAACACCGAAGGGCTAACCGCCCTTCAGGAAGCACTTAATAAAAGAAGAAAACAACCCCCCCCCCACAGAAGTCATCATAAAACTCATGGAGCATGTCCTTACATTGAATACTTTCAACTTCAATGGAGCACACTACCTTCAAATAAGAGGTTGTGCCATCATATGCTACAATATTCATGGGAAAATTTGAGGAGACCCATATCTATCCAATCATTGGTAGCGACTGCGTATTCTATGCAAGATATATCGATGATATATTCTTTGTATACACGGGTAGTGATGACAAACTTACCCAATTCCTTATGACCCTAAACACAGTGCACGACTAAATTAAGTTTGACTATGAAAAATCCACAACATCAGAAACATTTTTAGACAACCGCATTTACATACATGAAAACAGGAAACTACAAACGACACTACACACTAAAATCACCGACACCCACAACTATCTACACTTTAATTCTTCCCACCCTAAAAACCTCAAAGAGAACCTTCCCTATTCACAAGCACTTAGACTCAGAAGGATATGTTCCAACAATGAAGAATTAAATAAACACATTGAAAATCTGGAGCATCAATTCACAACATGTGGCTATAAACAACACCTAATCAGGGAACAAATAAATAAAGCAATTTCCACACCTAGAGAAGACGCCCTAATGTACAA
The DNA here is from genome assembly GCA_963932145.1 of Acanthosepion lycidas. NCBI lineage: Eukaryota > Metazoa > Mollusca > Cephalopoda > Sepiida > Sepiidae > Acanthosepion > Acanthosepion lycidas. Next base: position 103,039,025 of record OZ010584.1, on the reverse strand, counting down.
GATTAAAAATAAATCTAGCCGCATCCCTCTAGTAACCACTTTCAACCCCACTCTGCCTCCACTATCCCAAATAATCAAACGTCGCTGGGAAATACTACATCTCAAACCAGACCTAAAAACACTGTTTAAGGAACCTGGCCTTCTTGCATATCGTAGACCTAAGAACCTAAAAGAAATAATAGGTAGTAACCACATTTCAGGGGACAAGGTAATCCGTAATAAACTAAAAACAAAAACAATAGGATTTTCCCAACCATGCAACAACAAAAGAAGTTTATGTTGCAACCATATTGAAAACACGAATTCACTCACTAGCTCAGTCACTAAATCTACTTTCAAAATCTACCACGATTCTAACTGTAGAAGTCATAACATAATTTACCTCCGAGAATGCACACTATGCCAGAAACAATATGTAGGAAAATCTGAATGGCCCTTTCACTACAGAATTAACAATTATCGTAAACGAATTAAGTCGACTCCCCATGAAAAATTATTACCTGTAGAACAACATTTCCGCCTGGAAAAACACGATTTCAAAACCCATGCTAAATTCACTATAATTGAGAGAAAAGAAAAGTTCAGAGCAGATAACATTAGAAAGATTTTAGAGTCGCATGAAAATAAGTGGATACAACGTCTAAAAACAAAATATCCAGCCGGGCTAAATCACAAATTTAACAATATATAGATATAACTCAACAAATCAAAACCTACCCACATTTCTCACCCACACAAGACAGACAGGCTTACGGAGGTGTGGAGGCCTCACACTTATACACTCACCCACACGAATATACACACTTACACACATCATACGCACTCACTCCCTACTGAGCCAAATGATAACACACACCCACAGCAATACACACGCTTACACATATCATACTCGCTCACTCCCTAAGAATCAAATAACACACACACAAACACTAAACAGAGACACATCCCCTCACCAAGTCCAATAAAACTGTCAAACTGACCAGAGAATTCATAGCAGCATGTATCTATCCAGCTCTTATCTCAAATAACAACTTAAAAGAGACTTTTTGACCAACACAAGGAATGTTAAAAGATTCATGTTAAAAAGATTAAAAAAAACAAAACAAAAAACAAAACAAATGAAAACTACAGACAAAAGTTCATTTTCTCCATCAAGACATTCATTTCTGTAGTTTAGTGTTAGCAGCAAGCATAAATATTTCTCCTCCCGATGATGGCCATTTCGGCCGAAACTAGTCGAGGAATCTAAATGGAATAATAATAAAAAAAAACGAAAGAATATTAATCTACAACCCAGTGTGTCTGAAGATTTTAATTTTTTAATTTTTTTTATTGTTCAATATATATATATATATATATATATATGGATTCGTTCTCGGATATACCGTCTCCTAAATCCGAGCCTCCATTCATTACTCCACTCTGCCATACAACACAATGAAATACTGACATACCCATACAGTAAGGCTAATATTAGATATTTCCTTATTATTGCCTATAAAGGAAACACCCGGCATTCATTGACCGTGCACCTCCTCAGTTATCGCATTTTCAAATATTGATGTATTTTTCTTTCTATACTTTCTAAGTAGTGTTGATTGTTTGGTTCGTTTTCTGCCGTTTAGCAACATTTTGCTAATTATTTAATCCGAGATACCAGATCAGCACGCATAACATTGAAAATTCTTCTTTATATTTTATCTATTAGGTTGGTGCAAAAATAATATCGTTTTCTCACATATGTTACTTTTATATATGATTTCTGAATTAATTCATTGATATATATATATAGCCATGTTATATATAATTTTGAAGAGCGTTTTTCGCTCTATCGAATCGTGTTATTCGTTACCGTTCTCAATCTCTTCATCCTTTTTTTGCAGGCTTTTCGACAGCATGGAAAAATTCAAATCCGCACGATTTTCTTGTTCCAGTTCAAACTAGGCCGAAAAGCTGCCGAGACAGCTCGTGATATCAATGATGCGTTTGGCCCAGGAACCACTAACGAACGTGTGGCACAACGGTGGCGAGAGCCCCGAAGATGAAGACCGGTTGATAACGAACATTTGAAAGCCTTAATTGAAGCCGATCCTCGCAAAACCACAAGAGAAGTTGCTGTTGAACTCGAGGTCGACCACTCAACAGTCGTTCGCCATTTAAAGCAAATAGGGAAGTCAAAAATTTGGATAAATGGGTGAACGATAATCAAAAAAAATCGTCAAAAAACGACATTATTTTTGCAATAACCTAATAGAATCTCAAGATACATGGCAGAATCAGCAGAGTAGTCATGACAGCAATATTCAATGCATGCGTCAACAATAGAGTTATAAATGTGTAACGTTAATTCTACCGATAAAAGATTGTCTAACAACAGACGGTGAACCAGATTTACTAGAAATAGACTTCGCAGTAATTCAATATAATCTTTCAACTTTTTGTCAGCGGGAAATCGTTATCCAAATAAATTCAATAAATCATACTGATGGAATATAAAAAGTGCTCATTGAAATTAAAATGATATTAAGAAATGTCAGTTTCAGTTTGTAGGCGTTAACCTTAACTAGTCATTTGTTGCCCCACTTAGCAACAGACTGTATGTCATGTGTTGGTTCAGCGGATCATTTAACAATATTGATCCGATTTACTATTAAGACAGGAGTAAGTATTTGTGTCTTCCACATAGATACCGAGTTGAGAGCTTAAGTCATCGCGAAGATTGTTTTAAATTAAGAGCAACTTAAACCTAAGATGAAGAAAACTTGTATAAATGTAAAAAAAAAATAATAATTATTAGATAATTAGCCGTTCAAGACAACTTTCATTGTTTCAGTTCAAAGATACGTTCGAAAATACCATAACAAAAAACCAGAATGCTAAACCATGTCAAATGCCTTCGAGATATAGAAAGGAAGAGCTGAGTTTCACCTCTCTAGACACTTTCAATAATCGTTAATGCATTAGCAGTTGATCTCATGCATCTGTAGCCATATACTTTATCTGAATGCAGACCCTGCGATGTGAAATATCCTACCCAATAGATTAGAGCCTAAAAAAAAATTGTACTAGTCTCATAGGCCGTTATTTATAACAATCAGACTGTTCGCCTGAGTTCAGAAAGATTGTCTCTTCAGAAGAGGATTTGTAACAAGCAGAAAAGCAAAAGTAGCAAGACATGTATTGCCGAGTTTAGACACAACAGGAAACAACAAATCAACATCTTTTTGTGAGAGTCCAGTTTACAATTGCATAAATCATAGAGCATATATACATATCACCAAGATGAATCTTATTTCTAAGTGAAAAGTCAGGCAAGGGTAGTCCAGATTGTCATGGGTAGAATTGGGAGACAATGTATGATCAAAACACTCTGCTTTATCAGTAGAAAATGCTAGCTACTCTAACTGAGTGAAGAGAGAAATAGAAGATTACTTTTAATTGAAACACTATTACAGAACCGCCAGTACTCACGAGATGCAAAGAAAAACTAAGCGTCTTTAAGAGAAGTTACCAATTATTACGACCAGACAAAAATGTCGTACGTTCTTATCATCAAGCTGGTACAGACGATTAAAGTGATTTGTGTGGGCTATAGCGTCTGAACGGACAGAGATCAACTTCAACCAGAAGATTTTATATATATATATATATATATATATATATATATATATATATATATATATGTGTGTGTGTGTGTGTGTGTGTGTGTGTCTTTCGCAGACAGTACTGTTTCGCTTTATCACAGCTCCTCATTTCGACTAGACGTCCGAAGGCCTCAAGCCAGGATCAAAACCCGACCGATTTAGTGTCAGTCGGAGTTTCAACCTCTAAGCCATCAGCAATCGGCAGAGAGAAGGTGCTAATTCTACCGTATTGTTTTTACGAATTTAAACCTACGCCAGTAAATCAGAGAGACTCATTTTACCGAAGAACTTTGTGTTTTAGTGGAGGCGGCTGCTGTTTGTAGCATTATGTCACACACACAGACACAGAGAGATCCTGCGAGTGAAAGAGAATACGAAGGCTTTCGTAAAGGGAAATGAGGAAAAGGTCAATAATGATTCAGGGAGACTGAAAATAGTGATTGATGTTGTATTTAAATTATTGAAGATTGCCTGTGGCAAGGAAGAAAGAAATAGGAAATGAGCTCCATGGGTTAGATTTTAAAAGAAACCTTTAGAATAGACAAGGCACGGGGGAGTAATCGATAGCGGCTCGGATTGAGGAATCGGAGATCCGAGTTCGAATTCACTTACGTGCAGATACCCTTCGGAAAGGTATAAAGCATCATCTCTATCTATGGTCCTGTTCTATAGTTTTGGTTGGCAAATGGTCTATGGAAGAAGGAAATGCTAACCTACTGCGGGGAAAAATATACATGGTCGCTTAAGCGTGTATCAAGCATAGCACATAACTAACTGATTAGAATATAATTGAAGGTTTAATCTAGCTCGCTCAACTGTAAAACGGTTGAATCTAGTTGCTAAACGAGTAGCACACTTAAATTAATGAAGTTGAGGCAGAAAGAGGAAAGGCTCACCAGAACAATTGCCACGAAAGTATTTACAGAAAAGACAGAGTGAATCCATGTCACATTGATGAGAATATAATTGAAGTCGTCATCCCAGATAAGCTTCGATTATAATACAGATAATTCTTTGAATTTTGTTATGAATAAAAACAAATTGTAGTAAAATCAAATATGGCGGATGTATAGTAGTAAAATCAAATATGGCGGATATATAGTCAATGGTAGATATATAAATATGCAAGGATTCTGAAGTGGATAATATTCTGGTACGACACTGTGAATCAACTTTCTTAGCCGTAGACCTAGCAACTGATTAAATATAATCATTCCACTACATTTTAGTGAAAAACGTGCGTAAAATAAGGCGTAAAAGGTGACTCTCCTGTAGTTTCAGTCAAGCTGGTGTCAGGTAGAAATATTAAAGGAAACAATTTTGTTTTGAAGGCGTTGCAACTTACAAGCCATGCTTAGCCCATTTAACAACGGATTCGAGAGTCGTTGCCATATTTTCTTTGTCGGAACTGCCGGGTTTACTATTAAGACATGGTTGTGACATCTAAATAGACATCTGTTCAAGAACTGATGCCATCAGGTATTTTATTAATGAAGATCAGAACCGGAGTTGGTCCAAGGATAGAATTTTCAGGGACCCTTGCATTAAATGGAAATGAACTAGAAACGTTACTACAAGATCGTAATTTCACGATTTGTTAAGAAGGATTGGGTTAATAAAAATATTATCCCAGAGCCTGCCTACACACACATACACATATCTATCTATCTATCTATCTATCTATCTATCTATCTATCTATATATATATATATATATATATATATATATATATGTATATATAGGGTGTCCATAAAGTTCGTGTTCACTTTAAAAAATTATACCTATGTTTTGCGATATAAATACTTTGTAAAAAAAACTTATAACTTTTAATGTGCCTAGCTTTAAGTATTGTTATTGAATAATTCTTTACCACAAAATTTGCGACAATTTTTAGATAAGTAAAAAAAAAACATTTTCTTTTGTTCAGTGTATTACTGCTTTTATTGCTAATGATGGAGGACATTACAAAATTGCAATAAAACCTTAAAAAATATAGATTTAATTTTTCTATCCTTTTTATAAATTATTTGTATCGCAAATACAAATAAATTATAATTTTTTAAAGTGCACACGAAATTTATGGAGACCCTGTATATATATATATATATCTGTGCATGTGTGTCTGTGTATGTATGTATGTATGTATGTATATATATATATGTAGATAGGCAGCAGAATTTCATTGGAGCAAGTAATACTAAAGTTCACAAGTTTTAGTTTTCTAAGTGTCGAATATACTGTGCCATATATGGTTCAACATTGCCGATATACAGTCTAAATAACTAGATTTAACCAGAGAAACAGAATGTTTCTCGTTTCTTGCTAATCACTATTTCCTATTCATGTTAAAATTTTATAATCGCTTGCCTGTGTGTTCAGACATCACAAGGAAACTTTCATATTGCATTGATTTGTATAAACAAATGTTGATAAGTTTGGGATAAAAGAAGCGATATAATTGGAATACTTTGTCATGATTTATTTGTAGATCTAAAAAAAAAAAAAAATACCTCCATGCATAAAATTATCGGAAGGACCATCTGTCGGCAACTAAGGAATTTCTACATAAACGTATAATCATCCTCATCATCATCATCATCATCATCATTATCATAACCATCATGCCTTATATAGTGAGCGATTTTTTCCATGGTTAGATTCAAGGCAGAACAGTGAAATGGCCTGCCGGTGCCTTTTGCACTATGGATGTAGAGGTGACCCCGTAACTCTTGTGAGTAATTAAAAGGGAAAACATACAAAACATCAGGTATTTTGAATTCAGTTTTTCTCCTTCTAGTCTGTTTGCCAAACTAGGCTATAGGACGCAGACTGTCCAGTTATTTACGGTTAGGAGAGAACAGATGGAGCATACCTTTCACAATTATATTATTGCGTAAGCAATGAGCGCCACTGGGATTTGAACTCGGCAATAACGATTTCTAAAATCCGTGCCTGCATTCATTATTCTACTGTGACATACAACGCAAATAAACATTGATATACTCATACGGTAAGTTTAATATTAGATGTTTTCTCATTATTGCATAAAAAAAAAACCCTCGGCCTTCCTTGAACACAAAATTCCTCTGTTATTGCACTTTCTTGTATTAATGATTTTCTTTCAATATTTTTTTTTTATGTAGTTTTGATTGTTTGATTCGTTTTAGCAACACTTTGCGAATTATTTAAGCCGAGATACCCGGTCAGCACTCATAACATTGCAAATCTTATTTGTATTTTATCTAGAACTATCAGTAAAGCCCTGCGTTGCCCGGGAGTAAACTTCCTCTGAATGGAAGGTCATAACCGCCATACTCATTTTGTACACGCATGCAAGGCTGAAGTCTAGTAGAATTGATGGCCGCCCACAACGCAATGTACATAAGTTGTCGGTATTCATCGGCACAACGGAAGAAAAAATTGTAAGGCTTAAAATGAAGGCAGCCATTGTAGCATCAGCTGTTTGCCATTACTAAGACACCATCAATTAAAATTTGTCAAGTTCAATACGAACACGGGCCTTAGGAGTTTTTTGGTGAGTTGTGGCAGATGGCTTCGTATTCTGATGGGATGGTTTTATTATATCTGAGTGCAAGACATTATATGAAGCCCTGTATCAGTTGCAACTAAGTAAAGCACAATAGCGTGAAAGGTAAACGCGCTGCAACTACCGCAAGCAGAACCACATAACAAAAGAATGGGAAGGTACCGGGGTGAGTACCTGTAAGTGGCACAGATTTTTTTTGTAGTTTTTAATAGCCAGTTGAGGCGAGCATGAAGCGCGGGTAGTGATACCTAAAGCAGCCCTTATGATAAGGGGAGAAACACACCAACGGTGTACGGCAGAGAATGCATATTATAACTCTGCACGCTGCTATTCTTTTATTATCCCACTTCTTTTTGCTGAGGCCTAAATTGCGTGGACGCCGTCGACTTCTATGACAAATAAACAAGTCCACCTACCCACGTATTGGTTTTGTGTTGCAACTGAATATGATTATGTGGTCGACATGTAAGTGAAAATACAGCTGGGGTGTGTTGAGAAGGGATCATCTGGAGAGCAAGACAACCTTTAATGAAATGTCTTAGTAATGGCAAGTGGATACACCGACGATCTTTAAATAAACCAGGTTAAAAAATGAAGGAATCTAAGAAGCAGCTGACATAAAGTACATTGCGTTTAAATGTGACCGACTATGGGCTATAGGACTTCTGCTTAGGTAATATTTTTAGATTTGTTTGTTGGAGAGTAAACTTAAACGTTATCCTTACTCCCAACTCGGGAGCAGCTGACGTAAAGCTGTTCATGGGCGAAACACTTCACCAAGATGCAAACTAGCGACGCTGAGTGTCTGTCCTTGCGATTTGGGCATTGTTGTTGAGCCATGGTCGCCGTACCCAAGGGCTTTCTGAAGCTCTGGCAGACGCAGTAGATCTGGAATTCCTCAAACGATGATCAGCGGTCTTCACAGAACTGTCTAAAGCTCTAGCAGACTCGGTAGCGCTAGGAATTTCTTGAACGACGAATAGTGGTTTGTTGAGGTTGTTCCGAAACAGTGGAAGATACTGTAGCCCTTGAATTCCTAAGACGACGAGAAGTGGTTGTTCAGGGTTTTCGAAGTTTAAAAAATTCAACTAAAGCTAAAACGATAGTAGGTAATTTGGGAAGTAAATTCGATAAATGCGGAAACGGATGTAGTTATAACTAATAAGTAAAAACAAAAACAATTTCGATACGTAATCAACAACTTGAGTTTTCCGTAAGAAGCGAATGAATTGAGCCAAGTGCGGGACAGTAATCGCAGAAGTGTTAACACGCGTGCGAGTTAAGGTATAAAGAGGCGCTTGGCCGGTTGACCTTGAGCGCACATACAAAGGTGACGTACGTACGCACGTGCACAGGCGTGCGTAAGAGAACTGCTCGCGCGTATGATTGGATGGGCCCAAGGTTAAACGCTTGCAACCGTGCCAATGAGCTCGCAGCAACTTTGAACAATTGACGCGATTGGTTAACCCTTAGCTGGTTTACTCAAAGCAGTGCACAGTAGTGGATGACGTTTCAAAATAGTATCTGGCGACTTTATTGTATCGTTTTTTTTATTGATAAATATGAAAGCTATGTAGTTCCTGATCCCAAAATAGGCATTGGCTTTTTTTATTTACGTCGTCACGGATGTAGCGGAGTCTCTCAAACTCAACCAATCAGAAAATACGATTTTCAAGCTTTTCAAGCTTTTCTTTGAAAATTTTAAGGAGCCAGTAGATATGAGGTCGTTTTATTGATCAAAAGTTGAAAATATAAGCGTTTATACACTTCTTACGAACAAAATTTGAAGCAATGTTAATTTCGTTTACTGATGGATGATGAGGGCATTTAAGTTGCACGAATTTAGATGAAAATGTTGGGAGAACTTTTTTGGGCAGCGATGCGCAGTAGTAATATTAGCGCGAGTAGGGCCTTTTGCCACACGTAAACGACATGAAAAGACATAACAGTCCCCCGGTGTACTCTTGAATGAAAAAAATGCAATCAAATGTGAAAAATTGAACAAATTGGACAATGGGGGCGGATAGCCGATTCTGTCCACTTGGTTTAAAAGTGTTGGCGCGAAGTGGCATGAAATATGTTAGTGATTGCTCACTGAATACAATCCTATGCCTTTAGTAGGCTAAATGGGCTACAAACACCTAAAAAGCAGCAGTTTCACCTTGTTTTTACTGAATTTTCTGGTAAGATTTGATATGTAGCTCTGTAAATCCCTTTTAAAATGGCCTTGGCGTTTACTTTACTGTGTTCATACAGAAAACATAGAAAGTAATGCACGTATGCATTTAAACATTAAAATAAAAGTAGGCTACCTGAAAACTCTACCCCATTTCGGATGCTTGATGCGCGCACGCGTAACACACCCCTTCACAAATGATCTCGCATGACTTCGATTAAAAATGAAAAATCGATAATATTGATTTAAATCAATTTTTGGCTCTGTCAAAATCTTCACAGGACCATTAGCAGTAACTGTGTCACATTTGATTGAAGTCGGTTGAATAATGTAGGCGATCTGATCAAACATATAAACGAACACACACACACACACACACATTCTGCTTTTCATCGTATGTATATGATCTTTAAATACATAGAAAAAAAATCACCAGACTATATATAGTGATTTTCTAAGTGCTGCTTAGATGTGGCACAAGGCCAGAAGTATGGAGCACCCAGTGAGGATCAAACTCACTACTCAGTCGTAATATGTTCTAGCGAGACAAGCTTGCTAACCATTACACCACGCCGGGGTGGCCATCACCAGACTATATATGGCAGCAATATTCCTTGCATTCACAATAATAAACTTATAAATGTGTAAGATAAATTCGGCTAAGCAACCCTTTGCAGGTTATTTCAAGACAGAAAATATTTCTACATGGCAAGAATTATTTTTTGAGATAACAATAATCGTTTAATAATACACGTCTAAGTAATTAACCAATATCTAATTTACCTAGAATATTTGAGCGTAAGTGAATGCAACGAACCCAGCTGGAATTTGAACACGGCCCTCCGATTAACAATTCTGAACAACACCCGCACTAGGTATTCGTACGTGGTCACCCATCTAGTCATTGACAAGATTTGACGTTGATTAACTTAGGTTGATAGTACGAGAATCTATATTTCAACTTCATGTGACCCTAAGCCGAAGTAGCTTTGAACGTCACTATTTTATGTCATTATTTTCTCTTCGTCTTATGCATTTTATTGTTGCTGCTCTTGAACGTATTCAAGTGATGTAGTTTCTCTTATTTGCTATTGTCAATTGTTTGTGATTCTGTAGCGCCAGTCAACCAGTTTTGAAAAAGGATACCCCTCTCTAAGGTTTATTTTAATCATTGAAAGAAAGTGTCTCTGTACATTTAATAATACCGACATAGAAATTACTTATCAAATTATGAAACGCGTATGTTTTCTTATTTTTAAAGTACATTCTTCGGGACATAACGATTTCCCAAGCATTGCTTTGATGTGGCACAAAGCCGAAAGTAGTAAACACCCAGTGAAAATCGAAGTCACTGCTCAGATGTAATTGTTCTAGCGAGACGAGCTTGCTAACCATTACACCGTCTGGAGGTGCTCCATTCTTCCCATTTTTTGGCGCATAGTACGCAGCATGTACCGATAACATAACAGTTATTGCCACGGAAAATAGAAACGGAAAACCACGTTCAACTTCCGACTTGGTCTGTTGCTTTTACATTCGTGCTATCGCCATTCCGAAAGAGATAAAACCATATTGTCTCCCATTTGTTATAGATCAAATAATAGGTCTTAGGTTGGACCTTGAGGCTTGGGTAGCCGCCTTTCTAAGAAAATGGAGTAGGAACAGAGAATTAGATTTCCTAATAAGATATGTCTGTTTACATATGCGAAATATTAGTTTGGTGCAAAAATAATATCGTTTTTTGGCGTATTTTTAACGTAAAAAACGACATTATTTTTGCACCAACCTAATATTTGTGGCGAGCCATGACAATCAATGTCCTAAAGAAAAGTTCCATTTCTAGACAATAAAATTTATACATAACTGAACTTTATATTATTTTTCCATTCATTTGTGAAATATACAACATTGACTATTATATGAGTTAGATTTCATCTAAATATTATTATAGAAAACACTTATTATTTTTAGTGCAATACAAGGCTGCAAAGGTAGGTATACAGTAAGTATTATACCAGCATTAAAAGTATTATAATAATTGTTCTAGGATTCATTTATTTAATTGAAGTCATTTTGAATTTTTTTTTATTTTTACAATTATCATTAAAATAAATTTATTATAATTTTTAATAAATAATAATCGATATATCGCAAGGAAAGTTGTTTCTCTGTGTCGTGGCAGAAAGTTTTTTCTCGTCTCAGTCAATTCTTCAAATCATCCGGCCTTGCATGGAATATTGCTGACATATATGGTCTGGTGCCCCCACTGCACGTCTCGAGGTTCTCAATAAAATCAAGAGACGAATATGCATGATGATAGGTCCTGATCTGGCATCTAGGCTACAATCGTTATCCTACAGACGTGCCGTGTCCTCACTCTGTCTCTTCTACAAATATTTTCACGACAATCTACTTTCGCTAGTCCCGGACTACTGAAATTTAAACGTGCTACTAGGCTGGCATCTCGGTCTCACCACTTCACTGTCAACATGTTTAAATGTAACCGTCTCTTCTTCTACAACAGCTTATTCTCCCGCACTTCCCGTCTTTGGAACTCCGTTCCCTTTAATTGCTTCTCCGATGATTATAATCATCAAATATTAACTGTAATGTCAATCGTCATATGACACCCTGAGTTTGTTACCCGTCCTTTTCTGTATACTTTCCTGAAACACGCCTCTTTACTCTTGTTCTCAATCTCCTGTAAACTCTTGCTTGGGGTGAGTTGCCTTAAAGATATATATATATATATATATATATATATATATATATATATATATATATATATAAGTTTCGCTTATTAAGATGAGTGTTTGAATGATGGGGGCTAACAGTTTGAACACTTGTGGGATTTATATGTTAATTATTCCTAATTTTATTCCTGATATGTTATCATTGAAATGGTTGTGCAGCGTGGACACTGAAAGACAGAATGAGATCAAACAAAAATAACTTTTACCGACTCACGTTTTTTAAATTGTTTTTATAATTTTATTTGGAAATATACTTCAAAGATATGAGAATCGTCTGAAACAATGTCCTTGCGAAGCCTAGCCGAGCAGAACGACGACGGGTAGAAGTCGAAGAACCCTCAACGACACTATGTAGTACAGCTTCCACGGCCGCGTCACTGCGCACACTTCCAGGTAGATCGCCGACTGATCCACTTCTTTCAAACCGGACGATTATGTTCCGAATCATGCCATTGCTACAGGATACTCTGATATTAAAATGTTGCCCGTATTTTCCTTGACTTTGAATAATTCATCTTTCACTGGAATGAGTTTACACACACATCATACGTTGCCATTTTAATCTCAAAGGGATGCTCTATAACCTGGAAAAAGTGTCCTTGGTATGACGATAAACTACATCTTACAGCAAGGTCTATGATCAGTAGTTTTGAGCAGCGTGGAAACACCTCTTATTAATGGCATTCCCAGATCTACCATGACGTGTGGTGTTGAAACATGTGAGGGTCCCAGCTATAGGCCCCAAAACTGGGGTCAAAACACCATGAAAGTATAAAAATAGGTTTTAATACCAGCAATATATTTTCGTAAAAGATTATTACCAGCAATAAATTTTTGAAGAAAAAAATCATTACCAGCAATACATTTTGAAAATAAAAATATCAGCAATACATTTTTGAAAAAAAAGAATGACCCAAAATACATTTTTGAAGAAAAAGTTTTAGCAACAATACGTTTTAGAAAATAAGTCATTGATATGCCATAAAACAAACCAAACCAAACCAAACCTGTAAAATAGAAAATACAAAAGGTTGAAAGCGAACAACTTGTGGCTTTTTCAATGTTTTCAGTTTTACAGTGGCCACTCTGTATAATCAATAAATTTTGTTAATATTGTTTCTTATTACTATATACCTACTTTTGCACCCCTGTACAGATTCAAATAAATGTTGTTTTTTTATATACTAGAATTCAGTAAATAGAATTATTGAGAACCACTCAAGCTAGAGTATTACTGAATGAGGTTTACAATATGAATTAACGAGGAGGTCATATTAAGTGAAATTCATGATAAAGAGTATAGATAAAGATTGATTCTTGATTTGAATTTTTTATGTGTGTAGTTTTCAGGAAATCCCACAATAGAAAATCTGGTTCGCTAAGTGGCATTTTTTTAAAAGAAAAAGCTACGTGGAACATCCTTTTTCATCTTCAGAACACAGAAGAAATAAGTCTGATTAGAGGCCGTGGAAATACCATGACATGTCCTAGATGCAAATGTCTATATTAATGGAATTGCAAAATATAGCTTTTTGAACATCATTTAAAAAGTCCATGTTTCCGAACGCAGCGAATTGTAACGATGGCGGTAAGGAGACGGCGTCGTTTGTATTCTGCTGGAGCTTGCTTTTCCGAGGCGGATGACTGAGATGACAATGGAAGTCTACCATCCTATCTGCGTACCAGTCTAATCTTTTCCGAGACTATGCAGATATCCAAACAGATGTGATGAGTTTGGTGCTGGTCTTTTAGACATTAGACCTATACCAAACGAATAGATCACATGTATCCGGCTTTTCATAATGAAACCATTTCATATAGACTGAATGGAATAGGCTGCAAAAGGTGTATTTTCGCCCAATACCGGAGACTGCTATAAAATGTGAATCTGATATTTTCTGCTCATAACAATATTGTCGAACTGTTGGATCACCATAGAGAACCATCGCTGGCTTCCATTAAAATGTCTAACGCTCAACTCCAAGGGAGCACCTCTTTGCGACTACTCGGTCTCACATTGTCCGCTGACCTGAGATGGAATGAATACATTGAGTCAATAGCTTAGTCCACGGCTAGGAAATTTAGCTCCCTGTGCCGTGCCAGGAAATTTTTTTCACTGGAGTTGATCGTTCAAATCTACAAATCAACCATTCGCCCTTGCATGGAGTATTGCTGACATATATATTCTAGAGCTCTTTCTATTTGTCTCAAGTTCCTTTAAAAAATCCAAAGACGGATATGCAATGTAATTGGCCCTGATCTCATCTGCAGCCTCTCTCTCACAGACGTGCCGTTGACTTCCTCTGTCTTTTTACAAATACTTTCACGGTAACTGCTCGATGACCTGCTTTCTTTATTTCCCAGACTTCATGAATTTAAGCGTTCAACTAGGCTGGCATCTCGCACTCACCCATTCACGGTCGAAACTGTTAAATGTAGCCGTCTCTTCTACTCCAGTAGCTTCATGTCTCGCACTTCTTTCCTGTGGAACTCTCTCCCCATTTCCTGTTTTCCTGATAGTTATACTCTCGAACTATTCAAATATAACCAGATGTCCTGATCTATCCCCTAACTTTCTCTTCATCCTCTCCTCTATAACTTCTTTTTTTCTCACTCCAACTCTAAAAAGCTAAGTAGCACTCAGGGTACGTAGTTGCTAAATGTGGTTGTTCTAAAAGATTTCAAGGGGAGAGATAGGGGTTTAGATTATGACAATATGCGTGATATATGAACCCTACAATTTAAATGGTTATTGAACAGAGGAGCATAAACTTGGGCGTTCGGTCTACAATGCTTCTGTGGAAGAAGATGTCTGAGTGGAACTTAACCCTAACCAGTGGGGAATTAATGGAATGATGACTCGTTGTATGTGGCATGGCTGGTCCATGATATTAATTTTGGACTGATGCAGCCAAGAATTGTAGTTCTTTCAAACATCTGACATGAAAATATTTGTTCGTGTAAGGGGATGTTGTGTGGGGCAATATTCAGCACCTTTATACCTATACACTTCAATCTATTTTTATTTTCTTCTTTGTGTACTGAACGTTCTGAAATATATAAAAATATTTTTTATTAATTAAAATATAGATTTGGCCGTGATTGGTCTTCTGAATAAAAAAAAATAATTTGTCTACAAATTTCATGATACAACAGTGACGTGTATACACACATTGGCTGAGAGGAACCGATGGGAATAAAATGTAATATTGTGAGATTAAGTTACGTGTTCTAATTTGCCCATAACCCCTTCGAAATTTACCCGCATTGGCACACATACTTAGACACACATGTAGAGAGAGAGTAATCTTTTAGATATTTTAATCCGCGTAACAAAACTTTGACCCTAAGTGTGCAGGCGATATAATCCGTTTATGCTTCCATAAAACCGAATGTCAGATACTTGTCACGTTTGAATAAGTTCTAAAAACAGATTACATTAGACTATAAGTGACTATATATTCAGGATGTTGTGCACTGTATTTGAGAAAATCAATGATAATCTGTATTTAATTTGTAATATATACTTAGAGGCGACAGTCTGTTTCATGCTATATGCAATCGTCAGGCCACATATGCTGTTATTTTTCTCGGCTATTTATATATATACGGGTTAGTGGTGCATTGTGGGTATTCTTTTATGGCGGTTGTTTCACCGGAAGTCGTTTGTTTATCTATTTTGGTCAAATTATATTGCTTGTTTTTATTTTTTTGTTTCTTATTTTATTTATTTATTTATTTATTAACGGAGTAAAAAAAATGTTTGTATCACTTATTTAACAGTTTTGTTTTGCTTTGGGAATTTAATTAAAGCTATTTGTTCAATTTTGGGGTTGATTGTTGTAGTTCATTCTACATATATATATATATATATATATATATATATATATATATATATATACATATATATATATATATATATATATATTTATATATATATATATATATATATATATATATATATATATATATAGAGAGAGAGAGAGAGAGAGAGAGAGCAAGAGAAAGAAAGAGGTTTAGATAGGATTAATGCAAATATATAAATGTGTCACTTAGTTGATGTTATATTCCGCACCACGACTTCAGAGTTTCTTAGATCCTTTGTGTAATAGTTCGCTCCACTCGTAAGGTGATGTGTGTGTCCATGTGTACGTAAAATTCTACATTAGTTATTTACAAAAGCATGTTTTTTTTATTTACTGTTTGTTCCCCAATACAAGGCTCAAGAGCCACTCAAGCTAGGGCATTACTCCGCGAGATTTTTGTAGGAGAGAGGAAGGAGGAAAAAAAATGCAAAATATGCCCACGTGTAGGAAAGATATCGGGTGTAACAGGACAAACATTATAGCTGCCAGGAAAGCATCATCATTGGTCTGTTCCAGCATTTCTGCGGAATAAACAGCCTGCGTAGATGTTGTTCCTTATTTAATGTAATGGGATGTCTTTCCATAGTGAATATAGCATGGCGGTTCCTGGATTTGAAGGTCAGAAAAAGATGGAAGGAGCGTAAGTCTTGTGAGAATCTGCCATAGTAATAGTGATACATTATTGAGAGGCGATCAACGAACCGTCTGTGGGAAAATGGTTCCAGGATAGAGAATAATTCCTCACAAACCAGATCACAAGTGTTTCCTAACTCTCTCGAATTTGGATAGTGAGTCGTGAGTACCAACAGCCAAAATATGGCACCAATACACTATTCCTTGTCTGATATACTCTTGATAATATAGAGGAATGCAGTTGGAGGTAGGTATTATCTGGAGCGGTAAGCAAGGCAATAAACCCACTCCGACAGAAAGAGAGGCATAGCGTGAGAGAATATTAGAAAAAAGAACAGATTTTTAAGGATAGCGAACAATAAAAGAACAGGGATTAAAAAGAGATATGATAACGATTGACATTGTATTTGAAGATCAGATATTACTCGAAATCAAGAGGCAGTAAAGCTTTTCATCAACAAGGAATTTGAGAGAGGAAATTGTTAGCAGAGATATAACGTTTACGTCTAGATTTTGCGACTATAAAATGATTATAACTAGTAATGTGCTTTAATTTCATGAAGTCTACGTACCGAAGAGTAAAACTCAACAGAACAATTAGCATGAAAATCTTTATAAAATAGTCGCGGGGATGTTATGTTACGATGGCAAGAATAAAGCGTTTTATAATAGTTTTTAGGCGGATCTAAACTCACTCGCAAATTTTAACTAACGCATTTTCCTTTCAATAAGTTGTTGATTTACTGAATAAAAGTCTTATGAGATTATTTATAAATGCCTTCTTCGGTCGGGTTAGCTTCAACTATTTTCACATAGAAAACCACTCACGTCCGCGTATCCATGTGTGCGTCTGTGTCCATGTGCATGTTTGTGTTCGTGTGTTGAAAATGTACATACAAACAAATCAATGGAGACTAAGTTCTCATAACCCATCGTAAGCATTTATATCTTTATTAGAACAACATCTGCTGTCCGGCCAGTTCGTACGTCGTTTCTATCAATAGTCGTCGTATACATCAGACATGATCCAGTGAGCGCGAATTATTCCAGGACTTTTCCTCTCGCTTTACTTGATTGAAACCTATTGACAGTGGCTCATTTAATTGGGACCGTTCTCACACAAGCAATGCTGTAATCATTCTAATAACCTTTAACAGTATCAACATTAATCGTTATAACTGACGTTTCTCTTCATCATTTCAAATTCACCATTCAATAATGTTTGTCATCAGCGTTGTATACACTTGTTTCCTTCGTCGCGTTACGGCAGATTTTTATTTGGTTAGTCGATCATCTCGTATAAAGCAATGTCATTTATACGTCCACGGGTTCGTAGTTCCTCGTAAACCTTTCAATTTGTAGGTAATTTATTCTGTGTGATTATTAATTATTTCCTTCGATGGACGACGTCATTTGATAGGGTGGATTTTATCGAATCTTATTCCGAGTATCTTAAACATTGGAAAGATCTTCATGTAGAGCAACGGTTATCAGCGACACGATTACATATTCCGAATCGTTTAATTTGCATATAGGCTTAAGGAAATGCATGAAACCATATCTCCCCACGCTCTGGGCTGAATATAATAACACTTTATTTTGCCATTAATTTTTTTTTTATGTTTTTTTATCGAGAAGCGATAGAAGGTCATATCTTACAAAAAAGGCCATTCACTGCAAATACTCATTTCATAAGCTGATCTGAATCACATTTTACGGCAAGATTCTGTTGGTAAGATTTGTGCTGGAAGAGATCATTTTTTTATTCAGAAAACGTAAATACGCTCATGCACACGCTATCCATCGTGAGGAAATATTATCACACATTACAATGGATTTTTTAAAAAATAACTTACAGTTTCAATTACATTGGTATTCATGTCTCTGAACACTTTATTTGTTTATGATGTGGACATTGCTATGATTTTTTTTTTGTAAACATAAAGGAGTGGATTTCTGCTGTATACCGCAATGTCTCTGAATTCAAACATGAATTGAATGTAACGAAAACATATAACCCATACAATCTGCTGTTTAACAACTAGATTAATGGCAGGATATAGATGGATCCATTACTTTCCTGAAGGCCCGATTGCAAACTAGGTAACACACGCACACAAAGAGACACACACATAATAGTCTTAATATGTATATACATATATATATATATATATATATATATATATATATATATATATATATATAGAGAGAGAGAGAGAGAGAGAGAAGGTCATATCTTTATATATATATATATATATATATATATATATATATATATATATATATATAAATAGAAAGATAGATGTTCCATAGATATATATATATATATATATATATATATATATATATATATATGTTGTGGATTCCGGGATGAAAACCTGTCTCAAAATGAATGACAAACGCAGGGATGAAATATAGCAAATAAATGTATTGATGTAATAATACAATTGGTAATACGGTTAGTAGATCCAGAAATGCGGTTGGTAGCAATAATAATATATATACAGTCTGGGAAATTCAGTATCGAAGTATGATTTCCTTCTGAGTCTACGTGCTCGCAACTGTGACTCCTAAAAGCGGTTACCTTACACCCTCACTGTATGACTTTCAATGTCATTGTCACTCACTGACTTTGTCTGACTGTGTAACACCCAGGTATTCACCAGCAGCAGTGCAAGTACACATTGGACGAGTCCACTTGTATGAAAAAGGGGTGGACCACTTTTAAATATATATATATATATATATAAGTATAGGATTGATGTATACCGAATAAATTCCAATAACTAAAAATTACTATTCTTAAAAGAGTGCTCAGTACAGAGTAGACCGAATATAATTATTTATTCGAAAATAATAACATAAATATGTTATAAAATCACTACAAAATTAGCCATTTTGTTTCAACACCTCTGGTGTCTTATCGAGTGATGATGTTGTTGAAACAAAATGTCTATTTTTGTAGTGATTTTATAACATATTTATGTTATTATTTTAGAATAAATAATTATATATATATATATATATATATATATATATATATATATATATATATATATATGAGCTCGCTCCCCTCTCTCTCTGGCGCCCCCTCTCTCTCCCCCGCTCTCTCTTTATATATATATATATATATATATATATATATATATATATGACTATATTTAATAGGATTTAATCAACTTCAAGGTGTTAAAATGAAATTAGGAATAAGATTACTTATATTTATTATATATTAGTCGGATCTGACTATTATTACTACTCAACTTAAAAAAATTGTCAAATATGTATATTACTCTCACGATATATATATATATATAAATATATATATATATATATATACATACACATACACACGCATATATATATATATATATATATATATATATATATATATATATATACATACACACGCAAGTATATGTGTGTGTGGTGTGTGTATATTTGTGTGTGTGTTCGTGCGTATGTGTGTGTGTAGTCTGTATTACGATTAATGCTGAAATTTTCGGGGCCCGGCCTATTTTCCAAAATCTGCAATTCATTGTACTAAATGTAAAATACATTTTTGGAAAATTGAGTCGCGTTAAGAATTATTCATATTCTCCCTCTAATAGAATATGTAGAAATCTCAGTTAAATTTTGGAAAATTTATTAAGTCTTCACAAATTTAGTTTGAGCATGTCGTCACTGAACTCGATACCTCTGAAGTCTAAATCATTTATTCCATACTTGACACTCTCCATCAAAGTGAAAGCTATCGGCACTGTAACAATGAGGATTATCTAATACAATTTAGGTCAGATCTGGTAAAAATAAATTTAATTAACTTTATACACATTTACCCGTACTAATCAAAACATTTCGGAATTTTTGGAGCAGACAGACATCTTACATCGTAGGTGCCGCCAAAAAGTCAATTATGGAATTTCCAGGCATAATTTAACTTGTTCTAGTGTTCACTGAAGCAGGTTATGATAGATATGACACCGCAGATCTGGATAAAAATTATACTATCTTTTGATAAACATTTATCTCGTTAAATAAATTATTACATGCATATATATATATATATATATATATATATATATATATATATATATATATATATATATATATATATATATATATATATATGTGTGTGTGAGTGTGTGTGTGTACACTAGGATATGGACTGAGTTAATATAATTTATTGTTATACGTTATTTATATACACACAAATATTTAAGTAAATGCTCTTTTTTTAATAAACGGATGGGAAGTTTTAGTTTAAAATACTAGGTTGGTGCAAAAATAATGTCGTTTTCTCACATATGTTAATATGTGAGAAAACGACATTATTTTTACCAACTTAATAGTAAAATCGACGTTACTAAAAAGACGCTCCTCCATAGCTAAACTGATATAGCACGTTAGGCACATCAGCCAAGTCAGGCACGTCAGGCGATATGAGGTTCCGTGTAAGGATACAGGTTTGATTCCTGTCGGAGGACGCATATTTTCTACGAAATTTCTCGGGCATTCAAACCGGTAAATGTTGTTATTACTGTTTATTATAAACTGAGCATTTACTTAAATATTTGTGTACATATATATAACGTATAACAATAAAATATATAGATATGCGTGTGTATGTCTGTGTGTTTTTGTGTGTCTGTGTGTGTGTGAGGACATATAATATTAATAGTTTTATCGCCAAAAACTAAATCGACCAGATTTGTTCTGGAAGATAGCGCTTTTAAGTGAAGAAGTCACTCTGATTAAAGTGCGACGTGAGATTACACAGAATTAACTGTTACCATTCTGGAGATGATTTTGTTTGCAAAGCAAAATTTTATCCTTTTGCTGCAAGTGAGTTGAACGAATTAATGAAGTCATGTTTGAATTTTGCAGCTGTGTTTTCATATCCCGCTATGGCAACAGAAAATGACCATGACTGAAATTAAGTAGTAGAGTAGAGGAACCTTGAAAAACAAAGCAGCCCAACGGAAAGTAGTGAATAATGCAGTATGATAAAGGCAATTAAATGTTTAGTTATCTACTGATAAAGAAACATTGTCATTTTGTCAAATTGTCTAGTGTTAACATATATTTTTAAAAATATATCTGAAACTTACACATAAACATATACATACACACACACACAGGTACATTTCAAGTACTTTGAAGATCGCGTGAGCGTGAAATTTGAGTTAACCCTATAGCCACCCTTTCTTAGGTTTTTAAATTGATAAGCATCTTTTGGTCCGTCAAGAAAATCTGGGTTTCGAGCACCTTTACCCATTAGTTTTCTATTTGGCTTTTTTCTCTTTCTTTTTTCAATATTGTCCTTTTTATTGGCGGCTATATCTGAATAAATCTATAGGTCTTGCTAAGTTGTCCGTTGGATCCAAATACGTTTTTTGTTTTTCTTTAATATATATATATATATATATATATATATATATATATATATATATATATATATATACGTATGTATAATTATTTAAAAAATAATATTCCTTCGCTACATAAGATTTCTCATGTTTCAAAAACGAGAGAACATCAGACACACACGCACACACACATATATATTCGAAGGCAATGAGAACGAAATGATATATAAATTCTAATTTAATTTATAACTATATTTGGTTCTCGCTAGTCGAGGTGAAACTAAATGCACCGAAACAAGTTTGCATCTTTGTAGAGTAGATTGTTTTTGCCTATATGAAAAAAAAAATGATAGTATATATATATATATATATATATATATATATATATATATATATATATATATATATATATATATATAATACTTTGAAACAAATGTGCCAATAATAAGTTTTCGAATTAAAAATATGGTTTGGAAACCTCTAGTAAATGTACATTTTCTGTGAGTGAATGTTTTCTCAATGGAACACAGTTGGTCATTCAAAATCCTGAGGGATATATGCGATTTTATTGAAATGATTCTCTTCTGAATGTTTGAAATTAAACCCGGGACATTTTCTTGCTTTTCATCCGAAAATGATAATTTCTTGTCAGGAGAGTTGAACAAGGAATTAATCTAAAGAATCCCC
Source organism: Acanthosepion lycidas (assembly GCA_963932145.1). NCBI lineage: Eukaryota > Metazoa > Mollusca > Cephalopoda > Sepiida > Sepiidae > Acanthosepion > Acanthosepion lycidas. The sequence continues at coordinate 103,016,350 of OZ010584.1, read as the reverse complement.
AAGGAGAAGAATCCTGTGAAAACCGAGGAGAAAACTAACTTTTTACCCACAATGATATTTAAAGAAACTTTATTTTATTTCTGTGTAGCAATGATTTCTAGACTGTTACTTCATGTGGAATTGCTGGAACATGACGAAAAAAATATAATCAATTGAATGATACACTAGGGCTGATCATTCTTCTTATTTTCAGTTATGTTGGCGTGGCTGGAATCATTATTTTATGATATAAGCCAAAATCTGCCTCGATGTTTGTGTATTGTCAGAGAAACCGATAGGTAATTAATATCATGATGAAATGTTATGAATGGATTTTATTGAGACAACAAATGCTATGAAAGGACCTCAATGAACACACAAACGCACAGAAAAGTAAATTTGTAAACAATGACTATTACTGCTGCTGATGCAAGACTCTTTGTAAGACAAATCGAATTCTCCAGTCACTGGCGAGTTTATGTAAAAAATATAAATACGTATAAATTCACCTTCAACCGAGCCATACTCGGCTGGAGGAAATCGGATGTGTAGCTACAATGTTGAGCTGTGAAAATGCGAAACAGTCTATTTGTTCATGACAATATATACATGATCCTGAAAAAAAAATTATTTCTATTCAGAAAAGTGAATTTGTAAACAGCGACTATTACTGATGCTGGCTCAAGTCTCTTCATTAAGATGAATCGAGTTCTCCAGTCACTGGCGTGTTTATCTAAAAATAAATACGTCTAAATTCCCCTTCATCCGAATCGGATGTCTAACTACACTGATCAGCTATGAAACAGCAAAACAGTCTGTGGATGACAATATATATATATATATATATATATATATATATATATATATATATATATATATATAACATTTAATTTCGAATAAAAATTGAACAACTAAGAAAAAAAATTGTGATGCGTTTCATTCTTTAGAATTTCATCGGAATAGGCATTGTTGATGTTGTCATATCTACGCATGCGCATAAAATAAGAGACGCTGGTAGTTTATAAATATGTGTGTGTGTGCGTGTGCGTGTGTGTGTCTGTCGGACCCCATCCCTTCTTTAGCTAATTTCTTTTCGTTCGCCTTGATAATGTTAATTTATGTCGTTCTCGGCCACTTCCTGGCGTTCTTTTTTTGTTATTGTCCTTGTCAAGATTCCCAAACACCCCAGTTTTTATTCTCGCTTTCTTTTGAAGGAAAATATTTGTACATATAAGGAAATTTTAAACATCATGTGAGTTTGGTAATTATACCTGCAAATATTTGGCATCGTTGTACATTTTGGAGTGGATACAGATCGATGGGTTCCTGGGATGATTTAGGAAATTGTTAAATTGAATGCATCAGATTAATTATGCATAGGAGAGACAGTGTTGATGAGCCTTTCCACACTTTCCTTTTGGCTTTATCATTGAAATATTAAGTATGTTTTGTAGATATATATAAAATTTAAAATTTAAATTCAGCGTTGCGAACGCATGTTCCAAAATAATAACACATTTCTCATAGGATTTTTTCGGATTACATCTATATTTTCGTTGTCCTCTTATTACCGAGAAGCAAAAACAAGAACAAATCTATTTCCATACCTGAGGATGTCTGTAGGAACAGACGAAAGCTTGTAAAAACTAAAAAAGACCTTATGAAACTGGAATTTATAAACAGGGATCATATCATTCATATACAGGTTCGGGGTTAGTGAAACATTGAAATTGTTTGCGAAGATGTATTCTCGCCATTTAAATCATTAACCTCTATATTTGTTTTTTGTATGAATGATTCATATAATTATAAGTTGAACAGCACCTTTAATCGAAATTAATATATATATATATATATATATATATATATATATATATATATATATATATAATTTAGTTAAGTTATAAGGAACTTGGTAAACCGAATTGGTAAATCCAAAGAGGATGAAATCCTGAGAGCTCAATGTTAGGACAGAGCTAATATGTAATGAAAAACAAACCACTTTAATGTACCATTACGATAATTTATTTCACCTAAATCCTTTTTTAAGGATTCAGGATCATCAGGTAAATCTTCCAATAACGAATTGAGAAAAAAATATATATATATACATATATATGTTTACTTTTTTGTTTAAAATATTGAAAATGGATTGCTTCAAAATCTATTGTAAAAAATAACCCCCAAAAAAACGACGGGGGTGGGTATAAAATTTGCTGTATGGTTAGTAAAGCAGTACTTCATTAGTTATACGTGTTCTCTTTATATATTAGGCAGCCTAACATGAAAATGGGTGTCATATACGTGGCATTATTTCTATATAGATTTTAAAAGCATCTATTGTCTGTACGTTATTATGTTCAAATATGAATAATAATAATATGTACGAAATGTATTTGTCTATATTTCTATAGAGCCCTAAAGTGTCTCTGCGTCCTTGTAGGTAACAAATTACTTTACAATCTACAAATCTTTTCTCACAGATGCAACAGTTGCAAACCTCTCGCTGTTCTAACGCTATTTTCTTTAGTTCAACCAGTACATTCTAAATCCGCCATCCTACTCTCATTGTAGCAAAACACCTTTATTCTCTCCGTATACGATTAGTGAAATTTAATTTCCATTTGAATAGTTTCTTCCCAAATGGAACGCCGTTAAAACGACTCCCACGAGGATGCTTCTCCAATCACAACAATCTTAACCTGTTCAAGTTTAGGGTTAAACGTTATCTTCCCCTCATAGCCGCATAAACTATACCTTTTATTCGTGTTATACTCCGTGCTAATAGGAATATGGAATTGAAAAACTCGGGGGATAAATAGTAACAGGTTTACTGTAGAAACCAGTACAACAAGCAAGGAAGTAATAGTTATGCGCACGGTCGTAGCATTTCAGTACAGTTTTGTGCGTGCTGCTATCGGAAGGCCGCTATCTTCGCAGATCCCGGCTCGACGGTATTTACCTGCCTCTCCACAAGGAAGCATGTGGTACAAGGCCGAGTTCAACGTAGGGCAATTAGAGTCCGTAAGCTCTGCCAAAAATGCCCCGTAACTCCACAAAAGCGGGTTCGGGTTTTTCTATCACCCGACCCAGACGAGACTAGACTCCGCTCTTTGGCTTGTTTGCTTGACAACCTAACTGTCAGGGTTTCAATTCTCGGTAGTGGATGCGCACTATTGATGAGTCCCAAATATAAGACGAAACGGCCGTCCAGTGCTTTCTGCATTCTGTTGAGGTTTCTTTCAGACTAAATATAATTATCAAATCCTCCTAATAATTTCTATCATATATATATCTGTAAGGTAAATGCAAGAAATCTGCGGTACTCAGTAACGATCAAATTCACTAAATATGGTTCAAATGTCTGGATTGATGTTAATGTTTTTAAGATGAATGCTCTAATTATTCCTAGTTGTTAGGCTTAGAGAACTATAACGGATATACAAACATCGCAGGAATATTTAAGATGGGTCGATCTCACTGCTTTATTAATAACTGTGCATACTTACACTAATGCGATGGGACTAAATATTTTATATGTACAAAGATTCATTTTTGTCATATTCGTTCAGGATATATACGATCATGGCGCTTCAAAAATTAGTTTTCTTTAATATTTATGATTTCCAGGGGTCATAATGAGGAAAGAGGGCTTGGGAAATTTGACATTCACAGGACATACTAAACATATGAGACAAAAAACAGCGTGTAACCTATCTAACGCGCTTGGGTTAGGAAGGTTACACATAAAAAATGTAGGTTACACAGGACAAAAAAGAAAACATATTAAGGTCTCTAAATGACAGAAAATAATGGAGAGTCATATTCGCCAAAAGAAGGCTTCGTGAGAAACAAAGAAAAGGGTTCTCTGTCATATATTATGCCATATAAATCGTCATTTATTGTCGGGAATTCTGGACAAATTGCTTATAAGACACTTGATTACAACAAAAAAAAGATGTGGTTCTACAGAAAGATGCTGAGAATACCATGGTGTATCATGTAGGCAAGAAGGGTGCATATATGCATATCTGGTAGGCGCTCAAGTTTTGGCTGCTTCCATTACAATTGTTACCCATTGTGAGTTAGTGTGAAAATAACGATCTTCGAAGAAAATTATAGAAACAATGTGTTAGATGAAATATATTTTACCCTCTCTATTGTATAGTAGATAATTTTGGGGTTTGTTGTTAGATGTATAGAGTGTAGACCTATCCAAAATCATTCTCTGACAGAAATTCAAGAATCCAAGGGACAAAGGTCAGACGAACTGTCACTTTTTGTGTTTTATGCCCGTTTATTTTTCCTATCTACATTTGTACTTCAAATATATATGTTAGCAAGAGAGATCATGAAAACTGAAGATATATAGAGAAAACAATGAAAAGAAGAGGAAGAGGAAAAAGAAGCTGAAAAATCTCCAAGGATAGGTAGCTATGTTCTAAACTGAGCTTCATGTGTATTAAGTCTATCCGAAAAGTATAAAGAGCAAATTCAATGCAATTGTAACCATTTGAAAGACAAGATTAAGAACCATGGTTTCGCAATGGAGGAGATCTTCTACTTAGTATCTGTCTATATTTCTAAGATGAGGTATTATATACCATATTTACATTATACGGACTATTATCCTCACCTTTGTCACCATATTTATCACAACGTTACGACCCTTAAGTATCTATCTATATTTCTGAGATGAGGTATTATGTACACTATTTACATTATTCAGACTCTTGTACTCATCTTTGTCGCCATATTTATTATAACGTTTCGGTCGTTGTACGCTCCAGCCTTCTTCAGTTCGTCTTTTGAGGACACATGGCTCAGTGGATAAAGTCGTTGGTTAGATCCAGTGCAAAACCCAAAGAGTGTGAGTTCAATACCCGGTTAAGACAGTCTAGAACTTGGATAGAGGAATTAACTGGAGATAACTGATAACTGACATCCATTAGACATGGCACGTGGAACTACAACAATCTACCACAGGGAGCGAAATAAAGGGTTCAGTTCTGCATTCCAACCAGCGGAAGAAGACCGGAGTCGACAACGGCCGAAAAGGTGTAATAAAGATGGCGACAAAGATGAGGACAATAGTCCGAATAATGTAAATAGTGTCTTCTACGTGATATTTTCAACATTTATTATAGGTTCTATCTTGTTAATAATTGCCCCAGGTACCCAAATTACCTTATTATCTAGTTAGTGAAATTTTCTCTGTGACAAGATTACAATTCGAAAAACAAATTAACGGTCTGACTTCACCCCGACAGGCTAGTAAATCGTACTGCTTGCTACCTCTAACATACAAAATCTAATTAAATTCAACTTGGTATCCAGGCAGCGAAATTTCCCATGTCTAGGGAAGATGGAAAAATGAAGCCAATGATTTTGATTAACGCAAAGAGTACCTAAGTTCTTTCGACATTTAGCCATCAACTCTGTTCGTTTCTATTAAGCATTTCCAAAGTTATTCAATTGATATTTCTTGTAATGTCCGCTTCGTCATAATATTCAGTGGCGAAGAGATGCTCAGACAACAGGGCGTCAGGACACTTTACACTTTAATATTATATACTAAACGTTGATCATTGATTTCAGACTTAACTTTCTCTATTTGCTGATTTGTGTGATGTTATGGCTTTCATAATAGAATTCATGCGAGTAGAATGAGCATCACAAATGAAAACAGCGTCGTGCTTCGCGTGGTGAAAACCGTGACACGCGCACAGAGCAGACAGGTGAAGCCTGGATGCAGAAGAAGAAAAACAACCGTGAAACGCTATGTTCGAATAGGTGGACAATACTAGTGATGCAAATTAAAAATAGAGAACATAATAAAGAGGATGAATATAGATTATACCTGATTAAAGCGAGCGAGCGAATTAGAACGATAGGAACACAAATACAATTTATGTACTGCGACAGACAAATAAATACTTAGCCGGATGAATTTTCTGAAAGTATGAAGAGAATATGATAGAGATGCAAATGAATAATATAGGGGAACAAGAATACATCAGGGAAAAAAAATATTCAAATTTGGCAGCGAGCACAATTTTGGAATTAAACAGATTCAAATAAAGCTACACAGATCGAGATAAGTGAAATGAACAGATAAAAAGGTTGATTTAAAAAAATAAAACTAAAAAAAAAAATTCCCTATTCATGTATGAGTAGCCAGCCAGTTGCCCTGACTTAACACCCTGTTACTCTTTTGGTGGCGTGGAGTTTGGTTAAATGAGCAATTTCAATACCAAATCATGAATTTGGAAAACCTTGAAGGGCGAATACAAGAAGTTATACTGATTTTCCAAGCGTAGCTTAGATGTGGCACAAGGCCGAAAGTATGGGGCACCCATTGAAGATTCAGCCCGTAATTGTTCCAGCAAGACATGCTTGATAACCATTACACTACCTCGGGGTGCCCAAAGAAGTTTTATCTTCCATACCACAAAGGTTCCTGGTGAAATCAGTTCAGGCGGTTCTAGAATCTGGCAGTGAAATCTGATGCCGGTATTGAAATTTAACTAAAACCTACTGCTATACACTTTCCTCTTATATATTGTAAAAAATATAGTTAATAAATAAATTATAAGCATTTTAAAATGGGGACTTACTTTTAAATCACCCTGTATATACTTATGGATAGACGTGAATGATTTGAGAAGCAAGGTAAGTTAATAGAGACTGAAGAAATATTTATATAACCTATGATGTAGATGAAACATGTGCATGGGGTATTAGATATAGATGTATTGAAATGTAAGCATATTCATGAATAAGGTTCAGGACCCCTTGGGGGGGGGCTAACCAATGCTGATTACATACTCATGTTCATTTCTTTTAAACACCTACAGAATACACCTGTGGTTTATACTCCATCTATCACCAACTTTCTTCAAATATGCTGAATGTAAGCCGGACACAACGCCACTTCAATTTGGGCGTTAAAACAGGAAACTGGAGGAATGTCAACGAGTCGTGATTCCATGTTTTCGGGTTGATGGTAGGGTTCCCATATTGGGTGGATCTGATGAGAACACAGATGGCAGTATTTTATAAGGTTGCGTTAAGTATATATGCGAAAACAACGAAAAATTGATATAATTAAGCATAGATAGATAGATAGATAGATAGATAGATAGATAAAAAAAGTGTGAAAGTGTCTGACATATAGTGAAATAAAAATTAATTACATAAAAATTATAATATTGACACGAACATTTCTGAAATAAATATGTACACGCACACAAACAAACGCACGCACACACACTAACACACACAAATATATATATATATATATATATATATATATATATATATATATATATATATATATATATACATATATATATACATGATTGGATAGATGTGAGTTTGTGACCCTGGGTTTCACGCTTTTGCGATCGTCAGAAAAAGGCGTGAAACCTAGGGTCACAAACTCACATCTATTCAACCAAATATGTTATCTCTATCCCTGATATTGAGCGCTTTTTAATAAGTACCGCGCATATAATATATAAATAATTATATATATATATATATATATATATATATATATATATATATATATATATATATTATATATATTTATATATGTATGTATGTATGTATGTATGTGTGTGTGTGCATGTATGAGCAGGATAATGACATGTATTTTTTATATATCTAGAACAATAATTGTGACAAAGTGGAAAAAAATTATTGTGTCGCGTTTCGAGATTTGTAATTAATTTGTTATGTTGAATATGAAGGAAAAAGAGACATTTTACAAAATAATGCATCAAATGTGTTGGTTGCCCACTGTAACGAGACCGAACATAAAAAAAATGATACCCAGATCAAAGAAGAAGAAAATTCACTACGACGAAAACCTCAGAGAATACCTTCATCGCAAGGTCATCCACAGTAATCTGCGTCCGGGCTCTTACAATATTTCATAATTCCTGGTAGAACTTCTATTATCCCAGTTTCGTATTTCGACTAACAAAACTGATAAAAAGAAAACGAATCTAAATGAAATAGGCTAGATTTAAAAATAAGAAAATTAAAAAAATTAAAAAAAAGAGAAAATTGAAAATCCTCGTTCGTGCGCATGTGTAGTCGTTTCAAAATAACAAATTTAGTCCGATGAAGTAGTAAAGGACGAAACTCATCACAAGAAAACTTTTTTACACTTTATCATACATTTTCCCCATATATATATATATATATATATATATATATATATATATATATATATATATATATATATATATATATATATATCTTTTCTTTACCGTTGCTCTACTTAGCGTATTGAGTACTCTACGCTTTATCTTAGCTACTCGCTTTGTTTTTTTTCTTTTGACTGGAAATTTAAGGTACTGGACGAAGAAAGAACTAGAAACCTCCAAGGAGGGCGAATCCTTGGAGGTTTCTAGTTCTTTCTTTTTTGTACAAATTTACTTCGGTTATCAATTTGTTTTGATATACTGTTAATTCGTGCCATACGTTTTTTTTGCGAACACACTATAATTATTTTGCATAATATATATATATATATATATATATATATATATATATATATATATATATATATATAAAGAAACTGTAAATTTACTTTCGTTTAAATTTAGCACACTGGTATAAGTGATGTTATAACTAAGGTTTGTAAACCGTACTGCGCAAACCGTGTAAGGAGATAGGCCTGCCGGGTTGTTTCGATAATTTAATCTTGACTTATTTAACGGATACTCGGACCAGGCACGCATCTGTTCCAACCACGAAGTATGCCCGACGGTCTACAATTGTGTGACCTGCACAAATGTTATAGTGAGATTGTCACGGAAGACGCTCCACGTGGATTTTTGTTTAGAAATTTCTCTACAGATTTGGATGTTGTATGTAACCCTTTCGAAATGATGACAGAATATACTTGGCCTTCAATGTCACACCAGGTGATCAAAGAAACCAGCTGCATTAGAGAATTGGGCCGCGCGATAATCTCCGGACGGCGATTGGAGATCAGCGCTTCAAATGATATCAGTATCTGCTCACTACATTTAAATAACGATGTCCATGGATGAATAAGATGCAATGATTCGATTTAGTCTATATTTTTTCTCCGTTGATAGCGTCATACAAGAGTAAGTTCAAACAGGATATTTCAACCATATTCTTCTTAAAGTAACGTTCTTTGACGAAGAGATATTAACTGATTACCCCGTCTATCTCTCATCATCTCTCTTTCTCACGCGTTTTCTCTTCATATATATATAAGATAAATAAAAAGTGTTTCACTTAGAGGGTTAATGTTACCTTTAGTATCCCGACACCAGATATTCGTATACAGACCCATCAGCAAGTCACTTATTATATTTCTTAATTATATATATATATATATATATATATATATATATATATATATATATATATATATATATATATATATATACTTTTATGCTGTGCTATATTTATGGGATAAAGCACTCAATATCAGAGATAGAGCCTGTGTAAATATAAATATAAAAGTGAACATTGAAACAGCCTGTCGCCTCTGAGTGTTGACTTCAATTTTCATATATATATATATATATATATATATATATATATATATATATATATATATATATATATATATATATATACTGTTTATAATACTGTTTATTATAAACAGACAATTTACTTACTTTGTATCTGTAAAAAGAATGTGAAACATAAAATGTCTAAAAATAATTGTCGGACTTTGTCCATTTCATAATGTGTGATTTCATTTGTTTACATTTGATACGCCATGAGCAGATATGAATGTACGTGTGAGATTCATGGAAGATTGAAGTTTAAATACAGTAAATTCGACAAAACCGTTAAATGCGTGTCAAGCTAAATGACGTTTGCGTATAGGATACAAGTTCGAATCTTGTCGGAGGACGAATAGTTTCTGTGAAAATTTCTATAGAATCTTCCACAGAATGCAGAAAGTGCCGTGTTGATACTCCTCCAAGATTTCGAAACTCATCGGCTTGTATCCCAAGCCACTTCCCCTAGAGCATTTCAATGCCGTTATGATACAAGGCAAACGTCATACCACTGGATCAACAGACCTCGGTGACGAGGAAGTAAATGACTATGCTTAATATAGCGCCGGTACTCACCATATATATAGAGAGAGTTGTGGCACGTCGAGGTGGTGTAATTGTTTGTAACTTTGTCGTGCCAGAACAATTACGACTGTTTAGTGAGTTCGATCCTCACTGGTTGCTCCCTACTTTCGACATTTTGACACATCTAAGCTAGGCTTGGAAAATTACTATGTAGAGAGAGTTTGTGTGTCTATATCAAATAATAATGTCAAAGTTAATGACACCGTAAGAGAAATCGGTGATCCGTGTACGAATTCCGGCAAGTTTTGTTTACTTTCATTTTCACACCAATACCATGAGGGATAACAAGAATTTATCTCTCTGTCTCTCCCCCCTCTTTCTCTCTTACTAATAATTGCTAACATAGCAAAATAGAATGGGATCTCTAGCCCTGGTGAGCAACTAATCTAGAAGGAAAGCCCTGAATTCAAATATGAGGACGGCTTTTTCGAAATATATTTTGTGCCATTTCTGGGGAATCGGTATTACCAAAAAGTGTAGATATTATACACCACTATAATCAAATCATATGTTTGATGAATAGATTCCTGGTTTAGTTCTAAATATGGAGAGTTAGGCATTTATATTTCGAAATCGACGCGGGATTCCACCATATTTCCCGATACGCTATGCACGGCATCCAGCTCTTTCAGTAATGTCTAAACTCTCATCTATATAGAACTCTCTTCTCATGTCAGTGATTAAAAATAATTGAAGCAAAGAATCGTCTAAGTTTTAAAGAAAACAATTCTGCATCAGATCGTATATATCGACGCTACATAATCACAAACCAGAAACTTTAAATCGTAATGTATAATTTGAAGATTCTAATAGATTCAACAATAAAATACATTGCTCTTTATAACTAAAAAGGATAGTAAGTATATAACACCACTTAAACAAAATGCTCCGAATGAAACTGCTATCAAAATCTAAAAGAGCATAACAGTTAATAGATTTGGGAATTCTTATTTTCTGAAAAGTCTGTTTGACAGATTATAAGTTCTCACTGTGAGTAACGATAAACATTTGGTTAGTGGGTACCTAATGTGTCCATTATGAAAACGGCTATTCTCGCCATTATTATTACAGATCGATATATATTCCAGAGTTTACCATTCTTTTAAAAACATAATTAAATTGGAATATATGGACTGTATTTGAACTGTTATCCCATTTATCCGGAGAACTCTGAGAGTTCAATGACACTTCTTTTATATAAATCTTGTTACAAAACGTCTTTCACCTCCACTGATTGAAACTGAGCTCATTGTAAATCATGAGGAAAATAAAAAGAAATCTGTTTAGAAATTCCGATAATATTTCTCAGTAGCGTTAATCTTCATTTTTGCAATGTCTTCATGAAACCAGTAACAAATTTGAAGAAGAATAACAGGACAGGATAAATTAGTGTATAATAATAATAATAATAATAATAATAATAATAATAATAATAATAATAATAATAATAATAATAATAATAATAATACGAAGAAGAAGAAGGAGGAGGAGGAGGAGAAACGAATTTTAAATTCATTGAAAAAAAAAAAACTAAAAAAAAAACACGCTAGGATATCGGGCGGGTATTAAGAAAGCTATTTAAGACGAACGTGAGGGTCATGCCTATTATAACTAACGCACAAGCAAATCAGAAATGTTTCTAATGGATGAACTGTTGATTGAATTAACGAAGCAGACTGTCCATACGGCGGCTCTAATGTGATCTTTGTGGATTCTGAGAAAGTTATGAAGATTTGAACAGAATGATCTTACGGAAATTCTCGTGAACACCAAAAGACAATGTCCGGACAGGAAGATACACTGAACAACAACAACAACGATGAAGACGACGATGACGACAATAATTATTACTTTTAATGGAATAGAAAAAAATTGTCATAATGAGTCCTATAGACATATTTGCGAAAAAAATTTAATCCAATAATCACATTAAATCCCTAAGAAAACTCTTCACACACTTAACTGTTTCTGAAATTCCTAGTAGTTTCTGTATACTTCAATTTACGGATTGACGCAAGTACCAGAAATTCCAGGTGGAAGGTATTAACAACCCCTGAGTATAACGCAGTTACTGGCTACGATTCATTAATGATCATGATCAGAGATATATTCCGAGCATTGTTTGTAATAACAGAACTAATTAAAATTACATGCATTATTATATCCGTTGTGTCATGCTTTCAATGTTTCCGGGTAGATACTCGGGTATTGTGTGGATCCTCTGACACCTAGGAACGAGTTACTTCGATGGCTAGTGTTCATTTCATAACAGTATAACGTGTGCTTACATGACATGAGTCTCGACGATTTTCCGCTTAAAAACGACGTTGCCCGTTGACCGCTATTTCACACTGTTTTTTTTTTAACATGGGAATCTATTCATGTTTCCGCAACAGTGATAGATTATTCCTGAACAGTAATGCACTGTGTCATGAGGTTCGAATATCTAGAATTGCTTTGGAGAAAACTGCGAAGATTTCTGACAAATAGGTTTGGTCGCAACGCTCAAACAAGACGAGACAAATCGATAATCACTAAAGGAATATAAAAAAAATCGAAAAACAATAATACGAAATAGATGAAGATCGAAAACGGAGAAAAAAGGAATAGAGAAATGAAACTAGTAATAGAATAAAAATGAAAATAAAAAAAATATGATATTTGAAAGAAAATTGTGGACAAAAAGCTGGAGAAAAATTAGGAATTGAAAAATGGTATCTTAAAATAAATTTCTAAAAAAATAAATATAAAAGAGTAACTGTCTATATTTCTGAGATGAGGTATTATGCACACTATTTACATTGTTTGGACCATTGTTCTCATCTTCATTCCCATATTTACCACTACATTTCGACCGTTGTACTCCCCGTCCTTCTTCAGGTGGCTGGAATATCGAAATGAACCCTTTATTTCGCTTACTGTGGTAGACTGCTCTAGCTCCACGTGCTATGCCTAATGGATATCAGTTATCAGTTAATATCGACCGAGCAAAAATCATAAGTGGAGTCGCAGAGAAATTAAATAAAGAATTGATCAGTATACGTAGTACACTATAAACGTACCAACTACTCTGGGTACATGGCCACAGACCCAATAAACTGGGATAGGCGGGTACAAGAGGAGGACAAAAACACTCAGAAAACAGTTTGCTTGCCTTATGTGAAGAGGTTATCGGAGAAAATACAAAGGATCTGCGGTCCATATAACATCAGAAAAACCTTCAAAAGCTGGACAACACTTCTCAGATATCTCTTCCGTGTACGACCCCCATAGAAGAGAAGATGACTAAAGACAGTGTGTACGCCATCGCGTGCAGCTGCGGAAAGAAATATAAAAGGGAGACAGGTCGCCCACTTAACGTAAGGCTTCAAGAACACCAGAAAGCTGTACCACGAGAGGAAGTGGAGGAATTAGGCGTGGCTGTCCACATATGGAGAGAAAAGGGAGATCACCACCCTCTGTGGAACTTAAGGAATCAGCACATATGCTAGGCAACAAAAATCTCCTGAGTCTACTAAGCAGAGAAATTAATACAATATGGGAACTAGTAATAAGGAATGCAAGAGAAAAGCGATAATAACAAAAAAAAAAATGCAATATTAGCTCTGGTAAAATCATGCAATGGTAACAGCAAAAATTTGTGATATGGTAAAAAAGGTTGCTGAAGACAGTAGGTTTATAATAGCCAAAAATTCATGCACAGATGTTCTCAAGGACACATGGCACAGTGGATAAAGGCGTTAGTTAGATCCAGTGACAGGCCCCCCAAAGAGTGTGAGTTCAATACCTGGTTATTCCCCTCTCCAAGTTCGAGGGGAATAACTGATAACTGTCATCCATTAGACATGTGGAACAATGAGCGAAATAAAGAGTTCATTTCGACATTCGAAGCATACAGCGTTGTGGTAAATATAGCAAATATGGCAACGAAGGTGAGGACAATAGTCAGAATAATGTAAATAGTATTACAAAATTAATATAACGTGGAGATGTGTTATTCGATGTAGCATGCCCCGACATTAGCCACACAAAAATCCTATCATTTATAGAACCAAGCAATATCTGAGGCCTTACCTGCTATCCTATAATTTGCACATTTAAATTAAATATCAACCGTTTACATTTATACATGTTATATGTTTACTTTTACTTATTTGCTTCCAATATGTCTTTTGAATGTCGAATAAGTGAACACTTTTCCTCATTAAATGTTCTAGAAATTTTATCTGTTTCATTCTGCTGCTAATTGCTTACAATTTTCCTTCCTATTTTTATTAACACGACATTGTTTTTAAAATGTTCCGTCCATGGTCTTTACCTAATTCTCCTCTAGAACCAGATCATTGTGTCGTCAAATCTCATCTTCGTCCGTGAAGAAATTCTCTAGATTTCTCTACTGTATAAGAAGTCTGATATTTACATAGCAATTGAGTACTATTTTCTAACGAAATTTTCTCGTTTCTTAATATTTTGTTTCGTGACGACTAAAATCCTTAAGAATCGAGAATGAAAATAAAATACTTTGATGATTAAAAACAAGAAGAGGCAAACAATGTTCACCTTTTTTTCTGAATAGGACCACAGTGTAGTATCTGTTCTGTCTTCGTACTTTGAGGATGACGAGGATGACTAGTTCTGTGGATTCCAAATTTGACTAACCAGTTAGTGTTGGAGATACCGATGCTTGATTAACCACTGAATGTTGGAGATAAAGATGCTGTCAATTCATCAGTCTCGGGTCATTTTTGTCTTTGGCCTATATGTACAGAAAAGGACGACCACCCTAAACCAAATACTTTCAGATTCTGCCACGGCAGTGAAGTATTTAAATAGCGCATCACGATGCAGTATCAGTTCTATTTCTACACTATTCTAGTACACAGATGCCGGATTAGGAGTTGTGTTTTTGATTTTGGTAAATTCAAGCACTGGGAAAAGATTCAAAACCAATGTTTACAATTTTTCGGCAGTACTACGCACATTTCACAAGAGACTACCTTAATTGAATGATGTGAGTACCTGTGCCATATATAGAGGTAGGGTTTCCAAATTTAACACTGAACGTATGTCATATCCGATTTCGTGAACCGGTTAAATTAAAAAAAGTGTTCACATTGTAGTTAATATTCATTTCTTCGGCTGTGTTTTCGTTTACTGACAGGACCTGACGTTCTTTTCTTTAGATAATATGTAGCAAAAGCATGGTGACACTGGGCCTGGAAATAGCAACGTAGATGTAGCATCTCTTTCATAGTTTTAGACAGGTTAAAATCTCTCTGTTCTGTTGCATTTCAAAAACTGGCAGGAAATGTCTGACCTTGCCCCGACATACGCGTTTGTGTCCGAACGTTAATTTGACTATGCGTCTCATTCTCCCTCAGTTAAATATTGGATGTAATAACATGCGAAATAAGTAAGTGAAATGACTATAATTCTACGTAAACACTACAGACTCCTTTGTTGTTTCATAAGGCTACAAGCTCAACACACAAAATGCTATTGGTTTAGTTTCCAGATTAAGTATTTATTTTTTTTAATTCAGAGTTGTTCATCTTGAAGATTGGTTTGCAACCAGGGCTTATTAACCCCTCGCTTGTGAGGGAGATTTGAATGGATATATTTCTAGTGTTATTTACAATGGCCCCGGTTGGAATTTGAACTTGACACATTAATATCATAATATCGCGCTAGTAGCCATTATGCTACGTGCACGTCCTAAACTATGAGATTAGGTGAGAAGGTTAATACCAGGAGAAATAAAAAATGCGAAGAGGCGATAAAAAATTTCGAAATATGAGAATGAAATTAAGAATAAAATCTGTAGAAAAAAATGATGACTGAAACTCAGAATAAGTAACAAAAGAATCAAAGAAAGAAGAATAAAAAATGAAGCACAAAAGCGGGAATGAAAACAACGTAGAACAAAAAAATGTAACGTTATTATGAACTTTTTTAATAAAGCAAAATTAAGTTTGTACCGAGAGTAACTACTTATTGGTCTAATTTTCTTTTCCGACTATTAATATCACATCGAATGTTGTCTCTTTTATCCCCCATTACAATTCTTTTATAGACAGGGTATAAAGCTGTAAGTGTCACAATTGAAACGCAAAATAGAGGAAATGAGATTTAAAAATGATTTTCTTTTTTTTATTATTAACAATAAGTACAATTAATATTATGATATTGGGGTAAAGTAGCACGAATAGTGTAATCAGCAATCCGAGTACAAATTCAGATTGAGTTACGTTCTCTTTCGTAGAGATGGACTTAGAATAGGTATTAATCCTTATCATGGCCTGCTAAGGCTTAAATAAATTAGCAGCTCTCTAGTTTGGTTAGCAGATGGCTTAGGATGAAGGCTAAGATGTCTTAGATAGACTACTCTGAATCCAAAAAAGTCAAAGGTAAACCATTCTAGCATCCTTTTCAAGAAGCCCTAACAATTCACAAATGATAAAGAAATGGAATATATGAAAAGCTGTTTTGCCTACGTCCTGATTGACAGCTCCTGTTAAATTCTCATAAGACAAATCACCATCGTCAACGCAAAACTTTGATTGAAATACAGAATAACATTTTGCCATATTACTTTTTTTAGCGAGCCCGTTTCATATCCAAGGCTTACAGCCATATTAAGTTGAAATACCAGTTCCCGTAAGATCACTGAAGTTAAGCAAGGTGGAGCATGGTCAGAATCTAGATGGGTAGGAAATGGAAATTTGTTCTAATTCTATATGAAAGTAATTATATTTATTTACCGGAAAAATCATGGGAAAGAATTGAATCAATCTTTTCCTCCCTGCTACGTGTTAATTACTAACGTTTGTATCACTAAATCATTATTAACCCCACAAAAAAATATTACGATATAGGAATCTGTTTTAAATGACCTGCAAAGTGTTGATAAGCTATAGAAATCGATTCAATCAGTCAACGCTTCATATTCAATGTAATTCTTCAATTGCATCACTGTTATTATGATACGAATAAAGTATATATACTGATGGGATATCAGGAGACTTTACCGTTCAGAGCAGTGATGCCACGTTCTCAGATTATATATTTGATAATTATCTGTCTATATACGTATTACTTTTTGATCCCTTCCTATTCATTCTTATCATTTTTATCCTTCATTTCTTATAATTATTACCATTTTTATTCTTCCGTTGCATTGTTTGTCTCTTATATTTCGTTTATATCTTCATATCAGGTTTATCATTTGCATATCTTTCTTATTATCATGTATTTTATCATCCTTCCGTTTTTATTACCGTTTCTTTTTCTTAACTTATTTATAATTTTTTCTGCTTTCCCATCCTTTATTTATCATTTCTTATACTTAACATTATGATTAACATTTATTCTACTTCCCTTTACTTTTTGTTTTCATTTATTATTCTTCCATTTTTATGATCATTTATTATCCTTCTGGTCCCTTTCTTATTATGTTTTCTTTTCTTCAAATTTCTTTCTTATGATTTCTTATTATACTTTCCTTTCTCTTTCTTATTACCATTACATAGTTTTTCCTTTTATTTGTTATTATAATTTCTTTCTTTTAGTTATCTTTCCTTTAATCATTTTCTCCTTCCGTTCTCTTCCAATTTTCCTGTATTATATATAAGTCTTTCTATGTTATTATCTTGTTTATTATTATCTTAAATTTCTAGTAATCATTTTTATCATCGCCTTCTCTTTCTAATTTATCTCTCGTTCTTATTATCATTTTTATCCTTCCATCCTATTTCTTATTCTCACGTATAAGTCAAATGTATCGTTTTGTAATTATCATTTTTCTCATTTTAGTCTTTTTCTTGTCATTTATTATACTTCTCTTCTCTTACGTATTGTGAATTTTTATCAATTACTTCTTTCTTATCATCACGTTATCTTACCATTTTCACCTTTTACATTACTTGCTTATCATTTTAACCCTTTTCTTCCCTTTCTTATCATTTTCACACTTTCCCTCACTTTCTTACCATTTTACCATTTCCTTCTGTTTCTTTTATTTTCATCCTTTTTTTCACATTTTTATCATGATTCAACTTTTCCTTCAAATTCTTATCATTTTACCCTTTCCTTTTTTTCATATCATTTTCACCGTTTTCTTCCCTTTCTTATCATTATTCACCCTTTCCTTCTAATCATGTCACCATTTCCTTCTTTTTCTTTTAATTTTATCCTTTTCTTCACTTTCTTATCATTATTCACCCTTTCCTTCTCATCATGTCACACTTTCCTTCTTTTTTCTTTTCATTTTCATCCTTTTCTACACTTTCTTATCATTATTCAACCCTTCCTTCTCATTATGTCACACTTTCCTTATTTTTCTTTTCATTTCTTCACATTCTTATAATTATTCTCCCTTTCCTTCTTATCATATCACCCTTTCCTTCTTTTTTCTTTTCATTTTCATCCTTTTCTTCACTTTCTTGTCATTATTCACTCTTTCCTTCTCATCATGTCACCCTTTCCTTCTTTTTTCTTTTCATGTTATCCTTTTCTTCACTTTCTCATCATTATTTACCCCTTCCTTCTTATCATGTCACCCTTTCTTTTTTTTCTTTTCATTTTCATCCTTTTCTACACTTTCCTATCATTATTCACCCTTTACTTCTTATCATTTCACGCTTTCTTTCTTTTTCTTTTCATTTTAATCCTTTTCTTCACATTCTTATAATTATTCCCCCTTTCCTTCAGTTTCTTTTCATTTTCATCATTTTCTTCACGTTCTTATCCTTATTCACACCTTCCTTCTTTTTCTAATCATTTTCATCTTAATCTTCTTTTACTTATTAACATCTTTTTCCGTCTCTTCTCTCTCTCATCATTTATCATATTTTCAATATCTTTCTTATTTTCATTTATTATCCTTTCCTTCTATATCTCATCATTTTTTTTATTATTTCACCCCCCCCCCCTTTATTAACGCTTTAACCATTTCTTTCTTTTATTCATCATGGTTTATCCTGATTTTGTCTTTATTATCATTTTCTTACCTTCCTTCTCCTATTATTATAATTTATCATCCGTTCCACATATCTCTTGTTATCAATGTTATCCTTATTTCCTTTAGCTTATCATTATATTTAAGTCGCTTTTTTATAACTTTTCGTTGATAATATTTGGTCTTCTGTTCTCTTTGAGATTATTCATTTGATATACTTTTTTTCTTTTTATAATTAGTATTGTCCTCTTTTTACTTTACATCCGTTTTCGACCGTTTTTATTCATTCGCCATCCTTTCCTTCCCATTTGACTTCATTTCATTTTCTTTATTTCCCATTCTCATCTTTCTGCATCGTTACCTTTTTCCCCCAAAAGTTATCGATTTCACAACAATGCAACTTTTTCTTCTTTCACGTTTTTTTTTTTATAAATGATTTTCCCGATTAATGGACTATTTATATACCTTTTTTTTTTCTATCTACTTATCGTTCATTTCCTTCCTCTTACATTTTCTTACCTTCTTCCTCTTGTAGCTAGCTATCTATATTTTCCATTCTTCTTTCGTATTTCTAATACTTCCGTCCGTAATTTTCCCTTCAGGAACTTTCCTACGTTCTTATTTACCCACATTCTTTAGTTTGTATATATATATATATATATATATATATATATATATATATATATATATATATATATATATATATATATATCCTTTCATATTTCTTCTGTCTTCAGTTACTTTCATATTTCCGATAAAACATTCTTTTTTTCTTCTCTTTATCGTCATTAACTTTCATGCACGGATCCCTTCAGGAGACAGCCCCACGCCCTGAAGGCTCACCGTCATGCCTCCTCTGTCTCACGACTTCTGAGAATTAATGGACATTTGTCACGTTGTCTTTGACGCACCGTAAGATTTTCGGCCGATCTCTCTCGAAAGACGCATCCCCGGCGCCAATCACACAGGGAAGTCGTAATTCAAATAAAGCAAACTGATGCTAAACAAAGCGATATTAGAAAGCTATCAGGAGATAGGGACGGTTGTTCGCTGTTGGTGTTAATGCCTGACGTTGAGGGGATATTATCTCATTTACTTCGTCTTCAGTTACACATTCATGCTTTTTGCTGGCACTGACGCCTCCTTGGCGGTATTTCATGCAGCTATGTTTGCACGAACGCGCGGGCGTTGGTTTATGTAGCGATTTCCGCTTTCTTCCTCCTTCATGCTTCGTCATCTTTTCGCTTTAGTCAGAAATGGGCCAGGGATTTATAACCTTGTGCTAGCGACTTGCGCAGGGGATAACTCGGGTGTCAGCAAGAATAATAATAAGGTATCGTAACCATTGCACCGTGACTTTACAATATCAGTGAATAGAGTTAGTGGAACTCTAAGTAAACATATCACACGTTTACGTTGGGATTACAAGTATGTAAATATAATCTTTCATACAACGTATGCGTATGCGTGTCTTTATTTGTACACAAGGGTCTCGCCCACTTCTCGAAATTTCTCTACTACATGTCGATTTCATAATTTCCCAGCCTGGGGGCCATAAAACTTCGCAAGAAAATTGCCGAGGAAAAGGAGTGTTTTAATTTTTTAAATTACCAAAATTTAGGGAATTATCGAATTTAGATAAATATCTTAGTGCATATTTATTAATTATTTACTTTTATAATGAGTATATTTTTTATTTAAAAAATCAGAGAAAATGTTATTCTTTTTGTAATAATATATTGATTTTTCATGACTAAATTTTCCTCGAGAAAAAGTTTATATTGCAAATGTTTACATGTACAAAAAGATTTATTGCTGCCGCATCTCCGCTGAAAAATATTTTACAAAGATTCACACACAACACAAACGGTATTTTCCTAAAATTCGTTTTAAAAACAGTATGTCATTTTTCCGGAAAAAAAGTTCATGTGTTGAAATCTTTAAATTTTCTCGGATAATCTTTCTAGAAATGTAAGAAAACGGGGAATAAAAACCATGTTTTTATTTTAATTACTAGCTATGGGCTTCTGGTTAGTATTATTATTAGTAAAAAAACAAAAAAAATCAGAGATCCTCCTTAGTGGATGATCTTGGATTAAGAATGATTTTACCGATATATATATATGTCCTTCTTAAGTGATTTAAAAGAACTGTTCAGGAAGAAAATTAAAACTAAAAAAAACAAAAAACAAATTGTACTGAAAATAGCACCTCTACCCCACACCTACACAGAAGGGATGTGGAACACATACGATTGAGAGATTCACAGTAATAAGCACAAGCCGTGTCGATAATTATAGTTGATGATTTGTGACTCCACCCTCGTCGGGAGTTCCTGCGTAGTACACACCGTATCGATCATGCAGATACACGGTTTATATTATTAGTTGATGAGTGGCAATTTAATGTCAGTTTAAAATCATTTGAAATGGCGGATGTCCATGAATGAATCCTGAAAAAAATGGCGGATGACACATCGGGACCCAAAAAGACACGGCATCTCCAGTCGTGGGTTTCGGCGATAAGACTATTTGTTTGTATATACTTTACAGCTGACCAGGATAGAAATAATCAAAGCATGATTAGAGGTATCCAGAATTATTATTATTATTATTATTATTATTATTATTATTATTATTACTACTACTACTACTACTACTACTACTACTACTCATAGGTCAAGCGACGTGATGTAATGGATAATACAGACATGAACGCTCGTGCGTGTGCACAGTATGGCATTTAACTGATTGACTTATTACAGTTGTTGTTGTGATTGTTAGTGGTGATATTTTGCGTAATGACCAGGTAAGCAAATAAATTTAAAATTAGTCAGTACATTATTGTGATATATATATATATATATATATTATTATTATTATTATTAAATATAACAGAAGATAAAAGTCGGTTATTCTAAGAAAAATATACTCATGTACATTATGTTAGACAGATATCAGTTGATAACACAATAATACACACACAGGCGCACAGTAAAAATAACCTTCAGATGTTGGAGGCCATGGACATTAAAAGGAAACAAGCAACACTCAACAAAATTACATTTGAATCTAGTCACAACACATTACACTGAATCCAGCCATTGGTTCTCTTGTAATACTTCGGTCTGTCGCTTGTTGAGACGTCAAAGAACTGCATCTTGAACTTACGATCTGCATCGGATATTAAGAGAACGTTAATGTCGCTGAGCAATCTTTTATATCAAGATAAAAAAAAATATCATTTTTGACGGTGGATATCTTTCTTTCATGTCTGTATAACCACTCTGAGCATGGCTCATGTGACCAAAAGTTTAGAACCAACTTAATAAAAAAAAATAACCAAATGCGGAACAATTTTTGTCATTATTTTCAGCAGAAATTAAAGCAAACATTCGAACATGACCCGACATAATAGACATTCATCGTTAGTTATATTTAATAACGTATGTTTAAATACTGATCTGTTGCCCCAATACACTATATATATATATATATATATATATATATATATATATATATATATATATATATATATATATATATATATAAAGTTTCACTGACAATCGCAAATAACCTGAAACTCAGGATTACAAACTCACATCAATCCAACTAAATATGTTAGCTTTATTAGTGATATTGATCGCTTTCCAATAACTACCACGAATATATAATATATAAATAATATATATATATTTATATATATATATATATATATATATATATATATATATATATATATATATATATATATATAAATATATATAATTTACATATATATTTGTATATTTATTTAGCTGCAGCATTGATAATAAAATAATATGTAAAATATAAAACATGTATGTAGATATTTATATGGGTGTGTGTTTTGTGTGTGTGTATGTGTCTGCGCGCTCGTTTGGAATTTCAGTTATAAAGAAAGTAATATCTGTAAAGCGAATATAACAAAAGACAAAAGGAAAGAACTTCTTTAGCAACTCGTTTCGTCCTTTAAGGAATTTTATCATGGTAAAGATTGAGATTTTATTTCTTAACTTCGTACATTTACACAGATGTAACGTCGACGAAAAATATTGTTGTAGTTCCAAATTTGTTTTTAAAAACACTCTAAAATATATTTAACGCTTGCCCAGTATGAAAAGGTAAACTTAATTCATGTTAATTCATGTATTTTTTTGCCTAATAATTAAATAAAAAATTAAACAACATTTAAGCACTTTCGTTTCTTAACCAATAAATTATATCACTTAACATCCCACGTCGTTTGTTTCCCTTTTAAAGATGAATTGATTTGTTTATCACGACTTAACACTTTTGCAGGTTATTAAAAACTAGAAAATGTTTTTTTTAGTGAAGATAAACACAATGAACCTTACAGAAAATCGAACTTTACAATTCCGAGCCTTTATCGATTGTTTTGGATGTGCACATCCAAGATTGCACCATCTGGTATTCCCAAGTGGGCACCAGACTTCGTGTAAATTCGTTGATCGTACGATAACTGGTCTTTCAAACTAATGTAGCTGTAAGGCATCTTGACACAGAAGTCTTTAATAATATATTTACTTTTATAGATAACGTTCCTGAAGTGACGAAACGCGTTGGTGAAGACGTGTTTTCCTTTTGTCGTTTTGATATTATCTCTGT
>OZ010584.1:102912624-102990124 GCA_963932145.1 Acanthosepion lycidas | reverse complement strand
CCACACCCGATTGCATGGATTCTCGTCTTTTGCATCTTTTCATACAAAATAAATCTCTCTTTTGAAGTTTCTGGTAGAGTTTGAGGGGAATGGTGTACTACAGAAATGAAAGGCAATACGCAGTAACATAACTAATAATATTCATAGCAACAAAAATTTACAATAAGAACTATAATAATAATAATAATAACTATAAAAATAATAATAATAATAACTATAAAAATAAACATGGTCTTTACAGATGTAAATGAAATAATATTTAGAATTATATTCTTTAGTAAATAAAAAAAGACTAGTTAAATAAAAAAATGAATATAAAGAATAAAAAAAATACTAGTTAACGTTACGTTATTTATATGTTAATATTCTTAAAGAGAACTTATCATCTACAACCAAGGAGAAATAATTTAGTTGAAAAATGTCAACAACATCAAATCCGTCCAGGAAATTTTTTCCCTCGGCAGCAACATACAGTCAACGGAGACTGACATCACAATCCGGTGTCCTTAATAGTCTGAGCACCATCTGGAAGTTCTTCCTCTCTGACAATCTGAAGAGGGACTTCCTTAAGGCCACGGGATAATTTGTCTTGCTCTACGGCTCAACAAAATTACACCCACGAAACGCCAGGAAGCATCGCTTGACGAAACATACACAAGGATGTTACGAGTTGCATTGGATATCAGCTGGAAAAAAAACAACAACAAAGAAACGCATGTATAGACACCTTCCTCCTATCTCAGTTTCGCTAAGAGAGGGAAGGCTTCGACTAGCTGGTCACTCCTGGAGAAATAAGTCAGAACTTGTGAGTGACACTTCGCGGTAAAAGATCGTTTGGAAGACCTAATCACACCTACATTGACCAACTTATACATGACTGAATGCCATCTGGAGGACCTGCCGAAGGTGATGTCTGACAGGGACGGTTAGAAAGAAAAAAAGTCAGGAGAATACAAGAAGGATTCTCCACCTGAGGATTCTTCAACATAATCTGGTGCATTATATATATTTTTGAATGTTTACATGAAATAAACAATGGAATAAAGTTCTTTAAAAACACGAAGATTTGTGGCGCACTTTGTTTTGTTTTGTTTTTTTTTTGTTATTTTATATGGATCAAACGTCTGTATATTATGTTTAAACAATATTCATTTTATTAAAAATTTTATGACGACCTTGTGTTGAGATATATAAATATTTTCCGGTTGCTAGATAATATTGACTAAAAAGTATTTCAACAGAATATGGAAGAAAAGAATCAAAATATATCTGCGTCAAATATATATTTATATATCGTATAAATTCGTTATTTTTATCTTTAAAAATGAAGGATATGCACGCAGACGGGTGCTGAAAATTTCTCACGATCCCGAATCCCGTCAAATCTCAGGGTCGCAGGGCCACCGAATATACTGCAGCTACAGTAGAACTGGTGTTTCTTGGGCAAGATAGCCTGACGGAACGCAATACTCTCCACATCCTCCCAGGTGAAAACCCAGTCTATCATGTGCTTGCCATAGCTGATGGGGGAAAAGAAATGAAATAATAGACACAGTTCGAAATTCACTGATACGAATCGAGAAGCACTTAATGTAGCCCGGTGATCACAACAATGGGATCGTAAGAACCTTCCCCCCTAAAGAAGCCCATAAAAATGTTTTAATGTTTGATTATTCCGTAAGACTTTTAGGCGTGGTTCAGATCGAGAAGTGATCAATGCATCCGACTCTCGTCATAAAAAAAGACGACATAAAAATGTTTGTTGCTGTTGCTTTTATATCAAAATCGCTAATAAGTTATTTGACGATAAACATAGTTGTGTGCAATTACTTCCTTGTAAGCTGAAGATGTTTTGAAAATTAAAAAGAAATAAAAATAAACATTCGGAAGTTTTCTCCTCAGGATTCTTTAAAGATAAAAGCTGGAGGATTAACACAAAATATATCAAAAACATAGAACGGAAAATATGTTTAGAGAAATCTGTAAAGAAACAATGGCTTATTTATCTGAAAAAAAATGTTATGAGTTAATTATATTAGTTTCCGCTCGGAAATAAACTCACCGATTTTCTTTCTTTAATTCCAAAGCATCGAAGTTTAAGCAGATGTAAGATTAAATTTCCGTTTCCCAAGGTCAGTATACTGGAAGCTATGGGTTGTCAAGCGTAGAGACGGTAAATAACTCGTGCCGACCAACGAGCTTTTATAAGGATTTTGATTTCAAGCGGATCCCTCATAAATCCTGACTGGAACTAAATTCGTTTCATATTAGCAAATATGTAGCGGAGAAACAATAAAAGATGCTGGTTGAAATGAACTCGGTCTTATGAAGAAGAGGTTCCAAAATGTATATACTGCTTCGGCCAATTCGTTAATTTCGTTGGTTGGACAGAGAAAATTCTATAACATGTATATTCTTTTAAACAGTACATGTTTTATAGTATATATTTTGAAAACAACTTTTAGATTAGCATTGATACATTTATAGAAAATATATTTTTCTTTTTGCGTTTGCGCCGGGAATCACAATGCTGAGAATTAAATGTTTTCGTTAAATCTTGAAGCATTCCAATCTCGGAGCGATTCAGATATCCAAATGATTTCGAATGCTGCACAACGCTTTTACCTAACTGTAAATAATGGCAATAATAATAATATTTTCTTCATCTTTGTTCTTACGATTCCAATGTTGTTCTCACCTGGAAACATTAAGTGCTTCTCGATTCGTATCAGTGAATTTCGAACTGTGTCTATTATTTCATCCTTTCATCTCAGACCTCATCATAAAGTTTCTAAGATGCAAAGGGTTACTGGGAATGTAAGAAATTGAGAAGATCTTGTGAAAGAGAGGACAATAAAAGAACAGGTCTCAACGAGAGAGAAGATTTGAATCAAAGTTGCATTTCAATGATTGAAGATAGTAATTGGCAGGAAAGCACGGAACCGGAAGTAAGTTCCAAAATTGAGAAGTGCTATTGGCAAAACTGTTAGCATTCAGCTTAGTGTTTTTAGCAATGAAAGGATCAGAACTTGTTGCCATTTCGTGAAGTTGAGGTCCCAAAGATGGAAGCCTATCAGAAAAACTAAAATAAAAATATTTATGGAAAAGCATTACTGCGGAGGAGGGTGACGGAAACCGAGACGCCATGTCAGGACAGGTTATGCTGCATATTATTCTCTAGATTCATAGCAGATGCAGCATACAAGAAGTGGCAGCAATAATCAGTGCATGGACAATGGCGTTAGATAGTTTCTGTGGATATATAACTAAGTCAACACAGTGTACGAACCATGTTCAAAGCATTCCGAGCAATTCATTCAATAATATTATTCCATTTCATGCCAAACATCGGACCGAAAAGAAGTCATTATGTATTCCCTTGCCAAGAGAAGGCAGGAAATGTCAATTTAGACCAATGTTTCTTAACATTTTTCAGCCCGTGGACCATTTTTTCTTAAAAATATCCAAATGGTCCATTCCTACTTTTATTTCTAGACTGTTCAATTTTCACACTAACATACTAAATGTAAAGACAAAGTAGTCAATTTACATTTAAAAATTAATTTTATTAAACAAGGATAAACACAGGATGTCAAAATCAATTTTGATGACGTCATTCAGTCAGTCCATTCAGCTAACGACTAGCTTGATCATGGTGTTTCTGTCAGAAGATATCATAATCATGAACATGTGTACTAAATATATTTTTAATTCTTCAAAGTATGAATACTTTAGATACATTTTTGTGAAATGTCTACAATTATTTATGGCTATGAACTCTATTTGGACCAACAGAAATACTATGTGGAGCACCGTTGAGAAACACTCGTTTCGTCCTGGCTGTATTTAAATAAACAAGCTATTTCTGACCCCATTCAGCAACACATTTAAATTATTTTTCGAGATGATCTGTGAATTCGATTTTATCGAGCCTACCAGCTTTGACAGGAATAGATGGCTGTGTTCGGCATATATACCGAGTACGGAAAAGGATGACATTGTCAATATAATGACCTTCAACATTTTTATCTATGGATAAATAAAATCTTCTTGCAATAAATGTTAACAGGTTGGCATTTGATCTTGAGGAACGAAAGCCATGTTGGTAATCTGAATGAAAATCTGCAGTGACTAATAGTACCAAGAAAGAGTTGATTAGTCCCTCTATTAATTTTCCAAAGAGGGGTAAAAAACATTTATGTCGATAATTCAAAGAATCAGACAGTACAATGGAGAATTAGAAACACGACCTCGAGCAAAGGACATCCAACATACAGTAAATCAAGAAGCAACAATCTATTTGCTGTAGAGAGTAGAGAAAATAGAAGCCAGATCACATTTCGGTAAACAGCATGGATACTATAAAACTATTTACATTTGGGGCCAGGTTTAGGGATGATATAACTGAAGGACGGATTTATATTCATTCTCAGTGGAATGTCAGCCAAAGATACTGCCGATGCGTACATAATAGAAAGGATTTTGCTTTATCAGGAGAATTATAACTTTTCAGATTCAGAGGAGGGATGGCGGATTGAATTTTATCTCATTGCAGAGTCACGACTAGTCATGAGCACCAAACATGTAAAAGAGTATAAAGTCCTTCATTCTATCACAGAGTTAGCCACATTGAGGATACAGAGACACTTATATTCGAGTTGTCAGATGTAAAAAAAATATCAAGTATTTTCGACAATTACAAATTGTCTTTTTCAGGACGCAATTTTCTTATAGATATCGAATACAACGATCTTATTATTCAAGGAATTGTTAGTAAATTAATGACTCATTAATTCCTGTTAACGAAGTGATTTTGCCATTAATCAGATTAACATTGATATTTAATGTATAAAATGTTTCTATATATATATATATATATATATATATATATATATATAACAGGATCATGTGTACCTCTTTTGGAACACTATATATATATATATATATATATATATATAGAGAGAGAGAGAGAGAGAGAGAAAGTGACAAAGCAATTTCCATATTGTCTGATATTTTGTCTAACATGCAAGAGTCCAGAGAAGAAGGGAAGTGATAAAGAGAAAACCCGTATGTAAACGAATTTAATATTTAAAGTCGGAAGCACATGAAAACATCCCGGGACTCAAGAGACTATCTCTTTCTATTAAATGATTGTCCTACTTATAAGCACCAAGCACATTCATGCTAGAATGCTCATGAGAAACTCGCAGATCTCTTAGTAAAGAAAGTTCTTCAGCGTTACGCTATCTGAAGAATTTTCCAAAATAAAATATTCTGCACTGCATAAATATGTACGAATACCACGAACGCTGGACAAAGAAAATGGGTTAGGTGGTACTTTACTGACTGGTGTATTATTATATTTAAAATGGTTGCATGAATGCTACCCGGGTTGACAAATGCCTCATGAATGTTGTGATGTAACGTTGTGATAAGAACTAAAATGAGCATATTCCATGAATTTAGACAAAAATTGATCGCTCATTTAAAATAAAAAAAAATGTAGGTAACAATGAAATACAAAAATTCTAGAATAAAATTAGTATCTTACAAGTTGCTAAGTTTATTTTGACTTGTAGTCAATCATGGCATATATGCTGAAATTTCATGTTTTTTGTCGTAGTATCTTTAATTATGGAACTTGTCTACATCTGGGATGGGGAATTGTAATGTGACGAAGTCATTGTCAAGTGAAAGTACGTAACTTAGTACAGTTTATTTTGGTTTCCCCAGAATGACATTCCAGGCCGAGATGAGAATTCGATCTTTTGAATAAGAATGAGGTGTGAGTGATCTTCCCGTTTGGGATGAGCGAAATATGTTTTGATTCATGCAAATGGACATATTTGAAAATTTCAATTTTGAAAAAAATATCGATTTTTTTTTTCCTGTTTAACTTAGGACAAAAAATCCCAAACTTTGACCGTTGACGCTATCATGATTGGAGCTTAAACATTTATTTTATTGATTGTCTTCAATGTTCCTTAAATTTACAGCTTTTAATTCGTTTATACTTAACTCAATGAGTAACTCCAATAATAAGATAAATCCATTCAATTTCGTTTCAGGCTATTTTAATAATACACACAGAGACGTGATTTCTTTTTAAATTTCAACCACTGATTATTATTATTATTATTATTATTATTATTATTATTGAAAAAATATCATTCGATATTTATTCTTTGGTATATTACTTGCTGAGTGTCAACTAGGTACATAAAAAAAAGAATAATGGCTTTTTTCGTTAGTCGACTATTCAGTGAACATAAATATATTCACAATATCATCAACTGTGACTTTTGCCGACAGAGATCTCTATAACACACAGGTAGTGCCAGTCAATATTATTTTGAGGATTTCCTTTAAATAAGGTTTTCTTTGTATCATATTCAAACATTTCTCCTTTCTTATTCTTTCCAATATATTTGCATGGATAACAGTGGCTTTAAGAAGCAACAATTTTTAATTCTATTCGCTTGTCTTTTTATTTACTCAGCTTTGTGAATTTTTTGAGAGAAAGACAGTGGTCACATAGTACACCCATGTCGATTCGCAGACTGATTATATTTTCCTGGTCTTTAATTATATCTTGGATGATTGCATTGATTCTTTGATCGGTGTTCACGGGAGAGCCCAATTTCTCTCTCATTTACAGGTTTAGTATGATGATTCACAATTTCTCCCTAACAGGTTTAGTGTGATGATTCTATCCCATATCTTCATGTAAGTTGGTTGGTATAGTGTTTTACCCACCTTAATGTTGTTTTTTTTTTTCATCTACACACTGACTTTTTAATGTTAATCTGATTACGTCAGTAGAGGGATAGAAATCGAAGGCTTAGTTAGGTCATACATCCTTTGAGCTGTCATATTGAAAACTAAGTATCTCTCGCATTCATTATGCTTATAACACGCCAGAACGTCAACACAGTAAATCTTGTTTTATTATTTCATTAGATTTCTGTTATATACATATTTCCTTCCGGGTCCTAACCTGAGACCTTATGTCAGAAACAAATCCATGACATTTTTAACTGATAATTATAAAAATACACAATAGACCTAAGATCACAAAAAAAAATAAAGCTGTATTGATAAGTATATGGTACACAAGGAATCAATAAATATAATCAATTTTCCAATCAATTCGGGGGCCCCTAAGTACAAGTAGGATTATTGATATCATCAAGTGGTGCACTTTTTCGATTTCCCGTTCAGGATCCTTGACTTTTTATTGTTTTTGAAGATATTCAAATATATATTACAATCTGAATTGTCAAGTCACTAAGAAAGCATATTCTAGTTTTTGGGGTTGAGATCCCGATTTATCGCCGATTAGCCTGGATTGTTCTGTCTGTGTTTAATGTAATGTCCCATAAAATTGTAACAGGCCCGTTCTCGGTAACCAGGTCTGTGTGATGTTCATATCTGTTTCAGGCAGTTTCCCTGCCGTAGAAGATGTGAGAAATCCTCAAACAAATACGCTCTCTGGCACACATATACATAATACATTTTATCTCTTTACGTACATATAAATATGGACACCGATATCAGCAGGAAGCAGCAACAGTGCGTCTCATGTTGAAACGCAATCTTCAGGCTATGAAGATTGCGTTATTATACTAGTAATTCTGGCATAATTAAGTTATACGGCGACATGGATCGAATTGAATCATTGCTAATGTTTAACCTTCGATTAGAAAGTATATTAACAGAAAAAAAGTTAGGTTTCCATGTACAATCGATACGAATACAGATATCATAATGTACTCGCGGCCAAATGGTGGCTAATATGACATACCGCGCATAGGACACGATTGTAGATATCTCCAACGTCGCTTTCTTTTTCATAATATCTGCTTTAGGTAATCTTCTTAAATGTTAAATGTTAATAAATACTAAAGAGGCAAGAACAATCTACCTAGGTTTCACCTAAACGGAACTTCAGAGTAGTCTGGCTAAAGAGGAAGTGACACGAAACAATTTTTATTGATAAAGACACTAAAACCTAATTAGCATAAAACTACGTGACAGAAGAAAATAGAAACAAAATAAAATAAACAACAGAAACTCTATTCCAAAAAACTGCATTTCTTATGCCTAATGTTTCGAGTTCTATATATGTGTGTGTGTGTGTGTGTGTGTGTACATATTTAGTGTAATGGGGTTGCAAATCATAATTTAAAAACATATTGTTAAATATAATAGAAAATGACTCAACAAATTATATTTCAAACAAGTAAAAACACATTACATTGTATCTAAGCATATGGTTCTGTTATTAATATTTCGGTATCTTACGTGGTATGACGTCACAGAATCGAAT
Source organism: Acanthosepion lycidas (assembly GCA_963932145.1). Lineage (NCBI taxonomy): Eukaryota > Metazoa > Mollusca > Cephalopoda > Sepiida > Sepiidae > Acanthosepion > Acanthosepion lycidas. The sequence goes on along the minus strand of OZ010584.1, from coordinate 102,981,795 downwards.
CGTGAATTTACGATCTGTGTCTACTATTCCACGACCGTTATCTTCGCATAGCAATTTTCTATTTTACCATAACAAATTATCAGCTTTGATGGTGAAGATTTTTGTCTTAAGGAACATCGTAATAAAATAATATCCACATTTTTCTCTATATTTACACCTGAAATTAAAGCAAATATACGAACTTTAAAACGACAGATGATAAAAAAATTGACATTAATTGTCTGTTATATTTAACAGTATATATATATATATATATATATATATATATATATATATATATATATATATATATATATATATATTATCCCTGAGCCAAGTAGAGGAATGTGGACTTTTACGTACATATTTGTCGAATAAAAACGCCAATAACCGTGAGGGCCCAATTTATCGAAAAACATTACATTATTAGCAGTTGTAATCATTGTTTAAAAAATTGCGCTTTCTTTCAAGAGTGCTCGGCCGGATTTAAATTTTCCGCTGGCGTGTATATATATATATATATATATATATATATATATATGTGTGTAATCATTGCAGCAAACAGATAATTGATTAAGGGGTATCAAACCCGGAATACATATCAACACTTTATGGTTACACGATATTGTCCGATGATATACAACACTCTTCCTCAGGAATAGATATAACACATGAATTTTAAACATAAAGACACATAAAAACTCACAATCAGATACACACACTATATATATATATATATATATATATATATATATATATATATATATATATATATATATATATATATATATATATATATATATATATATGTATCCTTGTGCAGGTATGCAGAAAATAGAAAAGAACACGTTGGGTGCATAATCCGGGGTTCCTTAGTATTTTTGTTTTATTTTTATTCCTAAAATTTCGCTTGAAGATGAAACGCGACTAAACACCTCAATCCAACTTAATTTTATTAATTATTTGGATGATTTCGACTCCCGTTTTTGAAATATGAGAACTCTTATGTAGCGAAGGAATCATATTTTTAAACAAAAAATATTATTATATTATATATATATATATATATATATATATATATATATGCGAATATACTTAAACATCTCTCATTGTTCACTCTCAGTCTTGTTTTCTTTTACACATAGCCGCGACCACAACGGCACATATATAATTACACACACACACGTACTGAATAAGTTCTGGGAAATATATACACATCTTGCAGGTAAGGAAGCCATACTGTAAAATGAATCGTTCGAGGTGTCTGTCAAAGCCTAAAAGAAAACACGACAACATTTGCTCAAAAAAGATGAAAGAAAAGAAAATAATTGTCTATATACGCAAGTGACTCAAGATAATTGTTGTTGGCGGAACACAAAAAAGCCTAGACGCACAAAGCGAAAAATAAGACAGGCGTCTCTCGCTAGCGAAATAAAAAAAAATGTCGAAATTGAAAGAAATTCAACTTGTCACATAAGTGAAATTCTCATAATACAAGATTCAAAATGCTATAACCCATTTTCTTAAACGCATTTAAGATGTAGCCATGTCCCAAATTATAAGAAAAATAAAACTCAAAGTCGGTGCGTTTAAGGAGAAACGACGTTTTTAAATTTCAATCGAAAAATTAATTTCAATTTAAAAAAAATAAACCTTTAATTATAGCGAATTTCTCGCTGGATATCTGAATCAATCGCAATTCAAATATCTCTCGACGGTTTCCGCCTACCAGAGATAGGCAGGTTCGTATCCTATCGGAGAGTTCGTAGCCTATCGAAAATAAATAAAATATTATTATCCACTATAAAATAATGTTTAAAATGCTAAAATATCTTGGATTAATTAGTAAATTTTTTTTAATACACACACACACACACACATGCATACATCATATATATATATATATATATATATATATATATATATATATATATATATATATATTTGGTTGAATTGATGTGAGTTTGTGACCCTGGGTTTCACGCTTTTGCAATCGTCAGACAAACTGATTATATTTTCTTTAAATTTTTGGTTTATATAGATTGCGTGTATTGGTGTTATTATGGAAGTGGGTGGGGGAATCGTTGTCGTGATGTCATCGTGCTAACGCAAACATAGATGCATGTCCGTACACCCGATGAGGTACGCAGACACACATTCACACTTGCTCGCCCGTCGAGGCTCATACACATAAAAACATATGTGGACAGTATGGCATTTGACATATGTATGTATATGGGTGGTGTTGTCTCTATTCATACGCATTTGTATGTTGAAATTCAAAGATCGGAAGTGTAGCGAAAATTTCTCGTGAATGTCTCGTGAATGTATACATGTCAGAAATCAGAGCATTTTTCTATAATTTCGCTGAATAATATTTCCTAACATGCACGTATATACATGTGGTGGGGTCTTTGTAAAATTATGATAGGTAAAAATTATTATTATTTTTATTTTTAACTTTTTAAAAGTTTATTTGTTATTATTTTAAAGCTGGTTATTTGATTGTTTTTGATGACTGTGTATATGTAACTGGTAGAAATTTCAGTTTGTAATCCTTATTGGTTATTTTTATGGTGGTATTAAATATGCTGGTGGAGGGTGTAGTTTTTCTAAGCGGGTGAATCAGACGTGTTTTTACAGCCCCTAGATGGCAAATCCCTCGTGCTAGGGAATAGGGGTTGGATTCTCGGCAGCTTTTTGTGTGATGGATTTTGAAACATATTGTTGGGTGTTTTTCGGTTTGTGGTAGATATCTGTGATTATGTGGTTATTTCTCTGTCTGATGAGCATATCTAAGAATGACACTTCGTTAAAATTATATTTTCCGGTGAATTTGATCTTCAGGTGTAAGTTATGGAGAAGAATGTGTAATTGGTTAATATTGTCTCATGACGATTTCCAAAATATATATATATATATATTTCCAGAATATATATACACTACGTGCCAAATTATTATCGAGATAACTTTTTTTTATAATATTTCAAAAATCCTCCAAACAATTCACAGAAAATTCTGACACAACGTTGGCAATACTGACCTGCGCAATCACTGGATTTTTCATACTGATCTGCGCAATGTAAACAAACTGGAGCCATATTTGTTATCAGCACGGGGATTTGCGAGTGCCAAATTATTAGAAAAGTTTAGTAAGCAAACAAAACGTTTATTAATGTTGCACGCGAATGTTTATGATCAAAAGAACCTAATAAATAAGATAATCAAACAATTAATAACAGATACAAACAATGGCACAGCTATAAACAAATTAATAGGGAATGTGCTTTCCCAGGTTTGAAATTACTTGAAGAAGACTACGATCCATGGAATTTGTTAATTGTAGGATGTCATCTGCTGTAATGCCGTTGAGATATGTCAAGAATTGCTTCCCACAACTCAGCGTTGCTCCTGAATTGCCGTCCGTTGGCGTACAGTCTTCGCTTCATGATGCTCCAAAGTTTTTCGATTAGGTTCAAATCCGGAGAATTTGCTGGCCACTTCATTTTTCGAGGTCCATCGAAGCCTAATTGTTTCAAATATTCAGTAGTATTGTGAGCAGCATGTGAGGGAGCATTATCTTGCATAAAAACAATTGCCCTTCTGAAGGCAAGTCTTTGCCTTTTCATCCACGTTTCAAGATGCTCCTTCATAAACGCTTATGTATGCATCAGCAATCATTTTGACGCCATCTGGTACTCTCCATGGGCCCACTAATGTTTTTTCCAATAATACCACCCCAGATCATTATGCCTCCACCGCTTTGTTGGCGTCTCAAACCCTAATGTCGATTCTGTCCGTTCATTACCCAGCCTTTGCACCATCTATCTGGCCCATCAAGTGTTGCTCGAGTTTCGGCTGTGAACAAAACTTTAGAGAAGTCAATCTTCATATTGTACTCGGCCCATTTCAATCGATTTTGAATGTGATTTCTCGTCAACGGAGGCTTCGTTACAGGTTTGACTGTTGTTGCTATTTCCTTCAGATACCAACACCGAGTACTTTTAGACACAGTAGGATCGCCAATGCGACTGAAAAGCTCTTGACTGGTAAGTCCAGGGTCATTCGTGGCCTCTCATTTAAGTCGTGACATGAGACGACGGGAAATAAGCTCCGGCTTGTCTTTATCTGCCCTTTTGCGTACTTGTGTAGGGTCGGCGGTGAACTTTTTTTTTTTGATGACACATCCCTATCATTTTAGAAATTTCTAGGATAGAATTACCTTTTGAGAGTTGTGAGGGGATAGTTTTCTTTTCAGCATCACTTCAACTGCTTTTACGACCCATCTTTTCACTAAATTCTTAGACTTTTCTAATAATTTGGCACTCTCAAATCACCGTGCTGATAACAAATACGGCGCCAGTTTGTTTACATTGCGCAGATCAATACGAAAATTGCGCAGGACAGTTTTGCCAACATTGTGTGAAATTTTTGTGTGAATTAATTGGAGGGTTTTTGAAATATTAGAAAAAAGTTATCTCGTTAATAATTTGGCACGCAGTGTATATATATATATATATATATATATATATATATATATATATATATATATATTCTATGCACACACACACAAACACCCCCCCCACTTATATTTTCCGATTTCTTTTTGAATTTGTAGGTCTGATGAATTGGATAGTTATTACGATTACAATGTAATAAGTTATATTCTTACTCTTTTCTGGACAATGTGTTTTACCAGGATTCTATCCTCTACGGAATTTGCATATATATATATATATATATATATATATATATATATATATATATATATATATATATATATATATATTAGGTTGGTGCAAAAATAATGTCGTTTTCTCACATATGTTACTTTTATATATGATTTCTGAATTAATTCATTGATATATATAGCCATGATATATATAATTTTGAAACGCTTTTTTTGCTCTATCAAATGGTGTTATTCGTTATCGTTCTCTTTTTGTAGGCTTTTCGACACCATGGACAAAATTCAAATCCGCACGATTTTCTTGTTCCACTTCAAACTAGGCCTAAAAGCTGCCGAGACAGCTCGTGATATCAATGATGCGTTTGGCCCAGGAACCACTAACGAACGTGTGGCACAACGGTGGTTCAAGAAATTCCGCAATGGTGACAAGAGCCTCGAAGATGAAGACGGTTGATAATGAACATTTGAAAGCCTTAATTGAAGCCGATCCTGGCAAAACCACACGAGAAGTTGCTGTTGAAGTCAACCACTCAACAGTCGTTCGGCATTTAAAGCAAATAGGGAAGTCAAAAAAGTTGGATAAATGGATGAACGATAATCAAAAAAATCGATAGATAGATAGATAGATAGATAGATTTTATATATAGATAGATAGATACATTTATATATATATATATATACATATACTGACCGCTAACATTATCAATATATATATATATATATATATATATATATATATATATATATATATATATATATATATATATATATGTGTGTGTGTGTGTATGTATGTATATATATATATATGTGTGTGTGTGTGTGTGTGCTTTTACCAAATTTGAACTTACTCCCTAGCAAACAAGAAATGCAGAGCCGATTGAATTTCAAATATGATTAATGTTGTAATTAAAAGTCAAATGAAATTAAAAAAACGCATATGAAAATTAAAATTTTAGAAAGTTAATTTTTTTAATCGCTATCATCATATGCAAAGCAGTTATGCTACTACGTCAAAAGAGAAAAGATGAATCAGGATGACAGTAAATAGCCGTTGATATTACCCTTAATTTTTCAACTTTAAATTTGGCTGGAATACATGGAGCCAGAAGGGAGTTCCACAAGCGAGAAGCGCAAGAAAAGAAACTTTTTGCATAGAGTTTACGGTTATATCTAGCCAGCTCAACTCTAAATGAGATCTCAACGGCATTAAAGTCCTGCTCTTTAATTCTATATCTCTATATATTATAGCAAGCAATTACCATGAAAGCATTCATAGAAAAGGCACAACACACCAGTTCAAGACCATGTGAATATGTTTTCGAACACTCTGTATATATATATATATATATATATATATATATAGAGAGAGAGAGAGAGAGAGAGAGAGATAATAGATATTGTGCGATACAAGGTAAGATATATTTTCAGTGTGCTCTTGTGCCTACATTTGCATTGATAATGTTTACCTCGGGATCCCTCATGAATTACTTGTAAATATAGTGGACATATTAACCTGTAAATATTTCTTGATTTATTTTGGAAAACCATCCCTGATAGGTTAGCAGAAATTTAGATTTACGACCGACTTTTAAACCCCAGTATAAAATTGACTTCATTGCATGAAATTTCGCCATGATTATCGAGTAAACTTTCTGCGCATTGCCTCAGACACTGAAAAATGTAAACATGGCGGCGTAAAATTTCGTAGCGTTTAATTACAGAGTAAATCATGCTCTAGAATACATTCCTGGCTTATACGCTACTGTCAAATGCGATAGTCCTGAATGTACATTGTGTTTGCTATGGAAATTTGATCGGGTCATCAATAAGTTTGATAAACTATTTATCTTTTTAAAATATACGCATATTAATGACGGGAAAGTACATATATATTTATTTTTCCGCATTCTGCTTTTCTCTCTCTTTTTGTCTCACCCTCTTTCTCTCTCTCGATGTATACACACACACACACACACATATATATATATATATATATATATATATATATATATATAGTGTGTATCAAAAATATTTTACAAATTTTGGGGGAGGGTTCCTCACGCTATAATAAGGCCAAATTATATATAATAATATGTCCTCAAATCGTTTATTTTTGTGTTGTTATGTTTAAAGAAAGTTTAATGTAGATGGTGCTGTATTGCTATGTTGACTAGGTTACATTAGTCATTCGTGTACTTGTGTGGCTTGTCTCTCTTGTGACTTTACTGAGAAGTGTTCTGTTTAACAATGACAGGATATTCATACTGTGAAAAAGCATATAAGATTTTTAGAGGGCCACGGGAATAGAAATGGACCTGAGGCTGCAAGATTTTATCAGATTGAGTTTCCACAACGAAAGCAGCTAACTCATCCAACTCATCCAACGGTGTTTTGTTATGAAACACTCCGCCAGAGTTTGTAAAAATATTTTTATAAACTATATATATATATATATGCTCCTTTCATAAAGAGATATAATAAAAGAATAAAATAAAAATAAATAAATAAATCTCCGTAGACGCTCAAGCCAGACTATGCGAAAACTTCCTCCGTCGTAAATTTAGCCACCCCCACCTTACCGTGACCCGACATCTATGAAAGTAACTCTATACTGATACAAATTATTAACACCCCACCCCTGCCGATTCCAAACAATCCGCCCTTGATGTTACCATGGAAATTTTTGATTTCAATTCTGACCATACTATTAAAACTCGTAAACTTCAGAAATAAGTCATTCCCAAAAATTTTCGCTTGAAGATGGAACAGAGCCTACTTTAACTCAAGTTAATTCAAATATTATTTTGAAGTTTTCGGCTGTTGTTTTGAAACATGAGACCTCTTATGCAGCGTGTTGGAATCATATTTTTAAATAAATAATTATATATATATATATATATATATATATTTATATATATATATATATCAGACGTGTTAAATCACACGAAATTACAATCACCATCATCATTTATATATATAAGGATACAGGAACAAACGAGGCGATATTCATGCTCAGAATGTTATCAGAAAGAGCGATACAAATGCAGATGGACGTGTACCTATGTTTTAAAGACTACTCAAAGGCGTTCATCAAATTACGCGACAGGAATCTGCCGGAACTGCTCAGTAACCTTGATATATTTGGGAACTATATTAGAAAAATCAAGAACCTATACTGGCCTGCATGTGGAGAGAATGAGTTCAGCAGATATACAAAAGTAGAAAGGGGCGTAAGGCAAATATGTGACATATCACCGGATTTATTCAACTTATGCAGTGATAGGAGCGAGTGCGGAGCCATGATCGGCTCCTTGCAGAAGGAACACGGGACATAAAAGAAAAATAAAGTATTTGTGAACGATTCCGATCAGAAAACTCCACATATAAAAGCTGTTTCCGATTCCGCTGATCTTTCATTCTCTCACCATACCACATAAGACAATGTTGCTAGATGATGTTTTTAAGGCTCTGTACTTGAAGCAACAATACAAACATTTTCGTGTGTTTGGTTGTCAATCTCGGGAGAGTACAGATGAACAGGAAAGAGTTGCATGAGTCTAATGTTAATTACCAAGCTGTTTGAAGTGAACACAAATGATGGCGACGTTATGCCTCTATTCATCTTCCCACAGTGCTTCAAACTCAACACGGAGGCCTACATCAAATGACTTGAGGAGATACTGCTATCCTGAAAAAAGAATGTGGCTGCTGGACGACCCTATGTCTGGCAGCATGGGTTTGCATCATGCACCACAAAGGAGAACATAATGGCAGTTTCCACCAACTTAAAAAAGGAAACAGCCCAGAAGAGTTGCAGGATATTCTGCAGGGCGTGGTTGAAGACCATGACGATTATCTTGAATAAATTTACTCTTTAATATTTCAAGATAATTTTATGGAATTTTTTACACACACACACACACACATATATATATATATATATATAAATATGTGTGTGTGTGTCCAACACAAGGAATGTTAAAAGATTCATGTTAAAAAGATCAAAAAATAAAAAAAAACTAATGAAAACTACAGACAAAAGTTCATTTTCGCCCTCAAGACATTCATTTCTCTAGTTTACTCCTACCAGCAAGCAGAAATATTTCTTCTCCCGATGATCGCCATTTTGGCCGAAACTAGTCGAGGAATCTAAACGAAATAATAATACGTTAATTTATCCATCACACCCTGTCTGTATATATTCATATATATTTTGTGTGTTTAAGGAACAGATCTTATATAAAGCAAATATTATAAACAAAGACAACAGAAGTTTTGTGCCAATTATTTTTAACTGGTCCATTTTTCAAAATTATGAGTAATCTTTCTCAGAATTAACTTTAAGGTTAGTTCTGTAAATTGTTCTTTTTTTCTTAAGTTGCGCATTTTTTTACAGATATATATTATTTGATATAAAAACAATAAAGGATTTACACAGAATAATGAAAACCTAACGATGGTGTAGTCATAATGTGTAAACTAGCTGGGGAACGTTTAATCAAAATCAATTCAAAGAAAACTGAGAAATCCTAAATTTCACTATTAAGCTATTACCGTGGTTCGGGGGTGTAGTACCGTCAAAGATAACTTTTTCGACTTCGTCACATATATATATATATATATATATATATATATATATATATATATATATATATACAGAGAGAGAGACAGACAGAGATAGATAATATACATTCGTGTACTAAATAAAAGGTTCGAAATTGCAAACTATATCACATGAAGAAAGCCAAATCGTACAACTGCCGAAAACATCTTCAATACATCCATATTGGACAAACAATACAAATATTATATATATATATATATATATATATATATATATATATATATATATATAATATATATATATATATATAGACCGTAAATATATATAAATGTGGACACTGAAATCATAAATCAAGGTGCTTAATACGGACAAAACTTTGCTGAAACACAGTGAATTACGTGATCAACTTTTGCTCCTATTATCCAAGTTTCCTCCTAATATTCGTTCTTTGTTTTTAGTCGCTTGAGAGGCGTTGCATGTCAGGAGCTTATCAAACTGTTACCTTTGAAGGTCATAACATTCATTGATTTTTGCTCCAACCCGACATATATCAATATATATATATATATATATATATATATATATATATATATATATATATATATATATATATATATATATATATATATGTATATGTGTGTGTGTGTTTGCATATGTATAATCGTTTTGAGGCTGATATAATTACGTGTCTCCCAGTGTCAAACGTTTCCGCATAGTGTAGGAAAATATGCTTAACACTAAATTCCCTCTTCTACTTAAACGCATTGGTCTTTGTACCAGATCTATTTTGTTTTAATTTCAGATCGCATGCTTCTTTTGGACGGTGGCGCTGATTATTATCTTTGAGGAAGTTAGTGCTGTAGTTTCGCCACGATTTGAAATTTATAGTTTTTCTACACTTAGTATGTTTGACTACACTGTCATTTACTCATGACTTGATGTGTGTCATATCTGATAGTATATATATATATATATATATATATATATATATATATATATGAATTGAACATTGAAGTCAAAGCTCAGAGGCGACAGTCTATTTCATGCTAGACGCTATCGTCAGGCCGCCCTGAAACAGCCTGTTGCCTCTGAGTGTTGACTTCAATGTTCACTTTTCATATGCTCTTTCTTTGATATTGAGCACTTTATCCCATAAATATAGCTCACCTGAAGTGAATAAAGACGTCCTTATATATATATATATATATATATATATATATATATATATATATATATATATATATATATATATATATAATACAATAATATTGTGTGCACCTGAATATTTAAAACTGCAATTTCCAAGTGCACATATCAACTGATGATTATTACTGAGCACCTTAGATATATTTGGTCAGATGGGGCATAAGGAGATAACTCTCAAGCTCTCATGATATGGAATATCTCTTTCAACCTTCTCAATTATGAAGTCCATCGTCACTGGTAGATCCATGAATGTAGTCATTAATGCCCAGTCTTACACAACCTTTGAGAACAGCGCGGGCCTCATCTAAACCTCGCGTCTCGGCCCCACTAACGTTTTGCTATATGTTAATGATTTGCTCAGACTGTACTTCTATCTTTTGTTATTATCTATGCAGTTGATACAACGATATCTGAATGCACGTTCAAATTTCTAGGTGATCAAAGCTGGGTAGCTTATCTCGCATCTGATCTAGTTCTATCTACTCAGTTCTTTTAAAAAGACGACTGGTCATTCATATTCAATAACAATAGACAAATAACGATTTCTATCGAGGGTACAGATATTTACTTATGTATAAATGGAATCTTGTGTGATGTGGATTACATAAAGTTTCTGTTATAGATAATATCGAAATGTTAAATGTACATATATATTCACCATGTTAATTATATTTTAGTATCTGTTGTGTCTAAATTTTAAACTCTGCTCATATCTTTAGGCTTTTAATTTTAATTCTAGAGTAGAATCCCTTACATCTGGAATCCTTCATATCAGGAATCCCACATATCCGCAGTGCCTCATATTCGGAATTCCGCATATTCGGACATGATTTTGATGTGTATATATTTAAACTATTTGTGTGATATGCAACTGATTTGAAATTTCTGTTTTTCAGGAAATTTACTTTGGATATTCGCTTATGCTTATTTCACCTTAATGGCTTGTATTGGTGTAAAAGATGATGGGAATAAGAGGAAAGGATGTCAACGAGACACGTCTGCAACAAGATAGCGACGAGGTGCATGATAAAAACTGGACTGAAATTTAAAAAGCTATTGAAAAGGTTGTCAGTTTTATGGAAAGAAAGCCAGAATTCAGCTATGATGATTTTAATAACGTACGCAGAGTTAAAGAAATGTTTTCTTTTCAAAAATGTGAAGAACAAAAGTAAAATGAGACGTGGAAATGTTGAGAATGACATTAAATGAGAATGAATCATTATGCAACAGTGATAAAAAGTCCTCGTTACGTTATTTGTTTTTGCATACGTGGCATAATTAATTTAAGGAATGTTCCTTAACATTACATAATTTATTTCTTTTCCTGAAAATCAATTCCGTTATATTTTAACACACCATTAGATTATTATGTTTACTATAGTGCATTAAAAATAAATGTTAAACCTGATTTCAGTTCTCCTATTTGAATCTTAATATAACACCTTATATCTGGACTTTGTAACCAATTCCTTATATTCAGAAGGCCTTCTTAGTCCGGTTATCAAGAATTTTACTGTATTCCTTTTTAGCAATCCGCCATTGAAAGGAATATGCATATGAGGAAAGAGGATACGCTCTATGACGCTGAATGCACATTAGCTGTAGAAATTTTACCCATCTACCACAACTATAAAAAGGACACTTAAGTAACAGTTAAAATTTCTAGGACACATAATGACGAAAGAGAATTTAGAAAATTTAATTCTCACAAGACATATTAGGAAAGCAGCGTAAATAACTACGAAAAAATATTTTGTAAGTTGTTGGTTGAAACAGGAAGTAGAAGGACTAGCGAATAGACAAAAAAGATCGACAAAGAGCAGGAATTTGTAGAGAACACTGAGCGCTCACGTTCTGAAATGATATGTAGATGAAATATAACTGAAATTGTTTACATCAAATCTAAAAGTCAACCTTTCACACTTACATGGAGTATAGCTGCCATATATGGGCTGGAGCCCTGAAGGTTTTTGATAAAATCAAGAGATGGATATTCAATGTAGCTGGGCCTTATCTGGCATCTCGTCTGCAGTCTATCTCTCACATACGTACCGTCGCTTCCCTCTGTCTTTTTACCAATACTTTCAAGGTAAATGCTCCGATGAGTTGCTTTCGCTGGTTCCCAGACTTCATGAATTTAAGAGTTCTACTGGGCTGGCATCTCGCTCTCACCCTTTGTCTGTCGAACTGTTAAATATATCGTCTCTTTTATTCCAATAGCTACATGTCTCGCACTTCTCGCCTGTTGAACTCCCTCCCATTTTCCTGTTTCCCTGATAGCTATAATCTCCAACTATTCAATCATCCTGGGTATGACGATAAACTTCATCTGCTTCCTGGGTATGACGATAAACTACATCCAACAGCAAGGCCTCTGATCATGAGGTTTTGAGGAGCATGGAACCACCTCTTAATTGCTATGTGTTCCCAGGTCCACCCTGATGCACGGAGGTAGCACATGTTAAGGTCCCAGCCATGGGCAAATAGTTAACCCAGAAACTGCGGTAGAAAGCATTATAAAAACGTAAAAATGGGTTTTAATACCAGAGATACTTTGTAAAAGAATTGTTACCAGAAATAATCTTTTGAAGAAAAAAAAACAAAAAAAAAAAAAAAAACAGACTATTCTCTGCAATATATTTTTGAAAAAAAATATTACCGGCAAAATGTTTTTGAAAAAAATACATGTTTTAAAGTAATATTACCAGCTATACATTTTTGAGGAAAAAAATGTTACCAGAAACAGATTTTTGATAATCAGCCACGACTACTGATGTTCTCTTCCCTGTAATAAAATATTACCAGGAAAAAAAATGTTGCTGGCATTAAATAACCGAATGAGGTTTATATGCCGTAAAACACAACAAACCAAACCAACTATTCAAATGTAATGTCAATCGACGTCTCCAGATGTCTTGATCTTTCCCTTATTCTTCTCTTCATCCTTTCCTCTATCACTCCTATTTGGTCTCACTACAATTCCTTGCGTGGTAGTGGCTTCCCAACTTGCTTGAGATGGAAAGCTTAAAAAAACTGTACTATGTGCACAAAAAGATTACGAAGCTTAACATATGAAGAAACGAAGTCAGATGTTCTAAAAATTGAAGGATATCATTAAACATGAAATTAATATCATTCAGCGGTAAATTCTGTATTATAAAAAATATAATGTATGCATCACTATATAAGACGCATGTTATTCATTCAGCAATGCTTTAACGCTATCATCTATGTGCCATAACATGATTTAATTAATTCCTCATTTCTCTGAATTTTTAAAGCATCGGAGTCATTCTTCCAATATGGAGTTTCTCTTGAGAGGACGAGAATGGACAAGCTGGTGTAAAATTCTCTATGTTGTAAGACACAATACACATAGTATTTTACGACCTTTTCTCTGATTTCCATCCGCGTCAGGGTGTATCAGAGGATTTTCTCAAATAAACCATGGGTTATACATCATATCGGTCTTCCTCAATATTACGAGTGCAAAGAGAACATCAGTAGTCGTGGCTGAAATTTGATCCTGGTTCCCCAAAACTTTGCTCTTGGCAGTTATATCGTTTCTGCGCATCCATATTAATATTCTAGAGAAATATAGAATACTCTGATTCATCTTAAATACAATAACCAATATGAATAAGGCATTCTTTCTGTCGATAAGATACTCAGGAAATTTGGATAAAGTACGTAAGTCAATATCGGAGAATAACTTGAATAGGATTATTCGTTGAATGATTGAATTGTTTTTACACCTTATCAACACTTTTCAGGTTATTTAGAGCCAGAAATATTTCTTGATTGAAAGAAGCTTTTTTGTTTTTGGAGATAATTACGTTTTAGTCATACAAATCTTATTAGTTGACACTTAGCTAGAGGAAAATAAGCGTATTTGTTCCTAAGGGAATATAACAAACCCAACAGGAATTGAAACTCGGCCCACCCATTACAAATTCTGAGCCATTGCCCATTGCACCACCCGCACACTGAAGCTGACAAGACCTGATATTCCTAAGCAGATACCCAGCTAGGTAGTAACCAGATAGATTAACTTCTGTGATCGTACGGGAACAGATTTTTCAAAGTGATTTATCCGTCTGCCAAGAATATTAATTTTCGTAATATAGGATGTAAGGTCATGTATATAATAAGTCTAGTGTAATCCATCGCTGGAATATGTTGAAATATACAAACTTGGATGATATCAAATCTTGGCAAACTCTGATTGACTGTTTATTTTGCATCCGTACTCGGTAGGTCTGAAATATGTTCAGTATCAATTGTTTATAATCTCCCAATAAAACGTTTATTTTTTTCGTTTATATCCAGATTGGCTTCATGCAGAGTAATTGTTATTTTCATCATTTTACTGTTTTAATATATAACCGTAAGTGCAATATTCATTGTTTCTTCTCTCGCACTCCTCGCCTGTGGAACGTTTTCATAATTCCTCTTCATTTCTTGGGGAACATAGGACTGCAACAAGACCTCCCAGCGGACGCGATTCCGGGCGATCCTCTTCAGCTCAGTCCATGTCATGCCGGATGTCTTCTCGATGGATTTCTCCAGCACGCCTCATAAGCTCCACTTTGGAGGACTCTTCCTCGGCCATATCGTTGTCTGACGATATCGTTGTGGTTTCTGTAACAAGCTAGTTTTTAAGTGTTAAGGTTGTTAACTTACTGCACAACACCAAACACTGGAGGACCAGGGGGTATATTTCCTCTGGCTCCTACCCTATAGACCTGTTGAACTTGGTTTGACCTGATAAGAGCCGAAATCCTCGCCCACGTAGTTCTGGGAGTCGTTGAAGCACGTCAAGGCGACACACCTTCAGGACGGGGAACTAACTTCTGGCTTATTAATTTCTCATCAAATACGGTCTCAAATTTTAATGCACTGTCAATCGTCAACTCATGTCTTTGAAAAATCTTTCTGTCTACTCAATAACGTTTTCTTGTTTTCGTCCACCCTCTCTAACACGTTGGGTCTTAATAGCGTTTTATCGTTCATGATGATATGGGTTCGAAACATCGAAAAAAAAAACAGGCAGGTAGATATCATCAAGGAAAACCGGGACCGTTAGAAAGAATCAAGATAAACCGGGGCAGTTGGAAAACAAAGAAAATTAACCTAAAAACTACCATTTATTACGCTACATACGATTAATTATTCGGCGCCTGATATACCCTCTTTCCGTGTCCTATACACCGCCAATACTGTTGGTGCACTAGACGTAGTGAAACCTTAGTTGTGTCTAGGTCAATATAACCAGAAGCACCCCCCCTGCTTCCGGCTAGTTTTCCTTCTCCCAAAATGGGTGCCACCCAAATCTAGAGAAAAAAATTTTCTCTGCTATTTAACTCAAATAATCATGATTACCCCAACCTTAAAAATATTTGTTCGATGGTGAATACAACTCACTCATTTTAAGCGCCGATATCCTTTACACTGTCTGCGCATCCATGGGTCGTCCAGAGAAATAACCGTATTTTTACTATAATATAAAGAAAACAGCCGTTGTATTTTCTTAGCAATTTTACTCTCCTCACTTCTAGAAAACAGCGTACCATGTTTACATCGGCCTCTCTTGTCCAAAATGGTTCCATCATCTCCCGGAGTTCAGCGTCGATATTTAATGAAGTCGGAGAAACGGTTATCTGTGTGTCTCTTCAAACTGCAGTGGAGAAATAGCCTAGACGTGAAAATAAGAGATGTTTCCTTCCATTCATTTTTATTCACACCCCACCCACACAATAATCTTGGCAAAACGACGACACCAGTCTAAAGAGTGCTGTGCCAATCGGAAATTGGCGTCATCGCAATGGCTTCCCGCGAGAACTCATTTTATTTCTGAACTCTCGGACAGGTTGGATGTCTAGATTAGAAAACAAGAAGACACATTGCTTGAGATCTCATTGCTGTTCGTTGCATATCAGTTTAATACTAGTTCCTGTCTATGAACTCATAGTGTCGCTTCAGCGAGGCTCTCTTAATATTGTCATATGTTTTTATACGAAACAAACATGGCAACCGCTATATCTATATAGCTCTTGTATTAAAACAGTAAGTATAAGTCAATATCGATGAATAATATATATATATATATATATATATATATATATTCATATATATATATATATATTTATATATATATATATATAGCTCTTGTATTAAAACAGTAAGTATAAGTCAATATCGATGAATAATATATATATATATATATATATATATATATATATATATATATATATATATATATATATATATAGCTCTTGTATTAAAACAGTAAGTATAAGTCAATATCGATGAATAATATATATATATATATATATATATATATATTCATATATATATATATATATATTTATATATATATATATATATCTATATAGCTCTTGTATTAAAATAGTAAGTATAAGTCAATATCGATGAATAATATATATATATATATATATATATATATATTTATATATATATATATATATATAGCTCTTGTATTAAAACAGTAAGTATAAGTCAATATCGATGAATAATATATATATATATATATATTCAGATATATATATATATATATATTTATATATATATATATATCTATATAGCTCTTGTATTAAAACAGTAAGTATAAGTCAATATCGATGAATAATATATATATATATATATATATATTCATATATATATATTTATATATATATATGTATCTATATATATATATATTTATATATATATATTTATATATATATATTTATATATATATATATTTATATATATATATATATATATGTATATATATATATATATTTATATATATATATATTTATATATATATATATATATTTATATATATATATTTATATATATATATATATTTATATATATCACACTTATATATATATATAAAGAGGAATTGGGTATTTGTAGATGGAGACAGCGTTTTAACAGGAATCGACACTCAGTTGTGTGGTAGGTTTATATCTAATTTCCACATTATTTAATTATTTATTCTATGTTATTATTACTTTCTGCGTTTTCATCAACATCTCTCTCACTCTTTCTCAGGTTGTTTCATGCTAGACTCAATCGGTGGCCTGACCACTGCGTCTATATATATATATATATATATATATATATATATATATATATATATATATATATAGTAAGGTAATGAAGGGTTTGGTAATCCGTATGGATAATTCCAAAGAGTATGGAATACAGAGGGCTCAATGTGACATAAAAGGAAATATTAATTAAACAATTAAGAATGAGTTTTAATGAGATATATATGAAAGTGGACATTGAAATCAACACAAAGAAGCGACAGTCGGTTTCATATTAAACGGAATCGTCTCGTCAGAGACATGACATGACGATTAAGAATAGCATTACTTAGTCCTCTTGATGTTGTCTTCAATGGCCACATTTACATCCGTTCTCTGTCCCTGGTATTGAACATTTTAACGCATAAATATTGCATAAATTTAAACTATGTATATATATATATATATATATATATATATATATATATATATATATATATATATATATATATATATATATATATATATAAGGCAGGATGTGTGTGAGTGTGTGTGTGTGTGTAACGAATGCACAACGGCAATTTTCGACGGATTTGCACCAAAATGTACATGCACATGCTCCAAGTTAGCGGAAAGGCCAAGACCGATTTTGCATTCCCAAACTCGCATCTATAGTGGAAATAATCGATTATTTTCATGCTTCTACGGCAGTTGTCATGTAGTTTGCAGCCATTTCCTACTGGCCAGAGTGAGAGCCAATAGCTGGCTGCCTTGAATAGGCAGGAAGATTCTATTGGCCAGCGTGAGAGCCAACAGCTGACTGACACGAATCTTAACTAGGATGCTAGCATGCAAAAAAAAATCGTTAGTTGCATTCGTCACAAGTGGTAAAAATTTAAATCTGCTTGGCACTTTACTCCAATTGGCTCATTTGCTTGCTTAAACTCAACGTTGATTCTGATTCCGCAGAAATGGGTTGGGTGTGAAAAAGTATTTGTTGTTAACATTCTTTTTACATTCGGTTTTTTCAGTTACGAGTCCTTTTGTAAAGCTGATCGTTTTGTGTTCATTTTGTTTAGTTCTTTTTTAGTAACAGATTTAATGTTTAGTATAGAGCTTAGAAAATTAGCAGTGTGAGATAGGCAAGAAGTAGGAACAAAAAATGACTATTCTCCTAACAAAGTAGGAAACAAAATGACTATTTTTGTAGTGATTTTATTTGTAGTGGTATTATATAATTTTTATTATGTGGTGATTATTATTTTACAATTTTTTTTAAAATAAATAATTATATCTGCTCTACTTTGTATTGAGCACTCTTTTAAGAATAGTAATTGTTGGTTATTGGAATTCATTCCATATACACCAATCATATACTTGGATATTAGCTCCTATTACTGTCGAGCACTATCTATTCTATTCTTATGCTATGGATAGAATCAATTTCGGAGTATCACTTAAGAACATTCCCACCACGAACAAAAGGGATTATTTCGTCCATCCAACACAGCAAATGGAAAACCTTATCAGAAAAATGAGATGGAAAGTTTTCTTCTTTCTTCTAAACAAGAAACCATTGTGTGAACGCGAAATTTATGGTTTTAAAGCCTAAAAACTGCACCAATTATTAAGCAATTATCTGCTTTTGAAAATGAACTATTGGATATCGTCAAGGGATTAACCTTCTATAAATACAAAAATGCCTTTCAAAAAATAGTATCCTCAAAGACATTAATAAATCTTGTGATATATATGTTAAATCCGATAAAACGGATAATTTTTATAAGTTATCTCTTAAGAATTATGATACATTAGTTAGGGATATTCTAACCAGAAACTACAAAAGAATTGATACAAATAACTTCAACCAAATAGATAACATTAACAGTATCAGTAAATCAATTACTGATAAACTATTGATTAGTGATCTGGTCGGTAAACTACAAACTAAGGAACCCTATGTCTTGTTAAAAGACCATAAACCCGAATTCAAAACAAAGCCATCTACTAGGCTTATAAACCCTACTAGACCAGAAATCGGTAGAATTAGTATATATATATATATGTGTGTGTGTGTGCATGTATATGCATGTGTATGTGTACATGTATGTGTATGGGTAGATATATATATATATATATATATATATATATATATATATATATATGAGTATATGTATGTGTATGTATATGTATATATATATATGTGTATATTTGTTTGTATGTGTACTGTTATATTGTGTACCTAAATTTATTTACGTAAATTTCTGTTGGTACGAATGTGTTTATACGTGTATGTTAGGATACGTGCATTTTTGTTTTTGCATGTATATGGATGTATGTCTATGTCTATGTATGTGTATGTATGTATGTTATATAGGTTTTTGGTTAAATGTCGTTGTATTTATGTGTATGTACGTATATATGTGTACTTGTAATTATAGATAGGTATATATATATATATATATATATATATATATATATATATATATATATATGTCTGTGTGTGTGTTTACTTATGTAGGTTTGCAGTTGTATATGTGTATATTGACACCTATTGTATATGAAATTGTTTGTGTGTACGTGTAGGTAGGGAATCTTGGGTATGTCATTACGGCCACATGGGTTAGTATATGTGTGTATATACGTTTATATTTGTATATTGATGTGTGTATATATGTATTTATATGTGAGTATGTGTACACATATATGTGTGGGTATATATGTGTATATATGTATGTATGTGTATGTGTACTTATTATCATAGAGATATATACGTATGTATATGTTTATGTATTTATGTGTATGTATTTCGGTGTGTATGTATATATGTATATTTATGTATGTGTGTGTGTATATATATGTGTATATGCGTGTGTATATGTGTGTGTGTATAAATATATATATATATATATATGTATATGAGGTGGACATCGAAGTTACCAATGGGTGTTGACTTTGATGTCCGATTTTATATTTACATACACTATCTTAATATATTAAATAATATTATTTTTAATCATTTTTATCTTTGTATATTTACTCGCTTAAGTTATATTTCAATAGGTGGTTAGCATTCGTGTAATGACACTTTCAGTCTTAAATATTTATCGGTGGTGGTATCCGATTGTCTGGGTCAATGTCTGTGGATCCGTTTACATGTATTTATAGCTGTCTATGTGTATGGAAAGTGCATTCACTTTTAATTGTGTATTTATGTACGTGTGTGTTGGTTTCCCTTCCCCCTACTTCCTTTTTTTTATCTTTTTTTTTTTTCATGACAGACCGTGGATTTTCTCTGTCTCGTCTCTTTTTGTGTGTGTATATATATATATATAAATATGCCTGGGTGCTTATATATTAGAATCTGATTGCGTTTGTTTTACGCGTGAGTTTAGGACCCCATTCACACACTCTTAGCATTAAAATGTATACATTGTCAATGGACCGGATATTAAATTAGCTAAAGTAACTTCAATGAAGAAATAAATTGAATAACATATATTTCTTCTTTTCTCCTCAGTAATTTTATAGTTGTAAACTTAATAGCGATTAAATTTTAAATTTTGATTTTGTAATTAGCAGTTTTAAATTTTAATATTAAATTTTATCATATAATTTAGTAATTATTGGTTGAAATAAATTATTTTTTTACTACCCATATTTTAAACATCTGAATAGATATTATAACATGACTTCGTTGTCAAGCTTTTTGAATTTTCCTATACTTGTATTTTGATTGGTCCATCTAGCCTTTGTAACAACGTTTACCCCTTGCGAAGGATTGTTAATTAATTCGAAACTTTTAAAACCATTTATTTTACATTCAACGTCATCACTTGATAAGACACCGATGGTGTTGAAACAAAATGGATATTTTTGTAGTGATTTTATAACATATTTATGTTATAATTTTATTTTTTTTTAAATAAATAATTATATCTGCTCTACTTTGTATTGAGCACTGTTTTAAGAATAGTAATTGTTGGTTATTGGAATTCATTCTATATACACCAATCATATACTTGTATATATATATATATATATATATATATATATATATATATATATATATATATGTATGTGTGTGTGTGTGTGCGTGTGAGTGTCATGGTGTGGTTTTTTATTCATCTCTCTTTCTCTTTTTCTCCCCATCTCTCTCTCTCGTTATCCTCTCTCTCTCTCTCTCTATATATATATATATATATATATATATATATATATATATTCATTCAAGCTTGTTTGGTTAAATAATTTAGACGTATTGTCTACACATTTTAGTTTAATTCTTTCAAGTCCATTTTCTTGGTGGTTGTAGAAAATTGATTTAGAAAAATTTGGAAAATTTCTTTCAAATATTTTTCTTTCAAATAATTTTTATTTTAGATTGAAAATACCTAGGAAACTAAAATCCGAATTCTAGTTACTGTACTACTGCAAAATAATAACCTTTCTGTCAGTAACAATATTAATCATTTGAATAATAAAACTATTTTCAGTAGCAGTAACACTGGTACACATGCACTCCAGTTGAACATAAGGCTTTTACTTCCAGTGACCTGTGCTCATCGATTGTGCATTATACCGATATCAGTAAGCTTTCATAAATTATTATTTATTAAATAACAAATGACATTCATCTAAAGAGAGACTTACGGCGTAATTGTGCTAGGACTTCTCAACAAACTCTGATAAGAATTTCTTTTCCGATGTCAGTTTCATTAATCAAATGTCGTCGTTTAGTAGAGAAACATTTTACCAAATTCGTATTCGTCACTCATCTGGGACTATTTTTGATCCAGGTTAAATTATGAAAGCTACAATGCGCAATTTCTAAACCGCACATATTATCTATATATTTCGTATCGCCAGTTATGGTCTCACGTTACATCATTCTAATTCATACAGTTTCTATCTCATTTCTGAGGCTAACGGAAACTTTTTTTTCCTGAATATGCGAGACGACCTGTCGGAACGCAATTTAAGTTAACTGCACATCCTAATCAAAGATGGAACTTACAAGTTTGAATGTCGCTGACAACTTATATTAATGTTTTCTTTCTATTTTTGTACCACCTGAGTTTGGTGAATATTTCTGCTTGTGACCGTCTCTTGAGAATTATTCCATGTACATATTTAGAAATATTTTTAATGGAAATAGTGTTTATAACCCAAGAAATATAGGGAAGTGATTGACGAATAAAGACACTACAGTAGCAAGGGAATTTTCTTCTGTATATCTTGTCTGTCTGTCTGTCGCTCCATCTCACTCACTTTTACATCTATCATTATCTCTTACTCTCTCTCTATCTTTGATATCTATCTCTCTAATATATATATATATATATATATATATATATATATGCACGGCCGCAATTTTCGAGGATTTGCACAAAAAAATTACATGTACATGCTCCAAGTTAGCGGGAAGGCCAAGACCGATTTTGCATTTCCCAACTCCCATCGATGGTGGAAATAATCGATTTTTTCATGCTTCTACGGCAGTTTTCGTGTAGTTTGCGACCATTTTCTTCTGGCCAGAGTGAGAGCCAATCGGTGGCTGCCACGAATAGGCAGGAAGATTCTAGTGGCCAGCGTGTGAGCCAACAGCTGACTGACACAAATGTTATGTAGGATGCTAGCATGCAAAATAAAATGATAACTGCATTCGTCACAAGTGGGAAAAATTTAAATCTGCATGCCACTTTACTACAATTGGTCCATTCGCTTGCTTAAACTCAATGTTCATTCTGATTCCGCAGAACTGGATTGGGTGTGAAAAAGTATTTGTTGTTAACATTCTTTTTTCATTCGGTTTTTCCAGTTACGAGTCCTTTTTTTAAAGTGTTCATTTTGTTTAGTTCTTTTTTCGTAACAGATTTAATGTTTACTATACAGCCTAGAAAAAATTTGCAGTGTGATGCAAGAAGTAAGGCATGTAGCAACATCAGCACGGCAAAGGGTACTCCTTTAAAGGCAAAGAAGGGCAAAAATATTTTAAGTTAAGTGGTAGAAATTGCTGTATGAGTCGTACGATTTTTGAATCAAGTACGGGCAATGCCGGGCCATGCTGCTAGTATATATATATATATATATATATATATATATATATATATATATATATATATATATATATATATATATAATTGAAATGAGAGCGAATTACATATAAGTTCAAACTTTCACAAAATTAATTTAAAAATAGTCTTCAAAACAATGGTAGGAGCACTGTGAAATACTGGGTAGCGGCTCGGATTGAGGAATTCCAGTCGAATCCATTGCATTCACTTACGTGCTAATACCCTTGGGAAAGGTATAAATTCCCCTTTCTCTCCCTCAGCTATGGGTAAATATCAGGACAAACTGGTTTCTATAGACTTTGATGACAACTGATTTACCGGAGAAAAAAATGACAGCCTACTGTAGGAAACATCTGCCTCGTCAGTCATGTATTGAAAGATGCATGATCGCCTAAGCATGCATCACGTACGGAACATAACTAACTAACAAAATTGGAGTGATAATTCTTTATCATATGATATTATATTTGAACATATTAAAACTGCTACATACATGCATTCATATTCTGATGCTATTATCGCATTGGGCGGTGGTAAATGAGGTTTATTACAATTTTTAATATTTACTTACAAAAAAGAATCGCTTTTATTGTGAAAAAAGGAAAAAGAAAATAAAAAAAAAACAAGAAAGAAAGACAGAAATAAGATAGAGTCTAGAGTTTTTTACTATAGCTTGTGTCTTTCTTTTTTGTGTGTTTTTTTTTAAGAATATTTTTCCTACGTTTGATTTTACGTTTTTCCTATACGCTGGGTTGAACCCTATGGTATTGCTCTTCCTGTTTTTTTTCCCATTTTTTTGTACTCTGTGCTGAATATGTAAGTGTTGCTGTGAATCCACTATCTTTATAGGGCTATTTCGTAATCTTTTTAGCTTCATTAATATGGTTTTATTGGAAGAATTGTCGGAAAAACTAAAAAATAAAACAGCACAAGAAAACTATCAACAAACCACCCGAACAACCAAAACACACGTCTAACTGCAGAATAAAGGCCTTAAATGGTAAATGCTTACAAAACAACGTAAGATACCAAGCCACATTAAAATCACCATATAATGAAAAATCATCTACCTAGGGGTAACTGAAGTGCCCTGGAAACAAAAAAAAAAAATCTATGCGCACAAAACATTTTGTAAATACGCGAACAGCACAATGCTTTCTAAGTATATCTGGGAAATTTAAAAAAGAACAAACGCAAAACACAAAAATAGGGATCAGCCTAGATGAATCAAACCAAAACCTGTAAACTTTGCTTGGAAGAAAAAATAGCTGTTATTACCTTACCAGACCAAAACAGACTACTAAATTTTCGATCTGAACTCATCTGAAATTGCATTAATGAAAACAATTTTTCCTACGTTATTTAAAAAAATCGAAAACTTAAATGAATAATTAAAAATAAAAATAAAAACAATCAGAAGAAATTAATCCAAGCAAATAATAAACAAATTATCAAACTTCTCCCGTTATAACAACCGTTAGAATGGATGTTACCATTAGACGAAAAAAAAGAAAGAAAATACAAAATAATCAATCCAAATAAATAAATAAAATAAATAAATAATAAAAATTTTAACTAACCACACTCGCCAAAATAAACGTTAGAATAGACTATAACAAAAAATTACACATGTCGACATGAATAAAAACAATTCTTTCATCTGTATTCTACCCATTGCAAAGGATTTCCATCTAAAACATCGAACACTTGAGGCGCGAATATAAAATGTTAAACGATTTTTTAAAAGCCAGTCAGTTTCTTTTTCTGTTTTAGTCTCGAGCAATGCCAGGTTGGGAAAAATAATATGATTTATTAATTTTAAACACACACAAATGCGTAGACTTAGAATATATTTTTCGTTATCCATCTGATGAAGTCATATAGGCGAAATACATTATCGGATATTACATTCGAAACGTACTTTCATGAACTTTTTTTTCAAATGTAAATATCTTATAAATCTGTTGAGATTACATAATTAAATGTATTACATACTAACAACATGAAGAACGCATGCATAAAAATTCTTTCATCTATTTCGACTCGATCTAAGGGATCTCAAAACTTGGACAAATATAAAATGTTAAAAGATTTTTTTAGATCAATCATTTTTTTCATTGGTATATATGCATGGATCTATATCAATATATATTCTTAGCCATGTATATGTAAACAAATGCACAAACAAATAGCAATAACAGATAAAGAAGGTTTAGGCTTCTACAGAATATTGAGAATGGTTTGTTTCTAAGTCCCATATGAAACAGCTAAAGGTTAGACGTGATAATCAAAAGTAACAAAGAAAGAAATAGAATGAGTCGCTGAGACGTGTCTTCTTCGGGCAAGTGTGATGGAAGTATTTTCGCGAAAAAGATCGGCCATAATGATTAGCTACTTATTCTTCATATCTCTATTGATTTACCATTCTATCTAGTTATGTCCTTTCATATCTACCAATCTTTACTTTGATTTAGTTTTCTGTTTGATTTTCATCTCTTTGTATATAGGTAATCAGTGTCCCCTTTCAAAATCCTGTATTTTGTTCCTTTAAGAAGAGCATGCTTTTATGACAATCCTTGCCTTTGTCTTCCTCACTCTTTTCTCCATCAACCTGTGTATGATGATAAACTACATCTGCGTCTTGGGTAAGACGATAAACTATGTCCGATAGCAATGCCTCTGATCAGGAGGTTTTGAGACGCGTGGAAACACTTCTTAATTGCTGGTGTTCCCAGGTCCACCTTGACCCGGGCTGATAGCACCTGTTAGGTTCCCAGATATGGGCGAATATTTAACCTCCAAACTGGGGTCAAAACATAAAGAAAATGTAAAAATAGTTTCTAACACCATAAATTCATTTTTGTAAAAAATATTACCAGCAATACATTATTACCAGCAATATATTTTTGAAAAAAATATTGCCAGCAAAAGATTTTTGAAGAAAAAAATTGTTAAATAACCCATTGAGGTTCATATGCCATAAAACAAAACAAACCGAACCAAATCATCTCTCCTTTTTCTTATCTCTTCTACTCCGAAATCTTCTTGTCTCGCACCTCCCGTCAGTGGAACTCCCTTCTTCCTACTTGCTTCCCTGATAGCTATAATCTTCAAATATTCAAATGTAATTTCAATCGACATTTTCTGATGCATTGATCCTTTTCCACGTCCTTCTCTATATCCTTTTCTCAAACAATCTTCTTTAATCTTGCTCTCACTCTCTGTAACCACTTGCGTGCTAGTGGCACTCCCTCTTTGCTTGCGGGTGAAATGCTTTTAAAAATGTGTTAGATTACCCAATCTGATTTTACATGGTAAGGATCTCAGAAATATCAACAGTCTCGTTCTGAAAACATTCTCTTTAATCATGTATTATGTACATGGTATTCCCAGCATTCGTCTGTCGAGTAACATTTCCGCCACTTGAAGTTTGGTCTTCAACAATGAGAAAATTCGTTCGCCATTTTCTGATGCATATTAAATTATCTTCTCTCTTAATACTAAGCTTCGTTTCTGAAAGTAATTTTCGCTTTTCCTCTGATCATTCGGTCCTCTCTTTCACATATATCTATTACTATGCAGAAAGTTAAATTCCTGCACATGCTAGATATTGCCCTCCCCAATATGTAATTCATATCTTGTCTTTTTTTTGCTGATAACAATGTATTATTTATTATTACAGATATGTCAATATATATGGTCTTTGCGTAAAATGGACTTTCAGGATCTCTCTCTCTCTCTCTCTCTCTGTCTTTCTCTCTCTCTATCTATTAGGTCGGTGCAAAAATAATGTCGTTTTCTCACATATCTTACTTTTATATATGATTTCTGAATTAATTTATTGATATATATAGGCATGTTATATATCATTTTGAAGCGCATTTTTCGCTCTATCGAATCGTGTTATTCGTTACCGTTCTCAATCTCTTCATTCATTTTTTACTGGCTTTTCGATAGCATAGACAAAATTCAAATCCGCACGATTTTCTTGTTCCAGTTCAAACTAGGCCGAAAAGCTGCCGAGACAGTTCGTGATATCAATGATGCGTTTGGCCCAGGAACCACTAACGATCGTGTGGCACAACGGTAGTTCAAGAAATTTCGCAATGGTGACGACAGCCTCGAAGATGAAGACGGTCGCGGCCGGCCGAATGCGGTTGATAACAAACATTTGAAAGCCTTAATTGAAGCCGATCCTGGCAAAACCACAGGAGAAGTTGCTGTTGAACTCGAGGTCGACCACTCAACAGTCTTTCGCCATTTAAAGCAAATAGGGAAGTCAGAAAAATTGGATAAATGGGTGAACGATAATCAAAAAGATCGTCAAAAAACATTATTTTTGCACCAACCTAATATCAATCTATATATCTCAATTTCGAATTCTATCTCCCTGTCTCTCTACATCCATCTAACAGTGAAATAGTTCAATTGCATTTACACGGCCATGAGTATAATAACTTTGCTGTAGCTTACGACCACTTTCACATGGACGAAACGAAGCTGTATTATTTCGATCCACGAATCCAGATCTTCAGAGTTAAGCCCCAATAATCTACGCATAGTCGAACCACTTTTATTCTTTTCGAATTCCAATTGTAAGGAGCAAGGATCACTCAGACAGTTTCTTACACTGAACTCTTTCATTGTAGAATAAGTTTTCGAAAGCCTGCTTCCCCAATGACTACGATCTCGACCTCCTTCAAATCTGTCAATCTTCATCTATATTTGATATCCACATGACAAGACTTATACCCTTAAAAGAAACTCATTTACTAACCTTGAATAGCTCATCTAATTTGCATTTTCAAAACAATATTAAAAAAAAATTGTTCATGCCGATCACTATCTGTTTCCATCTATCTCAGTCTCTTCTGATTTCTGTATGACAATCTGTCTCACTCTCTCTGCACACACACACACACACACACGCACATCAGCGGGTATCAGCAATACGTTGCTTATACTTCTAGATTTTTCTTTTTGATATGCACTTGTCATTGGTGCAATGTTTTTTCATAGGCTATCTTTGTGTGTATGTGTGTGTGCATTCGTGCGCGCACACAGACACACACATACATACACACACACATTTTTCTCTCGTAATATTACTCGAATATTCAGGCCGGTAGACGAAATTAAATAAATATACAGCTTAAATATAAACGAAGCATCTACTCAAATACAAGTAACCACTAAAAATAACGTTTAATTAATAAATTTATATATATATAAAGTGATAAAGTTAATTGGTAATCCGTATGGATAATTCCAGGGAGGATATAAATCCCCAGAGCTCAATGTAATAAACACTCAAGTATTAATTATTTAACTAATCGGAGACTTCAGAAAGCCTTGCTAATATTTTATTTTGCGAGACCGATAAAATTCGATTTCTCTTCGTCAGACCTGAAACCGCTAGTTACCCGCACAGTAAACTCATGAAACCTTTAGAAAGCATCACCGAATAATACTTTATATTATCACAAATCTTTATGAATCTAAGTGCAGAACCATCATCTAAGCGTAGCCATTGACTCTTTCTCACATGCCGGTCTGAAAGTGTGTTCGATATACAATTATCGTAACGCCTACTTGATGAACAATTGTATTCACAATACAAACTTTCTGAGCATTGAAGAAACTTAGCCATAGCCATTGTTAATTTGCACTGCGTGCATTAATTAGTCGACTCAATAAAATATATATGAAGCTTAAGGGATAATCTAAGCCGGGTAAAGTACCAATTAAATTGCTCGAATTTCTTTTCCTATCAGTCCATTCCAGAATACGGGTATGAATAAATAGTTGTTCTTGCACTAATTACATGATTTATTTAATAGTCATTTTATTCTCTTTCTCCTTTCACTGAACCGGGGTTTATTACCCAATATAAAAGACATATATAAAATGAGATGTCGCGTTAATTTAAAGAGTGGATGAAAATAAAGTTTTGTCGGGCGCGGCTAAACCGAACTAAAACGTAAAATTGCTCTTATCTCCCTTACAAGAAACCCATTAACATATTTTACTATAGTTGTTATTACTGCTTCTAGTTTAAAAAAATGAAAAGGTGGGCAGCCTGATAAAATAAAAGTTGAATTCTATAATGTTGAATTTCTTAAAAGACTATCACAGACAAATAAATATAAGTTTCTTCCAAGATCTTTTTAAAACAGTTCTTTTTTTAATAGAATGAAGAAAGAGAAATTGGGAGATCAACAGAGAGGTAGACATAATGGCAAGCAAACAGATATACGGGGTTTTATAAAAGTATTGTGTGAACGAAATTTAATTATATACAAGTCATTTTTAATAATTTCTTATCCAAGTGAGTCAAGCCACTAAGTCTTGAGAGATTACTGAGTGTAAAAGAATAATGTAAAAGACAAATATTATTAAGCAGCGAAAACAATAGATGAGTAATCAAGAAGACGGTAGATAACGATTGAAATTCCATTTAAACTTTTGAAGATCGACGTTAGCCGGAAAGCATGGAGCCACAAAAGTTTTTCACGAG
The DNA here is from genome assembly GCA_963932145.1 of Acanthosepion lycidas. Classification (NCBI taxonomy): domain Eukaryota; kingdom Metazoa; phylum Mollusca; class Cephalopoda; order Sepiida; family Sepiidae; genus Acanthosepion; species Acanthosepion lycidas. Next base: position 102,951,722 of record OZ010584.1, on the reverse strand, counting down.
CGAGAAGTGCGGGTAAAGAAACTGTTACCATAGAAGCTACGGTTATATCTAGCCATTTCAACTGTGAATTAATTTTAATATTGGCGCCAATCTATTAATGTGCTTAAATTCATTGAGTTTAGGTGTTACAACAAAGGGTTTATTCGAATAGTTACTATAAAGAAATTCATAGCAAAGGCACATGTAAGCTAAACAACGACAATAGCAAAGTTACACAAGACGAGACGCCAAACCAGGATATTGATGATTCTTCTTTGAATTTTGTTATGAATTTAAAAATATATATAGGAACACCATATGTTGTAGCAATCTTCAAAGCATGGACGATGGTAGATTTATAAATATGTAAGATAGAATCTAGAGACAAACATTGTCTAGTACATAAGGGGGAAGTAATTTTCTTAGTAGCAGACATTACGATGGATTCAATATAATATTTCAATTTCATTTCAGCCGAGAATGTTAACCTTGAGAAAGCGCAGCTGGACGATAGCTTGCTGATAGGAAAAAAAAGTCTCTCAGATGATTAATAAAAAGAAATTATGTTTTAGGGGTTTTAAATTTAACATGTCACTCCTTGCTCCAGTTAACAAGAACATGTAAGTATTGTTTTTTCTTATTTTTTATTTTTATTTTTTAGATCAGATACCAATTTGACCATATCAACCTGGACAGTTTGGTGTGGTTTGTTTTGCTTTATGGTATATTAAACTAAATGGATTATTTTATGCCGACAAAATTTTTATTGCTCATAATATGCTTTTCTTCAAAAATCTATATCTGGGAATATTCCTCCTTGAAGAAATCTATAGCTGGTAATATTTTTTGAAAGTATATATAGCTGATAGCTGTTTGTATTTCTAGTACTTTTTAAAAAGTATTTCCGATAATAATTTTCCCTTCAAAAATTATTGCTCGTAATATTTTTTATTACAAAGTATTTCTGGCATTAAAACCTATTTTTACACAAGTTTGGAAGTTAACTATTTCCCTATTGCTGGAACCCTAACAGCCGCTAGCACCCCGAGTGAAGATGGACTTGAGAACTCCAGCAATTAAGAAGCGGTTCCACGCTCCTCAAACCCTCCAGATCAGAGGCCTTGCTTTTGGACGTAGTTGATTGTCTTATCCAGAACGCGGATGTAGTTTATCATCATACCGAGGAAGACAAACTAAACAGAATTACTATCGAGACAGAAGTAAATGAGTGTCATCAGTGAAGATACAAAGTCGAGAACTGATGAATGGCATTCTTGAAAATTACGAACAAAGTAGGTTCAAAGATCTATCCTTGGGGGATTTCCACATTGTCTGAGAAATTACGTGATTTTATAAAGACTCGGGAGTTCAAACATTCGTCCGAAAAAAAAAATACAATCACCTTTGCACTTGTGAAGAAAGCCAATATCCTAAAACCTGTGAAACGCTTTGAAGATGTCCAAAGCTACAACCCGAGCTTACTTTTCTTATTTAAAGCTTCATAAACAATTTCAGCAATAATCGTTAATACATCAGCAATTGACCTAGAGAAGCGAAAGATATATTGCTTTTCTAAAAGAAAGCCTTTCGATGTGATATGCTTAACTAATTCAGGGTTGATTAGGGTCTCTAGTCATTTGACCCAAAGAGGTAGAAGACTAATAGGTCAATAGTTTGGAGGGTCAGCCGGTTCACCTGATTTCTTAAAGACCGGAACAACAAAGGTAAATTTCCATCAAGCAGGAATGTTTATCAAATACAAAATTTGAGAGTAAAAATATTAAGGCAACGCCAACGAAGACAGTCCACTACATTGTACAGAATATTCTCAGTTTTTACACTGGAGATGCTAATAGCATTATCTATTTGATTTATAATCAATCCATCACAACGTGGTTGGTAAACACAACGATTTCACTATTCTTGATAGACTCGTCAGCCATAATCCTTAGTACATCAGTAGTTGAATTAGAGAAGCAAAAACCATATTGCTTGTCTGAAAGAAAGCCATGTGATATGACATTCTTAGCTAATTCAGAGTTGATAGGGTTTCTATTACTTTGTCAAAATGATGTAGAATGTTAATAAGCCTATAGTTCGGGGGGTCCACCGGTTTAGTTGACTTTTTAAGACTGGAAAAATAGAGAAGGATTTATACTAAGCAGGAAGTTGAGACATTCGTCCTAAAAATACAATCACCTTTGCTGGTCTTCAAGATAATATGCAAGTCTGAAAACAGTGTAATATATCTTGCATCTTGTATTCAGATATCATCTGCATAGATTGCAGGGATATAAATATATTGGCAGGTAAAAACATTTTTTAATTTCATCATGGTCTTGAATTCGTTCACCATCAGCGTCAGAATTATTTCTCGCGTCAGTTGAAGCACATTTGTGTCCTTTGTAAAGATATTTAAATATATATGTATAATATCTTTCTCTAATGAACGCATCTCAAAACTAATAGCTGATGAGCATACCTCTTTAGTACCAGCACTTTAATAAGTTAAGCGCAGTACTAAATTGGTAACTAGGTCTCATCCTTTTACAGTTGAAATTGCTAGATATAACCTTAAGTTCTATGCTAACAGTTTCTTCTCTCTGGCTTTTGGTCAGCTTTTAATCAGGTTCTAGAAAATGTGGCACCCACCAAAAAGAGACCTTTGTCATACCAAGTTCATTGTGCAGAATATTCTCAGCTATCATACTGGAGATGCTAAATAGCATTAGCTATTTGATTTATAGTCAGTCACTTGTCATCTAACACAACGTGGTGAACACGAAGTTTTCGCCATTCTTAATAGACTCTTCAGCAATAATCGTTAATATACGGTGTAACCCGGATATAAGAGAGTTGTCGGGACCGGAGACGAATTCTCTTATATCCGGGTTTCACTTATATCCATTTTGGGCTATTTTGTTTCGGTAAGTATGGTTCTAATTTGAGACCAGAGAAAATCTATGTTATATCCGGGTTTCTCATATATCCGGGTTACACTGTATCAGTAGTTGAATTAGAGAAGCAAGAACCATATTGCTTGTCTGAAAGAAAGCCTTGTGATGTGAAATACTTAACTAATTCAAAGATGATTACAGTCTCTAATACTTTGTAAAAATGGTGTAGAAGGTTAATAAGCCAATAGTTCGGAGGAACAGCCGGTACAGCTTAGTTTTTAAAGACTGGGAGAATAAAGAAGGATTTCTACTAAGCAGGAAGGCAAGAAGTAGCGAGGGATTTATTATACTTTTTAGAGAGAACAGGAGCTACTTCTGGAGAACTTTCTTAAAGATTATTACAATGTTACCACATGCTTTGCGGGGAGCCAGAATAGAAATAATAACAGAAATCATGGAAAACCTTATATGCATATAACTCGATAGAAAATCGATTGAAACAATTTTGATGTATGTAAATATAATGTTTAAGGACATAAAGAAATGTATTGGGTAGATTATGCTTTCTGTCAATATTCCGATCATTAAAGTCATTAAACTGTTCATCCTTATCGCTCACATCAAAAATTACATGGGATACATTTTAGTAGATCCCTCATTGCCATGTAAACCAGCAGAACCTATTTATTTTATATGTTAGAGTAGTTGAAGATCACTACATAATATATATATTTTTATAATATTGCAATTCAGACAATAAAATTCATCACGAGTGAAATTGCTGAACTCCATATCAACAATGTAAAATAGATATGCTTTACAATCATTACGATTAAAAGGATTAACAAAAATATACGGTAATTTCTATGTGAAGTTTTAGAGCGAGGAATTATTATTATTTTCATTGAGACTAAGGACTCCGCTTTTGATATTATAAGTTTTTGCTCGTTCAGAGGCTTTCTCCAGATATCTGCCGAACCAGGTAACCAACGGGAAAGTTTGAATTGAGAATTTTATTTAACCTACGGGAGAAGATTTTCTCGCTCTGCTGTCAGGTCCATTTTCCTTACTGTTCCGATTGTGCTCGCCACTATACCCACTGAATCAGAGCAAGTGCTCACCGTACACAGTTTGAATTGACACCATATTCAGAAACGAACCCGTCAATAGTTTCGTCCATATGTACATAAGGCAATACTGTCTCTAGTCATTATAGCCTAAAACATAATATTCCTACTTCTTTCTTGCTGCTAAGAAGCTTGAGAGCATTCGCCGCCACTTCCTTTTATTTACTGATGTTGCTGTTGAAGTCTTGCGTTTAAGCTTGACACTCTCTCTTGCCATTTCTCTTTATTTATTAATGACTCTCATATAGTATTTGTTTCTATACTAGGACTATTGACGGCGTTATAATCTAGCATATTCAATGATTATGGGGTCGTTCATGTTTAGTATAGTTAATTCATTCTATAAGGGGTTGTGACCACACTTATATCGCCGTACATGACCAACGTATGTAAATATAAAAGTAGACAATGAAGTCAAAACCCAGAGGCAACAGTCTGCATCATGTTTGTTGTATCATCGGTACGGACGATAATGGGTATGTCACTATTCCCATAAATATAGTAGTAAATACTAGATGTTGGTCTGCCGTTGGAGATTCATTGTGGAATTCAATTGACTCACTTCTAGCAGTTGACTACTTCTTCTACGCGCCGCTGGCGAATCTTATATGTGTTATCCTACGTATTATCGTTCATTACCAATGTTCGTTTGATGATTCTATTCAGTAAACTTTTCTAGGTTACAAAAATTCTAAACACAATCATCAAGCTATTTGTGTTATGTTTTGCTTGACTTATATATGCAGGTCAGTTATGTGTATTCTATTGTATTGTGAATAGTCTATTATATTCATCTAACGATTATTTTGGTGGGTGTGGTTACATGTTTGATTTCATTGCATCGATCATAAGTATGATTCTCATCTCAAGTCTTTAGAAGCAGGCTAGAATACACGCAATTCTTTGGCTTTTCACAACTTGACAGATTTTTCATTAATGTCGAGGTGTTTCTCAAAACAGTTCTCATATTTGTTCATATATTTACTGAATGCTTTCCGATGTACACCTGACGTAAAGAGGTTTGACAGTAGCAGATTACAGGCATTCCAACATGACGTTTTATTTCTGACCACGGAAGCTGCTTTGCAGGCTCCTGTTTATTCTAAAAGATACATTTGCTCCAGTTAATCACTCATTAGTATGTGGCTGGGTCGACACTTACGATTTGCGAATGCTTTATTTACTAAAGATTGCTCACTGAGCTGAGAAGAAAACATTTCGGAGTTATTTTAAGATGATAAATTAGCTAAGCAAACTTGCAAAAAAGATATAAAAATAATGACCATTAAAATGAATAGGTGAAAAATAATAATATAATTCAATTATTTCTGATAAAAATATAATTAGAGAATGTCTTGATTACTTTGAGAAAGAGTAATAAATTCTTATATCTGTTTCTCTTAAAAATGGCTGCAATTTATTTTTACAATGCCATAAATTGTAAGCTCTCATCAAAAACAGAAAAAAAGTTTAAGAAATTGAATTACTAGTGTTCATATTCTATGTTCCGAATTCCTTCAGTACGTAAGCGATCGTGGCTCTCTATAATTTCCTGTGACTTATAGCTCTTAATACCTGTCTATATTTCTGAGATGAGTTATTATGTACAAAATTTACATTATTCGGACTATTGTCTTCATCTTTGTCGCCATATTTATTAAACGTTTCTGTCGTTGTACGCTCCAGCCTTCTTTAGGTAGTTGGAATGTCGAACTGAACCCTTTATTTCGCTCGATGGGGTAGACTGTTCTAGTTCCATGTTTAATGCATGTCAGATATCAGTTATCTCTTGTTAATTCTCCTCTCCAAGTTCTCCACTGCCTTAAACGGGTATTGAACCCACACACCCTTTATAGCCTGTTACTGGTTCTAACCAACGCCTTTATCCCCAAGAACAGATGGTAGTGGATAATGATTAATAAATTTTGACTTTTTGTTATTTCTCCTAAACATTGCTGCGCCATCCATTTACTCAAACTTACTTATTAAGATATGACTTGTTGTGCTCTGCTATCATACCATCAATCTGTTTTGTGAGTATCAGATTTTCCAAGCCCTCTTTCCTCCTGATGTGCACTATATATGTCAACAGTTTGCTCTTTGTTTCCATTTTCTCTAGAAACTCGTCACTGCTCACATATTCGGTCCATGGTATCCTAAGACTACGCTGGAAGAACCACATTTCGACTGCTTCAAGTCTCCTCTTCATCTATGAGGAGATTGTTCAGCATTCACTTCTATACAAGCGAACTAATATTAAGTAACAGTCCAGTACTTTTTTATTTGCTCCGTACGAAAAATATTCTGTTTTTTAATACTTTGTTTAGCATTTGAAAGGCATCGTTCGCTATCCCAATTCACCTTCGGATTTTTAGTGTCGCACTTTCTGTACTCTGCTAAAAAAAACTTCCCAGATATTTGTTTTTTTTACTTGTTTGGTTTTGCTATGTCCAATTTGTAATTTACATGTTGGGATGACCATTTTGCTAACAACCATGAGTGTGTTCTTTTGCAGTTGATTTTTAATCCTTTTTCTTTTACTGCCTTCAGTGTGAATTCTTCTAGTTTCATTACGGTATCAACACTGTGTCATCTGCATATCTTTTGTTCTTAACATTGTAGCCGTCAATAACGATTCCTGGTAGGACCTATTTTGCGTTGGTGCATAGTTATCAGGCGTTTTTGTAGGCAGTTTAATTGTTAATAAAATTCCTGTTTTGTTTACTTTGTTAATAAAAATATTATTTTATTGTCAGGTTATAAAAATACGTATCGATAATCAAACGCTCGGAAATAATCATTTAAAATGTTATTGTTGAATTGCTATATTACTTTTTTCATAGTAAACATTGTTTAAAAAACGCTTGATAATTCTGCACCAACACAATAATTCTATCAGAATCGCCTCAATGTATGTCAATTTATTACATACTCTTGCGCAAAAAAAACCCTGGGAAAGGTAGGAATCCATTTATTTTCTCTCCAGGGGAAAATATAATGTTATGTGTAAATAGAAGTAAGGCCTGAGCTCTATAGCCTTGGTTGCTAACCAGTCTAAGAGAAGAAAAACCCTATCCTGAAGAGGTTTGGGCTCCATCAGGTTATATTTCCCGAAACACAACACGGTTGGTATATCAGCGGGGCATGTGTTACCCATACGGCCCTAAACGTGCGCGGAACTCGTGAACAGTCATGGTCTAATTTACTATTGAATTTGGAAACAAACTACTTACATGGCATTAATCGTAATGACTACGTTATATAGCTAATAGTATATATAATTTGCCCATCTTTTTCTTCTATGTGGCATGTCCCTTCAATATGTTGGTGATCATGGCTCGCCACAATTTCCTGTCCTTTGTAACTCTAAGGAAAAATTGTCTTTTTGCTATCTGTCTGTAATTCCATTTACTCAAGCGCATTAGGTACATTATATGCTGTATTCATCTGATCCTGTTACCTTCAATATATCCTGAGAATGTCCAATTTTCCCAGAGAAAGGCCCACTTTCTGATGCTAAATATAATTGTCCTTTACGCTTCCATTTTCCTTAAAACTTCAGCGTTGATCACATGTTCAGTGAAAGGTATTCTCACCATACTTCTGTAGAACAAGAACAATCTTTTCTTCATCTGTGAGGAGATTCTTCAGTATTCATTGCCGTATAGAAGGACCGATATAACATAACAGTTCAGTATTCTTTATTTCTAACGACATTTTCTTGTTTAATAAGACATGGCTTATCTGAAAACAAATGACAATCTAAAATAAATAATTTGTCATTCGTATTGTTATATATATATATATATATATATATATATATATATATATATATATATATATATATATATATATATATATATATATAAACTAGGAATATTATTTCTAGAAGTAAAACTAATTCCATATAATATAGATCTGATTTTTAAAATTAAAGTAATCCAAAATACAGTAATATTAACAAGGAAACAAATATAAAATCGAAGTGTGAAGAAGTCGTCTACATTATTAAATAAGAGACATTCGGTTACCGTGTAAAACTGAAGCAGGTTTTTTTATTAGTATTAACGGAGAGTAATGCTTTTTGCTGCTATGGAAATGACACTCATCTTACAAAAAAGCAGAGGGGACTGCGTGACCAATACATATATATATATATATATATATATATATATATATATATATATATATATATATATATATATATAATTGCTATGTATATTATATATGCGCGGTATATATATATATATATATATATATATATATATATATATATATAATTGCTATGTATATTATATATGCGTGGTATATATATATATATATATATATATATATATATATATATATATATAATATGCGCGGTATATATGTATGTGTGTGTGTGTGTGTACATTGTATTTTATATCAATGAATAAATGTTTATTTTTAAATATATTTCTTTGTCAATTTTCTCCTAGCTAGCTAGCTTGCTATCTGCCTATCTATTGCAGTGCGTGTGTGTCCGTCTGTGTGTGTGTGTATGTGTGTGTCTGTGTGCTTGTTTGAGCTTCTTTACATATGTCAATTAAAATTACACATGTGGAGTGTGTATTAAAATACTGTTTTAATGTCTAGAGTATAGCACTTACACGCCCCGCCCCCCGACATGTATATATATCACATGCATATATACATCACATGCCTATAGGTGATGGTATACATTTAAACATGCGTCGATGCATTTTCTGTTATTTTATTATAGATGTTTTACATATCTCAGTGTAATAATTACTAGGTTATTATCCCGTAAATGTTTTGTGGTGTCAGTGGATATCAGTAATTTATAAGACTCAATATTTTTCTGCATATATATATATATATATATATATATATATATATATATATGTATTGATTTTCACAATTCTTTCTAAGTGTGCCGTTTTTATAATATCATTGCGTAGCTGTTCAGAGGGTGCCAAAAATGATTGATACAAATGTGACTTGATATTCGGTAAATAATTGGATGAAGCTATTTTTGTCATTTTCACTTTTAAAGTAAATCTTATATGTGTATCAACTATAAAAAAACAATCTCTCATTATTATTATCATCTTTGGTATCCACTCCTCCTCTTAGATGTTTCGGCCGTGTGAGGATAACGGTTATATCTTAGCTCGTACTTGGTTTTCTGCTATATGAAAATTTCCATCCGTGTCCGCAAAAATGGCGTCTATTTTCCACTGTGAATTTTCGAAACCCCCCACCCAAAATCACATACATTTCACAAAAAAAAAATCTATTCGTAATGTGGAAACTGTACTTGTGTGACGTCCCCCCGGTGTCGCTGAATCAAATGTGATGTCTGCCTAGCCGCGTCCGTCGTGCTATCCTGTCCTGTGACGACCAACTGCCTTGGTATTAGTCGCGGCACCAAATGTGGCGTTCTAACCTTTTGGTGATTCGGATGGGGATCTGGTTACATTCGGTATCAGCCTTGTCGTTCCCAGCTCGCCTCCAACGTCTGGTTACCGAAGTAACTGTTTTGATTTCCAGTCTAACCTCTAATTGATCTTAGGCAGACGAAATCAATCAGTCGCCGGGCCGTAATACAAGTCGAGTTCGAATAAGGGCGATATCGCACAAGTATATATAAAATAAAATAAAATAATAAGTCGAAAAGTTCAAAGGTGTTAAAAAAGGATAACAATATTTTTATATGGTTTCTGAATACAGGACTTCGTCTACTTCCCAACACGTTATACTTTGTGTTTGTTAGGCGAGTCTTAACATCTTAAGTTGTTTGTTCTTTAAGAAACTGGTTATTGGTGTATTTTCAGGTGATATTCGTAAAACTTGTTTTGGTGGTGTGAGTCTAAGTCGTTCTTCAAAAATAAATTGTTCTTCGCTAGAAATTGAGTTCGGAATTTGCGCGAATCTTAGTCAGCTTCTTCGTGGCGGGTCTTCAGAGCTCTCAGCAACTGCTTGCCTCTCTTTCTCCAAGCCCAACTGCAACTTAACTCAAACTCATTTTCGCTCGCTGCAACTTTGCTTATATGGACGCCGACCAAAGCCTGGGTGGGCTTGTCGGGGTTTGAGGTTCCTTGATAATTCTTAACCCACAATCTACTTATTTGGTTTCGGTCAGGAAAATTTTATTATTTTCCATTTTTGGAAGTTTTTCGTCTTCCCACCGCCTTCTATTCGTATCTCAACATGCCCTAAGAGGGTGTCAACGGGTTTCCCCTCTAGCTCACAGTGGCATCTCACACCTATCCCGACAGAGGGGCACAACAGGCCTCCCCTTCTTCTTCACATGATTACCTCCGCCCAATACTCCTGCTATCATTCAGCCAATGGGCGCTCAGCGGCGTGGGTGTGGCCAGACTAGCCTCAGTTTAAAAAATCTTGCTCAAAGAAAAAAAAACGTTTTAACGTTTCCTTTTCCTTCTCTTCTAGGAGACCTGACACCCTAGACACTTTATCTTTTAACTGAATTACCTGGAATTCGTCAATTAGCATTTCGCCATCTCCAAGTGGGTGGCCACCCAGACGTACCTGCACTCCTGGCGCAAACCACCGATCCGATAAAACAGTTTCGCTATTATAGCCGGATTTCATATGGAATTCGTCAACGAGATTTTCGCCAATTATCAAGTGGGTGGCCATCTGGCGAAACACAGCCAATTTTTCGTCCCGATGAAATAATTTCGCTATCATAGCCAGTCTGACGCTAAACAGGTGTTCCAAAGACAAAGGCTTAACCTTTTCTTCATGGTGGTAAGCGGACACATTTGTTTTTGTAATTCTGCGACACAGTTAATTTTTATCTATTTAGAATTCTGTCTCTGAGGTTATTTGGCCAACCTGGAATTTCCACCCGCCCCGTAACCTAAATCAGATTAATTGCAGTATCTTCCTTTTTACCTTCTCGACAATGGGAATAAAAAAATTTACCACTTTTCCTTGTCAGAAAAAATAACACCGCTTAGTGTCCTTTTCGTGATGGCTTCTTATCACCTAAATTTAATTCTCGCCTTTCTTTTTTTTCTTTTTCCCTTTTAGCAAGCCAAATAGTGTCACCCTTGTCCGTATAATTTTTTGTATTAATTTAAGGCATGGGCTATCAAGAAAACTGTCAATGATTCTACCGGAACTTTTCCCAATCAATGCAGGGGCACCAAACAGAACTGTTGTTCTTGATTTCCTCATGTGTCATATTTTTGAGATTTCAATTACAAGATCCTTGTATTTTGATAGTTTGTTTTTAAAGGTATTCAAAGTTGCATTACAATCTGCAAGGACTGTCATGTCAAGAAAGAAAGTACATTCTGTTTTTGTGGTCTTTGATCACGATGTTGAGTGATTAGCTTTGATTGTTCTGGCTGTGTGTCTTGTAAAATCATATAAAATTGTTACAAATCCTTTCTCTGTACCCAGGTCTGGGTGATGTTTAAGCCAGTTTCTTGCAGTTTCCTTGCCGGAAAAGTTGCATATTTTCCAGTGCAAATACTGACCCACTCTATCATGCCGAGTTTTTTTTTATTCAGCAGGTGCTAACAATTTGCAACCTGATACAAGATGGTCAATTGTTTCTGGATATTTAACATATAATCTGCATTTTGGCTCAACATAATATTCATTATGTGAGCTTGGTAATTTCTAGTTAGCAAACATTAGTCCTGTGCAGAAAGAATAAAACCTTCAGTGTCAGTTTTTGATTCTGCACTATGTAACCACTGATGAGTAGGTGCTTTGTCTACATCAACTTGTTTGGTACGGACAGAGTATCGATCATGAAGATATTTATGTTGGGATCTTTTCTGCATTTCCTACATTAAATTTTTAATTTCTTGGCTTCCTTAATACTGAATAATGTTTCTTATTTCTTTCATGTTCTTTGACACGTACCATAATCCAGGCTGCTGTAGTTTCCATGTATCCTTGAAAACTGATTGTTGTGATATTATTATTATTATTATTATTATTATTATTATTATTATTATTACCAGTAGTAGTAGATGTAGTAGTAGTAGCAGGAATAGTAGAAGTACAGAGTGTACCAAAAAATGTTCATAATTTTGCAGGGCAATAATTTTGGCAATTCTTGTTGAAATAACCCCAAATTGTCATAGATAATATAGAAACAGATCAAGATTTTATAGGTAATGTTATATTTCTGTTATCTCAATGCTAATCTACCAGAGAGATTATCGGGCGTGATAGAGATGAAGACAGTTTTTTGATCAGTTGGTCGCCGCGCTCATCGAACCTGTCACCTGTGATTTCTTTTTCTGGGGTTATGGGAAAATACTGGTTTATGTCACCCCCTTTTATGGTAGCATTGATGAACTGAAGCAGAGAATCACTTCCGCACTGGATAACGTCACCGAAGACACGCTACAGCGTATTTGGCAAGAGCAAAACTAGCGACTTGATGCGTGCCATGTCACAGACGGTTCACATATTGACCACTTATAAAATCGATCCCATAATAAATTTATGATGTTCAAAACAAACTGTTCAATTTCATTGAGCCACACTTCGTATTTTTCAAGATAATTGCTTTTAAAATGATGTCAAATTTGTGGGGGACACCCGGAATTTACTTTGATTTCTTTGCGTGTCGCAACCAGAGTCCTAAGGGCAGAGATGGAATCATGACAATTTCCACTGGGAAATTTTTAGAAAAAAAAGAAAAAAAATGACCTAAGATTACGCACATTTTACGTAGACAAAGTCGTTGGTAAAGCATAGTTCTACTTCGGAAAATTTCCCAATTAAGCCTTGGGCTCCAAATGCAGTTGGAATTTTTGATGTCCTCATATGCCAATTTTTTTCAGATATGGATTTTAAGGACCTTGTATTTTGATGTTTTTTTTTGTTTTTTTTTAATATCTTCAACGATACATTAGCAGGGAGTGTCATGTCAATAAAAAGGCATATTTTGTTTCTGTGGTCTCTGATGACAATGTCTGGGTAATACTTCTTCCTCTTCTTCTTCCTCTTCTTCTTCTTCTTCTTATTATTATTATTATTATTATTATTATTATTATTAGCATTGCTTTCTACGTCGGGTAAAGGAAGGTAGTAAATATAAATTCTCTTTGCAGAAATTGTGATTTAATGTTAACATGAATATTATTTATATATTTCTTTTACATTGATAATGTTGTTTTGAGTATTCTTTATTATTTTTTTACATTTTTACAGAGTTTTGGATGTCTTCGCTGGTTTAGAATATAATGGAGTGGAGGCTACATTACTCCGCCTTGGGAATCATAGTATTTTCCTGATTATGCTGTGCCAAGCAAACAGCCGTCTTACACTACGTAAATACTGTTAAATCTAATACTTTCAACAATTGAACCAGATTATATGACTCTTTATCCAAGACTAGGATTGCAATAAGCACAATCTCTACCTTTTGGCAATTACAAATTCACTTGACTTGATACTATAAGTCTATTTAATTCTCAATGTTCTTTTCTTCTTTTCCGATTAATCTGGTATCAAATGGACGAGCTACGTCAAAGACTGCCTTTGTTGCTGAGAACAAATATGTCCGGGCGGGAATTATTCCGTTCGAAACTTCATACGTCATAAAAGCTTTACTTTTTCATTTTCGTTGACACTTTCAGCCTTATCATTAGATCATTCATCTTCAAATTCAAAACTAAACTTTCGACAAAGTTTCCATTGTAAAGATACAGCCATTTCGTCAGGTTTCCAACTTATGCAAACCGTCAGCAGAAGCTAGCGACATTCCAATATTACAATCGTTTAATCTAATTCAGGGCACGCTCTTAAAATGTCTAAGACCTCTATACTGATTCCCGTCGTTTTAATTGCATGGTCCTGAACTGAAATGAATAATAATGTGGTTTTCTTTTATGACTTTAATTTTTTTCTATATATCAGAATATTTTTGCTCCATTCCACATTATAATTATTAATCGTGTATGTTATGCTTCCTGTTTTGTCTTCTGTGGAGCCGGATCCAAACCATGCTCCTTAGGTTCTATAGGACGCTTGTAATTTAATTGATAGAACTTTTTCTTAGTATATGAGATGTTCCTAGTAGGGCAATCTTCTGGGTAATTTGTCTGTTGATGTTACTTATGATACTATTAGTAAAATTTCCTATTCCTTCTCACGCGCGGCCCAGAGCTCCGATTACTATTGACACTGTCTCAGTCTTCATTCCCCACATCATGTTAATCTCGAGTTCCATGTCCTTGCATTTAGACAATTTCTCGATAATTTTCATGGCGGTGTTTCTTTCAGATGTTACTGCTATGTGAATAGGCATATATTTCCTTGTATTTTATGATATTATCAGGTCTGCTAAAATTCCCTCCCAGTTAGAATTGGCATATCCCAGGGGATAGTTACATCGTTATTTTCGGTAACTGTGTCTGGTTGTTGCTCATACCATCTCCCAATGGTTTTGATTTTGTTCTTCTTGCATATCTTCCAGTACACATATATCACTATCATTATTATTATTATTATTATTAGTAGTAGTAGTAGTAGTAGTATTTTCTTTGATTTCTCTTGTATATTCTTCTATTGCCAGATCACAACCAAAGACCTGTGGGCAGAAATAGCGTCATGACATTTTCGACTGAGAATTTTTTGAAAAACAAACAAGCAAATAAACAAACAAAAAAATCTAAATATACACATATTTTACATAAATATAGCCAGTCGTATGGTGTGAGCTGTACTTGTGAGTATAATTTGTTTATTTCTTTAAGGTTCATGATACCATGGATCACTTCAATAAGTCTATCGGAACCTTGCCATTATTATTATTATTATCATTATTAAAAATTCCTTTTGACCTGCATTTGATTTATAATCTCATGCCAGGTTATAACCAAACAAACGCTCTTTTCGTTGTTTCCGCTAAGTTAAACAAATGATTGCTAATAAAAATACTTAAGTAAACAAAATACTTCGGAAGATATTGGTAGTGCTAGTAAGAATTTTTTTTTCCTGGTGTAATGCCGCACCAGGGATTTTATGGATTTGTTGTTGAAAAGTTTTCTTTATCAGACTCAAAGATGCAGGAATAACAGGAATGGTTTTAGTTTTTAAGTACGACACTTTTTGTTCCTCCATGTGTTGTTTTTTTTTTATATTTGCTTAGAGTTTCCAAAATCTTTCGGTAAGCTCATGTTAATCTCTCTGCACAATTCTTTCTTTTCCATCTTGGATAAGAATGTTTGGAACATTTTCTTGCATTGTCCCACGTTTATTGATAGGATAATCCAAAAGTATAGTAGCATTTATCGTGTTTATAGCTGAAAATAGTAATTGTAAATTGCCCTTATTTCTGGGACGTTTTAAACATCACATAGACCCTTCTGCAAATTGATTAAAAGAAAACTAATAATTCTGTTATTATTTACTTTTTTCGTATTTTCCAATGAAACATGAGCCAGTGCACATGTTAGTACTTCGTAACGGCCATTGCACGTTGTTTTCTAATGCAGATCGATCACAGATTATCGGTTGGATTTAAATTATGAGTGTTTCCGAGTCAGTCGATAGTACTTTGATTTGCTCATTGGTAAGGCTTGCCAGTGTCTTCGTGCAGCGTTACAAGTCTTGGAATAACACCCAACCCAGACAATGAGCATAGGACAACTAATCGACAGTCGAGACAATACAAAACTTGATCAATCACTGATGACGTAATATATTTCAAAGCCAAACAAATTCCATCATATATCCTGAAAATAGATTCATATTACTGAACACAACTGCAAATGATCTAATCTGAGGAAAAAAATATAATTCGATTACACCCTGTCACTGCAGTGGGTCTAAAACTGACCGTATGATGAAAGAAAGGAAATTAAACTGGTTGTTTCAATTAATTTGTACAAGGATGTACATTAGCGTACCATACTTGTTTCTTATCAGTCCCAGTAGTAGTTCGAATTATTTATTGATAAAATAGACATTTTTGTCAAATGGTTTTAGTCTTCATCAAATATTAAACAGAAAAATAATTTGTAAAGGCAACAGAATTTTCAATTCCATGAAAATGTTTTGAAATTACTTCATTAATTATTTCCACGACATTTTTTAGCCTACTGGCAATGCCATGTTTACATTCTGTTAATTCTTTACGAGTATTTCGCAAAATCCATATTATTCTTTAAAAATTGTCTAGCCCCTTGCACCAACCTGTAAACCTTATTTCTCATTATGTTTAGTCTTACTTTTCACAGCATTTATAACCAATGCTTCCATTGGAGATTAATTCCCGACAGCTTAATCCCCTTCTAGAATAATCTAATTATTCTAACAGCTTTTACTAATTAATTATCCTAAACTTCTTCCGTTTTTTGATGACATTCAACTCTTAACCTCTTCGCAGGGATTTTCCTTAGTTATTCCGAAATTCCTTTTTTATGCCACATACATTCTCCATAATTATACATATTTCCTGCAGTGTCTATTTTTTCCTTTTCTCTTGTTCTTTTAGTTTCAATCTTATGTTTATAGAAATATCAGAATCCATTTTCTTCTTGTTCCTGCTAAGTAGATTTTGATTTATTTCCTTTGTTTTGTGTCCCGT
The DNA here is from genome assembly GCA_963932145.1 of Acanthosepion lycidas. NCBI lineage: Eukaryota > Metazoa > Mollusca > Cephalopoda > Sepiida > Sepiidae > Acanthosepion > Acanthosepion lycidas. The sequence goes on along the minus strand of OZ010584.1, from coordinate 102,935,148 downwards.
TTGCATTGGACATCTCGTTCCTCCAGTTGTCACTATCTCCAGTCGTCTGCAGTCGTCTGCAGTCGTCTTTAACAAATCATGACAATAATTGTTCTTATTCGGAGCCGACTTCCAGCATTCATTTATTATGAAATTGACTGTCCATTTCTAGTTTTACATTTATTGCTTCACTGTCCATTGTATGTCCCGACATTAATATAAGGATTTCTTCAGCGTAGCTTAGATATGGCAGAAAGCCAAATGTATGGAGCACCCATTCCATTTAATAAGTTACTTAGATATGTCAGAAAGACGAAATATCGAACACCCAGTGGGGATCGAACACATTACTCACCCGTTACTGATCTAGTGAGTCAAGCTTGCTAACCATTCTATCATGTCAAAGTGCCAATTTCCTGGCAATGATATCTCGGTTCCTATAGATATCCATTTTTTTAAATGAAGCTAACTTGTTAAATAGATTAAAAATATTTAAGTAGCCAGTAAGTATTCATACCCAGGGTAAAAGGAGGATTTTGTCGAAATTTTCGGTAACTTGATTGGTCCTGATCTGACATCGGGTCTACAGTCAATTTCTCACAGACGTGCTGTAACTTCCCTCTTTTCTACAAATCATTTCCTGGCAACTGTTCCGACGAGCTACCTTCACTGGTTCCCAAACTGCGTGAGTTTTATCGTGCTACTAGTTTGATATCTCGGTCCTAAATTTTCACTGCCAAAACGTCTAAACGTAACCATCTCTTCTATTCCAAAATAGTCATGTCTCGCACTTCCTGTCAGTGGAACTCCATTCCTATCACTTGCTTCCCTGATAGCTATAATATTTAAATATTCAAATGTAAGGTCTATCGACATCTTCTGATGCCTTGACCGTGATCCCTGTCTTTCTCTTTATCCTTTTCCCAAACACTCCTCTTTACTTTCACTCTCACTCTCTATAACACCGTGCGTGTCAGTGGCACTCCCGCCTTGCTTGGGGCGATTTACTTAACACAAATGAACATTCCTTACAGCACGAAGAATTCTTGTTAAAGAGTATTTATTCATGTGAAGATATTATCCTTGTAGCTAATGTAAGGACATTTAAAGGAAAAATATTTTACTTTGAAATCTAATATCTCGAAGTTCATTACTCGAAATTTAACCGAAAAAATGCTTACACTAAATTTAACGAAATCATTAAGAGAAAAGGCTCTCTAATTTTTTCGAATCAAACAGATATAATTATGTAATCCTATCATTATCCTTTCACTCTTTTCCTGACAAATATTCAGATGAGTTCCACTCTTTAGTTCAACCAGTTCTAACTTTATAGTTAGACTCGCCATTTCTTCTTTCATGAAATCGAATAACACTTACTACATCCGTATTACATTTGAAGAACAAAGTATCGTTCGTATACTTTTAGGAAATTACTCCCGCCTAAATGAGCCCCTGAATACAACAATCGTAACAATTTAAGCCAAGGGTCAATCGCTAGATATCTTCCTTATCATCATAATTTTCACTTCCTCATTCAGTATTTGTCGACGTTTGAGCTATGCAATAAATATCGCATGCAGTAAATATTTTGAAGCTGTACTGAAGAAATCGGAACTATTTACCGTATTTACAATGTTCGGATTGTTATCCTCATCTTTGTTGCCGTACTCACGACGTTTCGGCATTTGTATGTTCATATTCTTCAGGTGACTGGAATTTCGAATCGAATCCTTTATTCCGTCCAGCAGGGTAGATTGTTCTAGTTCCCTGTGACATGCCTCTTCCGCATAACTAGGTATCAGTTATTTCCTTTTAGTAACTCAACTCTCCAACATTTTCTCAACTCTGCTGTAACCAGGTATTGAACTCAAAACAATTTTGGTCAAGTCACTGGATTACTTCAGCCAACGCTTTTATCTACATGGCCATGTGTCATTGAGAAACCAGGAATGTTAAAAAAAATGCGGCCTTCAAATTTATAAATAATTACAAATTCTTAAAGACAAAGAATAGAAAACAAAATAATAGGGATGGCTGAACGTTATTTTATTGCTGCTCGAATTTCCGACTATGGAGGACATACAGATTGAAGTAGGGTTGATCTTGAAGGTGGACGACAAGCAGAAGACAGTATGGCAAAAGATTATGTGACGTCGTCAGGCAAGTTGTAAAGTATTAAGAACAGATACAAATAACGTTTCCCGTATACAGTTGTAGTTAGTTTTCATAGTTTTATGATACACTGGGAATTTATAAAATCGTGTCTACTTCAGAAATACACCAAGACGACATTAAACTACAGCAGCATCTGGTCTCCCACTGCGAAGCTTGTCACTAAATTTACGTCCCCTTTTTTCTTTACAATGATTAATAACTCTACCGACTCACCATCACACCCAGCTTACATGAGGTACAGCCTTTATATAAAAATTCACTAACCTGTTGTTAACGTTTCGAGAACTCGTTCCTTTGAAAAATGAAAAAAATCTATGGAAGCTATCATGTCATCCCATATGTTCTGTCCGACTATTGAATAAAGAAAACAAGTGACCAAATGTTACATTTAATTACAGATCCAATCAACAATGTATTTTCCCTGATTATCTATGACCTCCTTCCATCTATTAACAAGCTTACTAATTCCATTACTGTAAAATTCTTTTGGCTTTGATTCGAAGAACTCACAAATATCAGTTTTAAGCTCTTCCTGTGTTACAAAAGTTGTTTCTTCCAAATGATTCTGTAAGCTACGAAACAAATGGTAGTCTGAAGGAGCAAGATCAGGAGAATAAGGTTGATGAGGAATTTTCTCCCAACCAAATTCTTCGATCTTTTGTCACGTGATTCTTGCTGTGTGGGGTCGCGCATTGTCCTGATGAAATATCACGTCTTTTCGATTCACTAGAGCAGATCTTTTTCTCCTTAAAGCTTAGTTCAAACGCTCTAATTGCTAACAGAATATTTGAGCATTAACTGTTGCATTAGGTAGTAAGAATTCAAAATGGATTATTCCTTGGCGATCCCACCAGATTGAAAGAAGAACCTTTGCCCATGAAGTTACTTCTCGGCTATAGCTGGGGTCCTTCCCCTTTACCAAGCCACTGTCTGCGACGCTTAACATTTCGATAAAAGATCCATTTTTTGTCGCCAGTCACAAGTTTATCCAAAAATGGTGAAACAAGTTCGCGAGAATGGAGAGAAGAGCAGATGTCAACTCGGGATTTGAGGTTGTTTTCAGACAATTGATGACGCACTCATTTTCCAAATTTAGGAACTTTTCCAAGTTGTTGAAGATGACTATGAACACTTGTATGGTGGGAACTGAGAACCACTGCCAATTCTTCAACTGATAAAGCAGAATTTTCTTCAAGATCTGCTTCAAGAAGCTTTTCATCAAACTCAACTGGACGTCCGGTTCGATCTCCATCTTCAATAGTGAAATCTCCACCTCTGAATTTTGCAAACCATCTTCTGCAAGTTCTTTCATTTACACATTCCTCTCCATAAAATGAGTGAATGTTTTTATCCGTTTCAGCTGCTGAGTTTCCTTTCTTGAACTCATAAAGCATTATGTGCCTCAAATGATTCTTGGGTACGTCCATGTTAGCAGGGTTTTAATCAAACAAAATTTAATTTTAATTTTCTCTGAAATTAAATTTGATCAGTTTAAATGCATCAAAACATACAAATAATGATCAACTCCATTAGACATTATAAAATACTCTTTAAATTTCGTTCATTTTAAAAAAAAAGTTAAAATTTGGACAGAACTTATGGGATGACCTCATACTTTCGTTTTTGTTCGTCTAGAAAGGACATCTATTTCTTAAAAAGCAGAAGAATCCATATGTTTCCGCTAGGAATGTTAACAGTTTAAGGTTTAAAAATGAAAACCTATTCTATGAATTTTGACTAGAAATTAAAAAATGAAAAACGAAACGGAATTAATTTGTCAGCGGTCGGTTACTAGTGCACAAAATAAGTTCGGTGTGTCGGGTTCAAATAACAAACACATTTGTGTTCATTTTCGCAAAATACGGTTAAACTCCCCTTCCGACAACTAGGAATTGATAGCCAGGACAACTGGACTCTCTAGCTTTAGTTTATGAATTGATTGATACATTTTTACGGTCTAACAAAACTTTTGGGGGGTTATTTAATAAGGAAACATATGTAGGATTAGTAACATAGATCCTGGCCCTATACTCTACATATAAGTTTGAAGGGCTATATAATCTACTAGCAGCATGGCCAGACGTTGCCCATGCTCGATTAAACAATCGTACAACGCATACAGCAATCGCTATCACTTGACTTTTTTGTCCCTTCCTTGCCTTTAAAAGAGTGCCCTTTGCCGTGCTGATGTTGCTACATGCCTTACTTCTTGCCTATCTCACACTGCGAATTTTTTCTAAGCTCTATACTAAACATTAAATCTGTTACGAAAAAAGAACTAAAAAAAATGAACACAAAACGATAAGCTTTAAAAAAAAGTCCTCGTAACTGGAAAAACCGAATGAAAAAAGAATGTTAACAACAAATACTTTTTTCACACCCAAACCAGTTCTGCGGAATCAGAATCAACGTTGAGTTTAAGCAAGCGAATGAGCCAATTGGAGTAAAGTGCCATGCAGATTTAAATTTTTCATACTTGTGACGAATGCAGCTATCAAATTTTTTTCATGCTTGCATACTAGTTAACATTCATGTCAGTCAGCTGTTGGCTCTCACGCTGGCCAATAGAATCTTCCTGCCTATTCGTGGCAACCAGCTATTGGCTCTCACTCTGGCCAGTTCAAAATGGCCGCAAACTACATGAAAAATGCCGTAGAAGCATGAACAAATCGATTATTTCCAATATCGATGGGAGTTGCGAAATGCAACCTCGGTCTTGGCCTTTCCGCTAACTTGGAGTATGTGCATGTAAATTTTGGTGCAAATCAGTCAAAAATTGCGGCCGTGCATTCGTTACAAACACACACACACACACACACACACACAAATCCTGCCTTTTATAGATAGCGATAACAGTGGATCCAAAAACACTCATACTCAGAGTAAAGAGATGAAATTTACTGGGCGGATAATGAAGAAAAACGGCATGAAGTATTTGAAACTCACATGATATATCGATGTTAAACGGACAGTGGAATGCAGCAGGCCAGCGACTGTTTCTTCCCATTCTGTCAACATTATTCCCCATCATTTAAATGTGTATTGCCTGAGGAAATCTGGTTTTGAAAATGTCATATAATATTTCCACGACTTGTCCCTCTTTGTGTCAGAGGATGAAATCTGTGTTACTGCATTAAAGCAAGAAACACGTTTAGCAAAAATAAAAATTGCAGATTATGTGCTCAAAGGCACTTCTGTGGAACGTATGAATGCAATTGATATAAGAAAGCCATACAGAGTCCACAATAGCCACATTAGAGGGAGGACGCCACAACAATTAGGGATAGAGCCTATGTAAACATAAAAGTATAAATCTATCATGAAATGTATGAGAACACTTCTTCTTCCTTTTCTTCTTCTTCTTCTTCTTCTTCTTCTTCTTCTTATTATTATTATTATTATATTTATTGTTGCTGTTTAAATTATTTGAAAGATAAAAATAGAAGAAATTGTCTATTCTGAACCGGTGTCCACCTACTTTAAAACTAAGCAAGGTGTGGCTATATATATATATATATATATATATATATATATATATATATATATATATATATATATATATATATATATATATATATATATATATATATGAATGTTGTTTCTCCCTTGGAAAAAAGCCTTGGGTATTTCGGCTTGTAGTAGAGGTAAGCACTACACAAGGAAAAATTAGGAAAAAAAAATAAGAAATAACCAAGAACATGAAAGCGATGCGAAAACAATCGTCACGAGTTCAAGTTCAGAGTCCAAAGAAAAAAAACTACGTAAAGTGCGCAATACACGAAGTAGAGCAAACCTAAGATAAACCTAAGGAGCCAGGCAAACCTATCTCAACGGATCGTCAGAGCCAGAATTACTCTGACGATCCGTTGGTAGGTTTGCCTGTCTCCCTAGGTTAATCTATCTATCTATCTATCTATCTATTTATCTATCTATCTATATATATATATATAGATAGATAGATAGATAGATAGGCAAACCTATTATAAATTCATACAAAAAAACAAATATACAGGTTAATGATTAACCTCTATATTTGTTTTTGTATGAATGATTCATGAATTTATAAATTATAATTGCACTTTTAATTGAAATATATATATTTATATATATATATATATATATATATATATATATATATATATATATATATATATATATATATCTGTGTGTATACAATATGATATGATTATTGTAACTTCATGTAATCAAAATGATGTAAATATATCAATTTACAATTGAACGGCTAGACTACATTTTTGTGATGTGAACGAATACTCGTTGCCACTTTTGTAATTCTCGTTGTAGGCGAGACTTTGTTTTCGCAGATACAACTATACTAACGCCGTTGAACAATACTACTGTCAGACGACTTCGAATAGCACTCGCACTAATAGAACTTACACGATAATACTCGCTCGAATAGTAATCCGTTTAGTGAGAAAAGAAAAATAGTATAGAGAATAGAGTGGGGAATAGCAGTCCGTATAGTAACGATAGAATAGAAATAGTGACTCGAATAGTAATAGACGATAGAATAGAAATGCAGATCCGAATATTAATAGAGGATAGACTAGAAATGCGATCAATTAGACATAACGCTACCTTCCATATATGCGTTTTCTCCATGGTCACGTGGTCTAATTAATTCAATAATGGAATCACCTGGTTTTCTCCCTAGCGATTTATGTTGAAACACAATTGTCGGCAGCGACATTTTATACCTATATAAATCTACTCCAAAGGTAATTTCGTTATAGTGTCAGCATTTGCGTAGGACCTGGAACACTTTCGAAGAAATGAGAAGAGAACTTATTCTCAGTATGCTATGAAGCTCCATACAGCCCTCCTCAGATATTAATTATAATTGCACGTAATGATCATATTATTTAGTCTGTACGTTGAGGAAGGTGAACTCGTGCCTTTTCAAATGACATTAGCGCAAGTGAATTGAACAGAAACGTAATTTGAAACCGGGCCTACAAATTTAACTTTCAGTACCGACAAAACATCGCTGTACTGATTAACATGCTGCTAATCACTCTATTGACATTTACGATTTGCCGTTTGATTTTATTTTGAATCGGTGCTTTCTATTAAAACATCATTCAAATTCATGATTTTTATATGGATTTTTTCCTTTCTTTTTCATATATATCGACCAGTTATTCGTATATTTGGTTTGATTATTTAGTAATTTTCACATCTGTAACGGATAATAAATTGATCATCCCATTTATTATTAAATGAAAATATCAACTGATTAAAGTATATTCATCCTTCAATCAGTATGAGTCGTGACTCTTCTTCAAAACCATTTTATGTAAAATGTCTATATTTATACATTTTACATATCACTTTCATCTCTTTGGAGTTTGTCAGAGATGAAGTCATTGTAAGAATGTCCAATAATTGAACAATCTTTTCTGTATTCTTATTCTAATAATTCTTTAATCTGAATGATTCCACTAATTGAGATATTGTCAAATGGACATCATGGTGATGTTTCAATAACAGTATCAGTTATTTTCTCTGATATGGATTAGGTCTGCAGTCGGAGATTCGTCTGACGCTGTGCTGGTCAAAATCTCTGCCTCCGGGCAGAGAGGTTCCCTAGACGAGTCGAAGAGCAGACTCTCGTCACGAGAAAACAGCTTTCCCACCCCGTTTTATAATGGGTCTACGGGGAATGTTTGGCCAAGCCTTATGGCTCCGATATCCCATAATTATTTCGGCTTTGTGCCACATCTGACCGCGTGAGGCGGTTGTTAGATATCCTGATATGGGTTAGATCTGGTGTGGGGTAAGGCGTAAATGTTTTTTTGACCAGGGACCAATTCAACGTGACCGTTTGCACATATTTATATCGCTTGGAAAAACATCATACCGTCGGACCGTACTTGTCGTGAATTGCTTTAAGAAGCATTCAAATGAATTCTGACCAATGGTCTACCGAACTTTGCTCAGGTGAATTTCGACGTCTAACTGTATGAGTCCAAAATTCAGACACGGCTCCGAGAAATCGCATGGGCACAGCGACGGCCACACACTAGTCAACGACATCGACCTGTAAAGATGATCTGAAGTTTTTCCCCGTCGACTCCTGAATAAGAACGTCTATCCACATTCCACCTGTATCAAGCGGCCACCTGCCATTTCCCAGCATCAGAGACCAACGGTTTTATCTGGGGGCGGAAAGACTTATGAGATGAAGCACGAGGTATCCTCAACATCCGTGGTCCAAAAGGAAGCAGAAAGCTATTGCTAAATGATACTTTGAATGTCATCATGATCCACAATTGCAAGGTAAATTGGGGAAAGGTGTTGACCACAATGGCAAAAAAAGCGATAACTGAATAAGTGAATGAACGAATAGAGTGGACCCAAAGTGCAACCGAATTGAACCAAATCAAGCATTCCTGGGTCACGTTCGCGACGTATATTCGAATGTATAAATCTGCGTCTATAAAAATTAGGGGGCTAATATTGTTTGGGTTCGCATGGCGAGAACATTTCTTTTGAAATCTTGAGACCACATGTAAAATAAATGCCACTTCGTGTTGCTTCACACCGGTGATCGAGAGAATACAATAATATTATATGGCCTATATCCTATGGTATTTAGCATATCTGTTTATAATAAGAATTATGAACAATACAATCGGGAGATTGTCCAAGAAGATTTCAAACCAAGCACGCTGAAATAGATTTGGAAGGAAGAAAATATTATTTAAGATTCAGTTATTTGTTGGTTCAACAGATTGAAAGTGGAGAAAGGTAGCGCATACATGACTAAAGATGATTTGATATATAAATTGTTTACCGCCAAAATAAGAGCAGAGAATATATATATATATTTATATATATATATATATATATATATATATATATATATATGTAAGTAAATATATTGATTGATGGAAGAACTCGGATATAGATATATATATATATATATATATATATATATATATATATATATATACATATATATATATATATATTTATATATATATATATATATATATATATATATATTTATATATATATATATATACATAAATCTAATGAAAGACGAAGGAAGAAAAAAAACGAAAAAGATGGGAAGAAAGGAAGTACAGGAGAAATTGAACATGCGGACAAGAATAATAAAATGAAAATGAATGAGCAAGGATTAAAAAGCAAGAGAAAATAAGGAAAGAAAAACTACAGAAAAATAATAGAAGCAATATATAAAAATCTAATGAATGATGAAGGAAGGAAAAAAACTGGAAAAAATCGGAAGAAAGGAAGTACAGAAGAAATTGAACATGCGAAAAAGAATAATAAAATAAAATTAATGAGCAAGGAGAGAAAAGCAAGAGAAAGTAAGGAATGAAAAACTATACGACAAATGATAGAAGCAATATATAAAAATTGAATGAATGGTGAAGGAAGAAAAAAAACGAAAAAGATGGGAAGAAAGGAAGTACTGGAGAATTTTAACATGCGAAAAAGAATAATAAAATAGAAATGAATGAGCAAGGATAGAAAAGCAAGAGAAAGTAAGGAAAGAAACACTACAGAAAAAATAATAGAAGCAATATATAAAAATCGAATGAAAGATGAAGGAAAAAAAACGAAAAGATATAAAAGAAAGAAAAAGTAAGGAAAGAAAGAGTATTCGAAATATGATAGATGCAATATATAAAATCGAATGAAGGACGAATGAAGAAAAAAAAACGAAAAAAATGCGAAGAAAGGAAGTACAGGAGAAATTGAACATGCGAAAAAGAATAATAAAATGATAATGAATGAGCAAGGAGAGAAAAGCAAGAGAAAGTAAGGAATGAAAAACTACACTAAAAATGATAGAAGCAATATTTAAAAAACGAATGAATGACGAAGGAAGAAAAAAAAAACGAAAAAGATGGGAAGAAAGTAAATAAAAGAGAAATTGAATATGCGAAAAAGAATAATAAAATGAAAATGAATGAGCAAGGATATAAAAGGAAGAGAAAGTAAGGAAAGAAAGAGTATTCGAAATATTATAGAAGCAAAACATAAAATCGAATGAAAGACGAATGAAGTAAAAAAAGACGAGAACGATGAGAAGAAAGGAAGTACAGGAGAAATTGAACATGCAAAAAAGTATAATAAAATGAAAATGAATGAGTAAGGAAAGAAAAGGAAGAGAATGTAAGGAATGAAAAAGTATTCGAAATATGATAGAACCAATATATAAAATTGAATGAAAGACGAATGAAGAAAAAAAAACGAAAAAGATGAGGAGAAATGAAGTACAGGAGAAATTGAACATGTGAAAAAGAATAATAGAATGAAAATGAATGAGCAAGGATAGAAAAGCAGGAGAAAGTAAGGAAAAGAAACTGAAAGTAAGAAAATAAATAAAATAAATATGATATAGAATAAAATAATAAGAATAAAAAACCGAAGAATAATTGAAAGAAAAATAAACGAAAGGAAAACAAAATCAAGTAAAGTGAAGAAAAAAATCATCACATACAACAGAAAAGAATGATAAAAAAAGTAATTACTCAAAAATGAATAAACAGAAGAAAAATGACAGCAAATAATAAAGAAAAATCTGACAAATTAATAAGAATTTATGAAAAGAAAAAACGTAAAAACAAAAGAAATAAAACACATATAACCATAATTAAAATATCACAAAATGACACACGAATATTATGCTGAAATTCTATAAAATATTTTCAGTATTGTTAAAAATATTCTCGTTATTATCTTCGTCGTGGATTTCTATTACATTTTGTCGAAACCTTCATCAGTTTTCACGATGCACATCATGTATCTTTTTTGCATATGATTTATTTTATTTTAATGGGATATAATAGAATGCTTGTTGAAATCGACAACGACATAACAGAAAATGACATCCAGTGAACAATAAATGAAACATACACGCGAAGGTTTTCAAGCAATATAAACCGTACGATGCATTAAATGCAACATAAGTGAATTAAATATTACGAATAATGTGCATAATATGTGCGTATCTCGCATAAAATGAATTCAACGTATTACAGAAGAAAAAATAACAGCTAGAAAAATAAACTCTTGTTACCAGAAAAATGAGAGAGTATTCACAAAATTGGTAACAAACAACCCAACGTTTGTGATAAAATCTAATTCAAGTATAAGACTCGACATACAATAAAACAGTTTTGTCATCAATCATTTTGGAAAAAAAATGCAATAAAACAAAATGGCTGACACAATCATCACGGCGGATAACAATTACCTTCATCACGTCAAATAAAAAGCATTTAATTATTTTCCTATTTTAAAATTTTTATACTTCATTTTTTTTCCTATTTATTCTACCTTTTTGAAATTGCTGAGATTGAAACACAATTAACTTTTAAATAAGAATTGCCTGAGGAAATCTGGTTTTGAAAATGTCATGTGTTATTTCCACAACTTGTCCCTCTTTGTGTCCGAGGATGGAATCTGTGTTATTGCATTAAAGTAAGTAACATAGTTAGCAAAAATAAAAATTGCAGATTATGTGCTCAAAGGAAATTCAGTGCAATGTATGAAGGCAGCAGATATAAGAAAGCCAAGTGATGTAAATACATTTCATAAATATTTTGATTTAACTTCAACGTATATTAACCATGTTACAAGCACAAGATCAAATATTGCTACCATATCTGGTCTGGTCCTACTGCTATATATTTCGAGATTCTCGACAAAATTCAACAACGTTCCGTAATCTTCTCGTTCTTGACGTATCATCTCGTATTTCGTCACATTCCCATCGCCATGACGTAGATTTTCTCTGTCTTTTCTATAAATCTGTTAGCTTTGTTTTCTTAAAATTTATCGAAACAAAACAAGTGCAGATGACCATTAATGTCAATTCCAGAACAACGTAACTATAAACATTTTTTTTCTATCCTCTGGCAGCCGCAATAATGGAAAAACCATTACCTCGAACCATCGCCAGTGAGACACGCTGCAAGAGCCACTCCGTTTCACGAGGCTCGTCCCTTAATCAAGACGAAATCGCGCCAATCCTCCGAAGGAACGCCATCGAACGACGGCCAATAAATCCTGAAGTCTTCAATGCCACAGAAGTAAAACAAAACTATCAGCAAGAAAAGAATATTTAACTATTTTTTTTTATCTCTGCGTCTATAAATATTTGAATATCTATTGTTTTAATAATAATTTATTGGTAATTCGACTACATGAATTAAAGCTTACTACAAGATTCGTCAATAGGTCTGGATGTTTTGTTTTTCTTTTTTCTGTTGAATAAGCTACATATAAATCCTATTCTAATAGATATTTTTCGCGCCCTTTTCGCCTGCTCGAATTCTATTCCAGTTTCTTGCTTCTCTGTCATCTACGATATTCAAAATTTTAAATGCAAAATTAATTGCCATCTACCGTCTTCGTAAATCCTCTTCTTTTATTGTTCTTTCCACTCACTAAATTGATCTCATTCGAATTCATTGCCAGTATTATCTTACGCCTTATAGACATTATCACCTCGCTTAGTGTTCAAATACTTAAAAAAGACGCCGTTCATTTGCCCTTGATTTTATAAGTTCAATTTCATAATTCAATTTGGGATTCCTCAAGCATATTTCTTGAGATTTTCATGATTCAGATGTGTGAAAGCCAGGCAGAGATATGTTCTTACTTGTCCCATCTGCAGAGGTTATCTCTTAATATCGTTTTTGTTAAGCATAAGTACCAATAAATTGTCGTATATTTTATTATATATATATATATATTAAAGACATTTTTTATGTTTAACGTTCTTTTTATAGATACAAGTATTTAAGTAAATGCTCTGTTTATAATAAACAGTATTAAATAACATTTACCGGCCTATATATTTAGGGAATCTAAATGGTCATTATGTTCAATAATATATATATATATATATATATATATATATATATATATATATATATATATATATATATATATATATATAATGGTCATTATGTTCAATAATATATATATATATATATATATTTATAATGGTCATTATGTTCAATAATATATATATATATATATATATATATATATATATATATATATATATATATATATATATATATTATTGAACATAATGACCATTTAGAGTCCCTTCTGGATAAAATAGTACCACAGACCCACCAAGCTAATACTGTAGGATGTCTTCTTTAACAGTTAGTAGGAGGCGCGGTAGTGTAATGTGTATCAGCTCGGAATGAGAAATCGGAGAGCCGAGTTCAAATTCTAGTCGTATCCATTGCATTCGCTTACGTGCTAATTCCCTTGGGAAAGCTGTGAAAAGTATTCTTCTAGCAGTAAATTAAATAGCAGGAGAGACCGGGTTCTATAGTCGTGCATGGCAACTGGTCTACCATAAAAAGAAATGACTATCTCTTGCGGGAAAAATCTGCCTCTTCAGTCATGTCTCGAAAGATACATGAATCCCTATGCGTGTATCATGCATGGTATATAATTAAACAGACTGAGTACATGTCCAACAAAGTTGTATTCCTAGCTGTCTTTCTCCTTAATCCATTGCCAACCAAAGCTATTTAAGCCAAACTGCTTTTAGCTGTTGCCAGCATAAATGGATTCATATTTTTTTCTAAACGAACGCACCGACATTGTTTGTAATTGCAAACAGAGATGCCAGTCATATTATCTGTGTAGATAATCTGGACAACATGCTCACATCCAAGTTTGAACGCATAGAAACTTTTGAATTTTATGTTAAATTCCAATACATGTGACTGATTATATTGTAGCAATAGTATTCTTATTACAGAGCCTTAGTCTTGAAAGGGTTTACAGACAGAGGTTTCAATGGTATATCTACGTTTTTTGATCCTGCTATACAAACATATATATATATTCCTGGAGAAAGACAGACACACAGGAATTCCAGGCATCTCTTGGATGTTCATATTAAAATATGTATACAGTGTAACCCTGATATAAGAGACCCGGATATAAGAGAAACCCGGATATAAGATAGATTTACTCTGGTCCCAAATTAGAGCCATACTTAGCTGAACAAAATAGACCAAACCCGGATAAAAGAGAAACCTGAATATAAGAGTCTTCTTCTCCGGTCGAGACAACTCTCTTATATCCGGGTTACACTGTATAACAATGATGTATGCTTTCTCTCGAGAAGAAATATATCTTTCTTATATTGTTTGTAATTTATCGCAAACAAAAGTGTCGCTTCAAAATTCACAATCCAAATAATATGACGAATTTCCAACTATTTCAATGCAACTTGTGTAGTATACTATAGGATAATTGATAATCACTTAAGCAAACATAATTATTCTTAATTTGACTTCAGTTAATCAGAAGCAAACTTAATTCGAAACAGTTCTATACTGTTACTGTCGCGATTATCTTACTAATGAAAACATTATAGCGATCAGATTATTTGTTCAACGTGTAAAATGTCCAGGTGTGGAAATGTACAACTACTTTCATAATAATAATAATAAAATACGAAATAAAAAAAATCTCCAAACATATAAAGAAATAAATTATTTGACGTGGATAAAAGTTTATGTTATTATTCAATCTATAAAACATATATCCCAATTACTAACTTTAAGAGAGTTTAAAATGTGCTATCGACAGAGAAAGTGTATTCTTCAAGTAGGGATCAAGTTCCGGTCTAGTCCGTTACGTTCGAATCGCAATGATACCAATTGGGAGAAACAGGAAACCATTTCAACTAATTGTAGGAAGAGAGAACATGAACTTTATTGTTTTGAGTGACAACAAGCCTTGGAAAAGGAAAACACCGAATTAAAATCCGGGGAAGAAACAATAGGAAAAAAAAACACCACTATATTTCCCAAGAAGTCATGAGAATAGACAAATAATAAGCACATTATTTACATTATTCGGATTATTGTCCACCATCTTTGTCGCCATATTTATTACAACGTTTCGGCCGTTCTACGCTCTGGCCTTCTTCAGGTGGTTGGAACGTCGAACTTCACTCACTGGGGTAGACTGTTCTAGTTCCACGTGCCATGTTTAATGGATGTCAGTTATCAGTTATCTCCTGTTAATTTCCCTCTGAAACTCCTCCACTGCCTTAACCAGGTATTGAACTCACCCACTTTGGGTCCTGTCACTAGATTAACCAACGGTGCCTTTATCCACTGTGCCAATAGTCCGAATAATGTAAATAATGTACATAATACCTTATCTCAGAAATATAGACAAATAATAATTAATGTTCGCCTACGTCTTGAAAGAACGGGAAGTTAAAACAACGCAAAACTGAGTGTATATCAATATGTCCATAACGTTTAACGAAAAGATATTATATTATTCTGTAAAATTTTACATAACATTTCAGCTGCATCATAGCGTCAAGCTAGGGACATTGATCGCCAAAAATATATTAACGACAGTCTTTGCAGTAGGATTTTTAAGAGGGAGTATCCCCCAAAATAGTATTCGATATATTATCTTCGAGGTGAAGAATTAATTTCAACTTCACCCACCGTGACGCCACGGAGTCCGAAATTTTATTGTCGACAAATCCAAAACGGTAGATTTTATCCTTGTTATTTTCGAATTAAGCATATACATTTACACCTAAATGGAACTATTCGGGATTTTTTTTTATCAGAAACTGGGCACGGTACTTGAAGGACAAATTACCCTCGCGTTGAAATTACTTCTGTCACTCTTGTCTTCGCTCGAATAAGCAACCTAGCTGAAGGTTCTTAGACAAGAACGTTCAGCCAGGGCCAACGATATTAGTATCGTTAAAGAGTCTGAACAAAGTGCAAATAAACAGCGAAATTATAAATCAATATAATTGTTCGTTAATTCCATCTCGATAATGCATACGACAATTCCAGCCTTCCATGCATGCCTAATATATCAGATCATAATGCCGCGTAGTAAAAAAAACTTTTAGTTAATAAGAATTGTTTTTCTATCTTTCGCACTTTTCCACCTCATCTATCCAATTATAAATAACTTTTTCCCGCGTATACCTTGTTCCTGTCAATCGCTAATTCGCGTATTAATCAATTGTACAAACGTCCTCTTTTTCTTCAAGAGACTTGCATTTGCATTTCGGGAAAAGCGATGTGAAGTTTCCGAAAAAGCCGTGCAAATCAAGGCACCGTCTAACCTTCTAGTATTAATTCTTTGGTTCTTAAAATCTTCACAGTTTCTATATTATCCATACTACTTATGTAGTAAGCTAAGATAACAAACCTTGCATTTGTAAATTTTTTCTGGTATCATCCTTCAAGATGTAGTCAATCTTTGTTTCTCACGGATTCCTCTTTTATTAATCTAGAATTTATATAACTTATTTGGGTAGATAATCGAATTCAGATCGCGTAAGGCTTGGGGATACTGTCTAGGATGCAATTAAACTCATGAAATGGTATAAAAAGACTGATTCATGACTTTCCATTAGGTAGTAAGTGAACGATTCACGATGATTTACACACCAAGATCCCCGATTAACAATTAATACATAGCAATAACATTGCGGTTTTAATTCCACGTTTGTGTAATGACTTGTATCGCTGGATCTAATTGCGACTGAGAATAGGCTTTGATCCTCCGCTTGGTACCGCATACGTTCCACCTTGTGTCGCAGATTAACATTAATTTATTTTGCTGACAATTGTTGCACTGGGCGGTATTTTAAAAATGGCCTTCAAACAGAACATATAGGCAGATACGAGATCGAATGCGATTCGATTCCCTTATGCTTAGGAAGAAACACCTCTGACTTGTGAGCTTTGCATTAAGTCCGCCCCACCAGTTCTCGTGTGATACAAATTAGCTTGCATATCTCCTAAAAAAAAACTTTCTACAACATTAATAATAAGTTGAATCTATAATATATTATTACATTGGTCTAAGTTAACGTATGTGTTTAAAACTACAAGTCCATGACAGTTTAGATTAGAAGCGATGAACTATTTAAAAAAAGGAATTGAGTATGGAATAAGTGGCTCGTAAGATAAAAATTTTATATATTTGTATATTTTTGGTGTTCACAATTCGAGGGGTTGGAGGTGGTATTAACAGCAATTGGCTTTAATTATGCCCATTAAGAACTTCGCGTTCGTTTCGAGAGAGCTGTCATTAGCTAGCATTGAAATAAGTGGAAATTGGCCAATATTAACTAGTGAAATATCTTTACAGAGAGAGATGAAATAGGGAAAATTACCAGCAAATTTAATTTTAGAAAGGTGAATATGTAACTCAAGTATGTTGCAAAATACGATTTATATACAGGGTGTAATGGATGAAGTGACGTCTAAATTACGCAAAAATGAAATCTCATCTGACATCTCATTTTAACAGATATATGTATGAAAATTTCATACACATATCTTGAAATGATAAAGAAAAATCCCTTAATAAAATCGAAGTTAGCTTCAACTAACACCTCCTGACAACATCTGTATCTCCTGCATTTCTTCTGGACATTCTTCTTGTTTAAGCTGACATAATCTTTGCCTTCTAATCAGCTTTGGGGTTTCAAGGAGTTTGTTGGGGTTTTGCACAACTGCACCCGACACATAATCAAGGGGTTTGAAATTTGGTGAGTTAGGTCAGATATAAGGAGAGAACTGGTCGCAGAAATTGTCCGACATCCATGTTTGGGTACTTATGCTTGTGTGGCATGGTGCAGAGTCCTGTTGTCAGATATAGGTTCTTCCAGCAGCCACGCTCTTGAACTGGGGTTAATTTCTCCAATTAGTGCAATTTGAATTAGGCCTCTGTGTTGAGTCTCTGATGCCCTGTTGAAAAATGAATGGTGGCATAACATTGTCATCACAAGTTATCACTCCAAATACCTACGTAATCACCATTACACTCATCGAACAGTTTCCAAGTCATCTGTACTGTCTTCAAATTAACAAACAATCACTCAGAAATGTTTATAAAAGAGTTTGTGTGACGAATGCCACACAGTACACCATGACCTTGCCAAATTTCTGATGGTGTGAATTGTATCATGGTGCACTTTTTCTCACAGACGGTGCGCAAAACAACCTACTATGCGGTGCAGTCTACAAAATCAGAAACAAACAATGCGCATGCACGAAATTAAAAGTATAAATTGGAGATGATTTACCCATGGCAACCAGCTATTTTTATATAAGCGCTTCTATAAACGGATTCCAAGTTTATGTGTGTATTCCTTTTAATCGGGTCACACCAATCAAGGCGATAATACCACTATTTGCAGGTTGGGAAACAGATTGAGGAAAAGACAAAAAGAAACTGAATTTAATGAGATAAAATGTTGGCAACATCAGAGATTAATGTTTCGAAAAAGAATCTTGCCTCCAAATTCATTTGGTCATGTGCAGGAAGACTGTGTGTGTTCGTGTACACACACACACACACACACACACACACACACACACACACATATATATATATATATATATATATATATATATATATATATATTAAAGTGAACATAGAAGACAACACTTAGAGGCGACAGTCTGTCTCATGCTATATTCAATCGTCAGGCCACGTATATATATATATATATATATATATATATATATATGAAGAAATATAGTCTTAAGATTTGCTATATTTATAGGAAAAGTGCTCCATATCAGAGATAGAGTGTGTGTAAATATAAAAGTGAACATAGAAGTCAACACTTACAGGCGACATTCTGTTTCATGCTAGACGCAATCGCCATGGCCTGATGATTGCGTCTAGCAGGAAACAAACTGTCGCATCTAAGTGCTGACTTCTATGTTCATTTATATATATATATATATATATATATATATATATATATATATATATATATATATATATATATATGTATATATATTGAATAAATCTTTTAATTGTATTATAATATATTAATATAACTATAATTATTGTATAAAATGTAATACTGTTATGGTACGGTTCCTTGTATCACGGTGATAGTCCAAGGCAGAAACAATAAAGAAGAAGTCGAACACGTATATGGAATAACACAGATATATTACAAACAGAAATATATAGAGAGAAGTAGAAAGTGTTAGTACGAACAGTCAGATTTAGTAGTAATTGTCTGACCGCGACTCAGTTTCGGACTGCCTTTGACTCGACAGACTCGTTCTGACTGACTGACGGACTTTTGACGGACCACACTGCAGACTTCAGACTGAACAGTATTTAGTCACCCCCCCTACGAGAGCATCATGTGGCACGAGGCCGGTTCAATGTGGGATCTCGTGGGCTCGGTCAAAAATATGCCCTTTGAACCCGTATAAACGGGTTCAGGGCCGGTTTACATCCCCGAAAGAGACTCCGCCCTTCGGCGTAGCCTCGTTCGGGTTCCACCCCACCCGAAGTCAGAGAGTTCAACCGATGAGCCGATTAGCCGGTCGCCCTACTTCGGACTGAACGGTATTAATCACCCCCCACGAGAGCATCATGTGGCACAAGGCCGGTTTAACGTGGGATCTTCGAACCCATGGGATCTCCGAGCACGTGGGCTCGGCCAAAAATATGCCCTTTGAACCCGTATAAACGGGTTCAGGGTCGGTTTACCTCCCCGAAAGAGACTCCGCCCTTCGGCGTAGCCTCGTTCGGGTTCCTCCCTGCCCAGAGGCAGAGAGTTCAACCGATCAGCCGATCAGCCGTTCGCCCGACTTTAGGCTGAACCCCCTGCTTCCTTTTGAGGGGCAGTATTTTTTTTACATCTGGAATAGTACATTATGTTATTATGGGTAAGGTCCCATAACAAATACTCATCCCGAATGTGTGTCATCTTTGTTGATTTTATATAAAGAGACAATGCTCTCCAAAATGTTTACAGGATCACACTAGATCTTACCGCCTTGGGACACGAGACTTTGCTACGTCCATCATATTTATTGACTTCCGTTAAATTTCCTTTTTTCAAGGATCTTGTCAATTGTTTAATATAAAAGATGCAAAAAATACATTTAAATATTTCTTGACGATCAAAACATTAGAGTTTTATCATAAAAACAAAAATAAATTTGTAACTTCATGGCAAAAGTGTATAGCATTCAAGATTCCTATTTGGATTGTTTAAATACAGAAATTAAGAGATAAATGTTGATTCTAAAATAGAACATTATTTTCCTTGCCACATAATATTTTGAAATATATAGTTCTGTATACAAATTTAGTTTTCTCTTCCTTTTGATTTCTTATTAGATAAATTGTTACTGCAATATCAATAAAAAATATTTCAAATTAAATTTGAACCTAATATCCGTTCATTTTCCAAATCAGATTTCCATGTCGATTTTTCTCTTATTAGTTTCACTTAAATCATTTTATTTTGCTTTTTCAAGACTAAGTCGATACACTTATAATATGTTTATACATCATAAATTTCCCCTAAAATTCAATTAGTATCACAGAAGGAAGGTCAAAATGAATAAAGAATTTGACGTTTCCCCTTTTTTGATTGTAGTGTAGTATAGATGACAAGCTGATCAAGAACTGGGCAATCGATAATCTCATCACCTCAGCCCGAGGTAGAACGGATATCCTTCTGATTTTAACCTGATGTGCACGAACGCTCAGTTTTCTAAAGGGCATTATCTGCCCCTGACATAATGGTAGGTCAATTTCGGTTCTGCTTTGTGAATGTTTCCAAAAAGATTCTCCGCCTACGTTTATTTGCAATGTGATTAGCCATGATTCACTGCCGAATAGGCTCAACTATCGATTTGAGAGGTTTCAAATAAACACCGCTCCAATTACGTAATTGGCGCTTTTCTTGTCGTATCTCCATGCCTCGATGAGTATTAGATACACCTAAGACGGGGATTCGTTTTTTGGACTCTTCATCACACTTTCTAGTTGCTTTTATATTAGATTTTTTTTTTTATCGAGACTTCTTTCACGCAAAACATTAGTATTCTCTTATAAGTCTTTATAGTTTCCATTGCTAACGGCTTGGAATCTTACTAGTTTTTTTTTCTTCCTCTGACTATTGATTTATTATTTAAAGAAGATCTATCTATCTATCTATCTATCTATCTATCTATCTATCTATCTATCTATCTATCTATCTATGTTTTTCTTTCTCTCATATATATGTATATATACATACACGCACGCATAAAACACGCACACACACGTATATATATATATATATATATATATATATATATATATATATATATATATTTATTTATATATATATATATATATACATATGTATATATATATATGTATGTATATTTATACATATTTGATTTATAAATTAAAGAATATCTAGCTATCCTCTATCTTGTTAAATATATATCTATTTATCTTTCTCTTTCTTTTTCTCTCTTCAGATAGATAGATAGATAGATAGCAAGCAAGCAAGGAAGGAAGGAAGGAAAGGAAGGAAGGAAGGAAGGAAGGTGGAGTAATGGATAGCGGTTTGGATTGAGGAATCGGAGAGCCGAGTTCGAATCCATTACATTCACTTACGTGCTAATACCCTAGGGAAATGTGTGAATCCCCTTCTTCTCCATCCAGCTATGTGTAAATAGCAGGACAGACTGGGTTCTATAGTCTTGAATGGCAACTAGTCTAGGAGAAGGATACTCTGAATTCAAAATCTGCAGAGGTTCGTTTGGGGACCTTATGGCACGTAGTGCACCAGGTCTCTGTATTCGTCCCTTAAAAAAGTGTGGATGGTCCTGCACGAACTCTTCACCACTATAATCAAATCTCATGTGCTGTTGTCTGGCTGTCGGTTTCATAGGAACTGATCTGCTTGACCCTCATACGTCGAATTCGACGGGAGAGTCGAGTATATATATATATATATATATATATATATATACATACATACATAAAAGACACACATACACACGCACACAAACATTTGTACGTATGCATGTATATTTATAAATGTCTCATTTACGACGACAGACATAATACTACAATTAAGTGTTTTCTTTTCTGGGCACAGAATGTGTAGAAGCTGTAATAACCTCATCCATATGTAAAAAGAAATGATTAAAAATAATGGACACCGTAATAATAAAAAACAAAAAAGCCAACACTTAAGAATATTAACTACGAACACGACTGTAATGTGCTGTGTTCGGAAAATAAAACATCCCTTCAAGTATAGAAGCATAAACACAACCCATACACACAATTAAAACAAACAAAAAAAAAATACAACCATCATTGATAAACGTTAAATTATAGCTGAAAGCTCTCGGAATTCTAAAACATTTGGACAGTTTCTACAAACTCTGTGTCCCAAAAGGAAAAAAAAAAGCTCTTTCGAACACAAGAAAAATTAAATAAAATCTTAATCGTAGTACCTTGTCTGTCGTCTTTAATGAAAACTGTGTAAATGAAGGA
>OZ010584.1:102877624-102907624 GCA_963932145.1 Acanthosepion lycidas | reverse complement strand
TTTTTCGAAATGTTACGAAACTAAACTATTTCCATTACATTTCGTTCAGATTCAGCGCTGAGTTGTTGAAGGAGAATTTTCTCGAATTATCTAGAACTTTCGAGAAGTGTTTAAAAATACAAGAATTTCTAAAATGTTCTGTCAAAAGAGACGCCAGAATAAATAAATGGAAGTTCAACAGTTCAGTTTAAATCTCGCTGTTCAGGGGCATTTGATAGATGAATTTGTCACAGACGGCATCAAGATGTTTTGAGCCACCTGCAGACGCATCTTTCTATGTATGCGGCAAATTATTAAAAAAAACACTCTGTGGCACGTTCTGCTATGATGTGTGAGGCACACAAGGAATATTTCGGTAAGATGAAGCTGAAGACAAATATTCTGTACTTCATTTCAACTGCGAATTCTGTAAAAAATATCGAAAATGTAAGATTGAAACTTTTGCTGCTATTTTTAATCGTAAAAGTTTTGCTATTTTTTAATTTGAATATTTTTTACGCATATTTTTTTAAACCATTGTTATTGAAAAATGTTTCAACAAACGCGCCTTAGTGTCTAGAATATCATGGGTGTGTGCTCTGCTGGATCACTGGCAAGTGCAATTAAAATACGGAATATTAGTGATATTCAATATCCAAGACTTTGTATTTTTGCGGAATTTGCTACATTAATTGTGGTTCAAAGTCAGTATTTATCATATCCACTTAAGACTTTTAGATATTTCAAAAATCAAAAATCTAATTTTGTAGACGTTTGAAATAATAATAATAATAATGTATTTGTATTTTTATCTTCATATTTTGATTTTTTCAGGATGATACAGAAGATAAAACGGTACCATGAAATTAGCGATCCCACGAAGCTGGAGGGAAACAACTGACCACACAAACAATTGCTTCTTCTACATGGTAGACCATTCAATAAGTCGCGCTGAATGCAAGTATGCGTCTGCTATCATACATCAAATATTTCTGTTATCTATCGCCTCAATGGCACACTGCCCTGAGCTCTACGTATCAATTCCTCCAAAGAGTGAGCGGTTGTCTCCAGAGGAGAACAGCAATTCAGAATCGAATGAAGTCATTGATCCAGATTTAAGGAGGTGAAGCTGAGGAGAGATAGCCATATTAACCCAACCAAAAAACCTCAACGACCTGATCAAAGATCTTGGTCTTATAAAGTCCAAAGCTGTGTTTTTGACGCCGAGTCTCAAACAGTGGGATTTGTTAGATGAAAGTTTGCAAATTTCAATTTCATATAAAGCGTCACCGATGTTTTTCTATGTTTTTCAACTGTCAAGAAGGTTTTTGCTTCTCCCACAATGTGATCGGTCTGTTTGAGGCAACTGGAATCGCTTGTAACCACAGCGAAAGGTGCCTCTTCATCGACAGCTCATCCCGGCGCCTCAAATCATGCTTGATAACGGGAACACGTATTCACCCCCTTCCTTCTTCTGGCTCACTCGGTGCATATAAAACATGAATGCAACAGTGTCAATATCTCGTTAGATAACTTGATGCATGACGAGTACTTTTGGAAGATTATCGAAGACTTAAAAATGGTGTTCTTCCATATGGGTCTCCAAGGCGGTTTTACCAGGTTTCCGTGTTATGCTTGCTTTTGGGACAGCAGAGAGACCACAGCTCACTATCAAAGGCGGAACTAGCTACAGCAAAACGACTTCAGGGAGCCACTGTTTGAACCTTTAAATGTAGTGTTTCATCGACTGCAGTTAAAATTGGGCCTTATATAACAATTTGTCATTACTGTGGTTGAGGAATCTGTGCCATTCAAGTGTCTTCAATACCTCTTCCCTAAGCTGTCTAGATAAAAATTCAAACTGTTTTTTCGTCGGACCACAAACAATGAAGATTCGAAGGAATTAGTTCATTGAGACGGAGAAAGAAGCGTGGAACAGCTTTCTCGCACTGATTCGTGGATTCCTATGTAATGGCAAGTTAAAGAAAACTACGTTGAGCTTGTTAAGACTATCACAGTCTTAACAAGCTCAACGTAGTTTTCTAAGAACGTAGTTTTCTAAGAACGACGGCAAAATGGGCTGCAGTGTGTCCTTCAAAGTCCATAGCGTTCAGGCTCATCATGATAAATTCAAGAACATGGGAGCGTAATTCAGACGAGTTAGGCGAGTGCTTCCACCAGGCTATACCAAACATTGAATGCTTCTACCAAGTACGTATAACAAAAAGCATTGTCAAATACTATATTTGAAGGCTAAATCGCGAAAAACTATTCACTTATAATTATTTTGTAATCTCACCTGTGTCATTCTAAAATGAATAAATTGTGTCATTCTAAAATGAATAAATAATACTTTTGTATTATGTTTTGTGTTTTTTCTAGTTGAACGTGAGTGTTCATATTCGTTAGTTTTCCCAATGGGAATAGGAAAATTTAAGAAATATCATTATCCTGGTCACAAAAGCAATGTTTGAATGAAATATTAGCCATTTGTCATCCTTTATAGGCGTAAGCAAATACCAAATAACAGTTGGTACCCAAGGAGAAAAATCTTGTTACATAGTCTAATTAGCTGTAATCAATAGTTTAGAAGAATTTAACATAATATCTCCCGCATATACAATAGCCGGTCTAACGATAAAATATAGAGAAAAGATACTGACCTTGTTACGCATAATGCCCCATCATGTAACATATATAAATAGTCAGGAGGCTATTCAATCCTCATGGCCTGATAAATGCGTTAAAGCAGGAAGCATAGTCACCATTCTGTGTTGAAGATATCAAAAAAGCTCTTGTTCCAATAAATTGGATCGATTTTAAATATGATTTAAATTTAAGTGTTTAACGAATTTTCCTTTTTCTTTAAGATTCAGCAACTTAAGTGTTTGGCAATTTCAATCATGAAAATATTAACAAGGAAACAACGTGTTTAAGTTATCAATGCCTATTACGAAAATCTATTAATGAAAATCCAGATTAATTTCTACTATTGATTATTACCTTTCGTCCTTTAATCTTCTGTTTACTTATCTTACGTCGAACAATATATATTTATATATATATATATATATATATATATATATATATAAAGAAATATAGTTTTAAGGTGTGCTATATTTATGGAATAAAGTGCTCAATATCAGAGATAGAGCGTGTGTAAATATAAAAGTGAACATAGAAGTCGACACTTAGAGGCGACAGTCTGTTTCATGCTATATGCAATCGTCAGGCCATATATATATATATATATATATTTAATGTTTTTATTTTCATAAAATATATATATGTATATTAATCCCGGTTTATTTTAAATGAGAAATAAAACCATTAATCTCCGTTTATTTTCAATATTACAAATAAATCTGTCTGTTTTGAATACAATTTATTTTTTAAAGGATAATACCCGTATAACATATGGGATTGCGCAAACATTGTGTTCACCAGATATTTTTATTAAAATTTAACTAGAGGTTAGTGTCTACTTAGCACCAGAAGACTACGTTGTGAATAAACCGCTGAATTTTGGTACCACTGAGGAATAATCTATCTATCTATCTATCTATCTATCTATCTATATATATATATATATATATATATATATATATATATATATAATATATATATATATATATATATATATATATATATATATATATATATATATCAAACACATATAATTGTCATCATTATTACAGCGGCTGTATATTGATTTCTCAGATATTTGTTGTTTAATTAAAGAACATATCTGCAAGTCAACAGAAATTCCTAAAGTTTGCAAAGTCTGGCACTTGTACTTCGCTCGCTATATTTGTCATTTTCTAATTGGGGTTCAACTGTATTTTCAGCTGTCCGACTTTTACAAACTCTCTAAGCGCATTCGAATAACGTCTTGGATCAATTTAATTAGATCCTGATCAGATTTGCTGTCTAACTCAAATGACACTTCGCCGTGCCGAAAGGCATTTTCCAGTCACATTTGAAATCTGGGGAGAAAACTCACAGATAATCCGAGACGAACTTGCATAACATGTTATATGATCTTTTACTGTGTAAGTCACAGGAACAGATAAATATTTTTAAAATAAACCAACATCAAATACTTGATAGAATAAGAAATCCGAATTATTTCGTTCATTACTCCTCATTAATGAAACACTCAAATTTGATTAACGAGTTGCGATGCTTATCAGAAGCAACGGTTACTGTTACAACACAAGTTTTCTTTGTAGACAACTAAGGATAATTCGTGTTGATCTGTATTTCTGCTAATGAAATGGGTGAGAATTCCTTACAAAATGCGTAAAGTCGATTTCAAGAACCGGATTGTGTGAAGGGTTTACTTTCTTAAATTTGTAGATATAACAGCACGTGCAAACTTTTGACCGTATAGAAGGAAACGGCAACGTAGAAAGTAGTTAGTAATATAATAAAGAATAAATAAAACTAACTTATACCAAAGAAAATAATCTTTACTTGAGGTATCAGCATTGAGGAAAGAACAAAAATATTTTTAAAAAGCAAACAAAAAAATCAACAGGACCAATATGTAACATTTTAAAATAATAAATAAAACAAACTAAAGGTCGTGATCGTAAAATAACCGAAAGAACTGGAAAAAAAAAACATTTTATTTCTTTTACCCAATATCATTATCTAGCGCCCCCACCAGGAATATTGTCTATAAAAAGAGTAGTCATACGGAACTTTGCTTAGGCCAACAAATTGACATTTACTATGCAGTGTTGATTCCTGCATTCACAGTCTCAGGCCTCTCTCTATCTGTATGTATGTGTATATATATATATATATATATATATATATATATATATATATATATATATATAGAGAGAGAGAGAGAGAGAGAGAGAGAGAGAGAGATAGTTTGATAGATAGATAGATATATGGGAGTGATGAACTATTTAACCACGAAATTCACGTTTACTACGCATTGTTGATTCCTGTATTCCCTTTGTGACTGTCTCTCAATATCTGTCTGCCTGTTTCTCTTTTTCTCTCTCTTCGCACACACACACACGCACACACACACATATATATATATATATATATATATATATATACAGATAGAGATACATGCATACATACATACATACATACATGCATACATACATATATATATATATATATATATATACATAAAAATGTCTTTAATAAATAAAATTGTAGGACTTTGTCCATTTCTTAATGCATGACGTCATTTGTTTACATTTGATACGCCATGATCAGTTATGAATGTACTAGATTCGTGGAAGATTGAAGTTTATAAGCAGTAAATTCGACCTTGCCTACCGAACGATCCTTGGTGGCCGAGAGTTTAGGCACGTCAGCGTAAATGACGGTTCCGTATAGGATGCAGGTTCGATTCCTGTCCACGGACGACTGTTTGCTATGAAAATTTCTCGGACGTTCAGGCCGGTAAATGTTATTTAATACTGTTTATTATAAACAGAGCATTTACTTAAATACTTTTATCTATAAAAAGAGCGTTAAACATAAAAATGTCTTTAATATATATATATATATATATATATATATATATATATATATATATATATATATATATATATATATATATATATATATATATATATATATATATATATATATATATATATATATGTGTGCGTGTGTTTGTAAAACAAATATGATTATTCGGTAAATGAATAGGTCGAACAGGGTATTACCAGAAAAATATTTATAAAGCAAGCTGTCTTTGACATTAAAGTATTGTAGCATAAATACAATAGTACATTGTAAATGTTGGTCTGCAGTTGAAGATTTCCCTCCCGCTGTTCTGGTCAAACTCTCTGCATCTGTGTTAGAGAGGATACCCAGACGAGGCTATATCGAAGGGCAAAGTCTAGTCTCGGAAAACAGCTACACGACCCCGTTTTCTACGGGGCCTACGGGAAATTTTTGGCTAAGCTTTTGGGCTGGGATACTCTACATTAAATTCGGCCTTGAGCCACATCCGCCAACGTAGGGCTGTCGTAAAATTGACTTTGCTCACTTCTAGATGTTATATACTTATTCTACGAGCCGGTGACGAATCTTGAATGTGTTCTTTTTGTCTTGTATTATCGTTCATTACCAACCTTCGTGTGATTTTTCTATTCAGTAACCTTCACTAGGTTACAAGTATCAAGAAACAGATTAGTAATAGTAATAAAATTCAATGGCTAGTATCTATATTCTTTTACGAAGTATACTGACGTTCAATGATACATGCTGATGAGTGCAAAATGGTAGAGATAAAATAGTATTTAATTTTATAATTATTATTAGTATTACGATATATATATATATATATATATATATATATATATATATATATATATATATATATATATATATATATATATATATATATATATATATATATATATATATTTCGGTTGAGCTCTCTGGGTAGGAATTGTGGGTTTCTAAACAGTGACTATTACGGCTACTAATACAATATTCTTCGGTAAATCGAATCGAGTTCTCTCAGTCAACGTTTGTTTATCTAAGAATAATCTTAAATTGACCTTCATCCCTGCAGTGTGCCAATGCCTTAGTGGTAGATTACCCCACTAACGCCAATTCAGTCGGGTTTCGATCCTAGCTAGAGGCAACCGGACACCTAGGCACACCGATGCAGCGAAACAATCTGTCTGTGGTGACAATATATATATATATATATATATATATACATATATATGTGTGTGTGTGTGTGTGTGTGTGTGTGTGTGTGAGGTAAAAAGTACATTTATGTAGCAAGTAATCGTCTAAAAACTCTCGATTAAAAAGAACCGAAAAATCTGATTTATTTTTTTATTATGCTTTTCAATTTTCCAATTTTCGAATAAGATATGTTTTGGGATCAAAATTGTGGATATGCTGTCAGAAGTTCACTCTTGTATTTTTGTTTTGTTCATGTGCATTCGACTGCCTCAGTAATTTCCAAGAACCAATGTGGTGTCTGTGTGGAAGACGGAATTGCTTTTGTCTCCATACTGGTATTCTTTAGAAAGACGAATATTTGAAATAGTTTACGGTGACCTAATGTGTAACATTTATAAGGTGCGATGTCGCTCAATAACAACAACACAAATAGAAACTTCCGATAGTTTAGCGTCATTGTTGAGGCCAATACGCGACACCGTATAGGAAAATTGGGAAAATAATATAGTAGTATAGGCTAACATAATTTCTCAGTTATTTTAAGCAAACATAATTGTACACACACACACACGTACACACACACACGTACACACACACACACACACACATATATATATATATATATATGTATATATATATATATATATATATATATATATATATATATATATATATATATATATTTAACTACACTCGTCTCAGAAAACCTTCGGTTTCTTGATTTGCTAATGGCCAGATCAATCTCAAAGGAAAAAAGGTTTTAAAAAAAAGAAAGAGCTATGAACATAAACGTCTGTCGAAAATAATCGTACAGCATACAGGCCCAAAGCCCAAAGAAAAATCCCCGATACGTGTAAGGTTTTCACCTAAGCGGATCGTCAGCTTTCCCTGACGATCCGCTTAGGTGAAAACTTGGTAGGTTTGTCTGGTTCTCTAGTTTTGACTATATATATATATATATATATATATATATATATATATATATATATATATATATATATATATATATATATGGTTTACCAAAAATATTTTTACAGAATTTGAGAGTGGGTTCCTCAGATAAAAACTACAACGAAAGTCCATACGTACATATCTTTACAAATACTCTATTATCCCTTATTTTTCCTTTTTTTTTTTGTTTGTTTTCTTTTTTTGTTTTTAAGCATATCACCACAGGCAAGATGTGAATGCTAGTTGCACGCAAGTCGTTAAAGAAAGTATGAGCATCAATAAAGAAGGGTGTTTGATGAAAGGATGTAGAGAAGGACGGAGATCAGGATCAAGGCATCAGAAGATGTCGACTGACATTTCTATATTTGAAGATTATAACCATCAGGGAAGCAAGTAGAAGAAAAGGAGTTCCACTGACGGGAAGTTCAAGATAGGAAGCCATTGGAGTAGTAGAGACGGCTATATTTAACCGTTTCGATAGTGAAAGTTTGGGACCGAGATGCCAAACTAGTAGAACGCTTAACTTCATGAAGTTTGGGAACCAGTGAAATTAGTTCGTCATTTACCTTATTGTACCAAGTATTCCCAACTTGTACTGCAACTAAATATTTAGCGAACTTAACATTGATTAAATTCCTGAACAAAGGAACACCTTTAATTCAGCGTGATTGACCGTAAGCGTGCGTGCATATACTTACTACGTACAGCTAAATACCATATAAAAACCTACATGAACACCATATAAAAACCTATATAAACATCATATAAAAACATATAATCGGCATATAAAAACATATAATCACCATATAAAACAATATAAAAACAACTATAAACACCATATAAAATATTTATAAATACCATATAAATATCATATAAAAACATATAGATACTATATAAACATCATATAAACAACGTATGATGACTATGTAAACACCATATAAATACCATATAAAAACCTATCTGAAGAACATAACAGTGAAATTAAATTCACTCATTTTTCTCATTATTGAAGACCATCGTCTCTTCTAAATAACTATTAGTAATTCTAACTTTCTCTAGGCTACTGGTCACTGATGCGATTTGAATAATGCAGCTACCTCGACCACCATGTAATTTCTTTTCCAACATATAACTTCATGATTTTAAACATAGAAAGCTACGTTTCACCATTCTTTTGTTGAAATTGCTAGATGCGACCGTATGTTCTAATCTAATAGTTCATTCACACTTTCTAAAATTCCGATTTCTTGCATTCATGTGTTCAAAAAATTAAATGCAAAGTCAATCGTCATATTTTACATTTCGAACGCTATTCTTTTATTGTTATTCCTACTTAAAGTTTTCTCAGTTTCTTTCACTATTATTAACCATTTGCGTTTTATTGATTTTATTGCCTTTCTTTGGCTCGAAATGATTAAAAAGAAAGTGTCCAGGATCCAATCTTAATGAAAAGAAACTACGTCACTCACATTTCTTTTATTTTGATGTTCAAATGTAAAAAAAAAAAAAAATAAAATACAAATACAAAGCTGTTGTTAACTTCAACAGATTTAAATACTTCACTTCAATGTCTTTTTCCAAACTGATTGTGTTCTTATTGAAATCCTTAACCCCTCGAGACCTGACCACCGCTTTTTCGGTGTTAGAGAAAAATGACGTAATGCCCAACGTCCTGTTGAACAATGGTAGAGAAAATGATTAAATGCCCAGCCACCGGTTGAATGGTGGTTACACACTTGTAACTATATTTATATCTACCTTGA
Source organism: Acanthosepion lycidas (assembly GCA_963932145.1). Classification (NCBI taxonomy): domain Eukaryota; kingdom Metazoa; phylum Mollusca; class Cephalopoda; order Sepiida; family Sepiidae; genus Acanthosepion; species Acanthosepion lycidas. The sequence continues at coordinate 102,898,247 of OZ010584.1, read as the reverse complement.
AAAATTACATACCAATTATTTGTGTATTTTGACTCGGGAGCTCAGGCAGAGGGGTTAAAATTTTTCAGGAACGCTGAGCTCAAAGCGTTAATCGTAAGACGATATTGCGACTACCTATTTGTAAAAAAAAACAAAAAAAAAACATCATGAATAAATCGATGAGGTTACTGAACATTTCCAAGAAAACTGAGTCTAATGTCCGATTGGATAGATTGGTAGAAAAAAAAATGTCATATGCCTTTTTTTGATTCAAATAATTTAACACTTTGATTTTCTTTGCCTAAGGATATATTTCCCCATCAATTAATTTGGGAAAAACGTTTCTTTTTTTAAAATTTATTTTTAATATAGTAGCTAAGAAACTAAGGCAGATCGAAGTACACGAAAGGTGGTTGAGACCTCTACCGGAAGTATGAGTTGATAAGTGGACGTTTCAAGCACAGAAGAACATGAAAGAGCATGAAAGAATTAAGAATGACCTATATAGACGTCGGTAGCTAGTTTTTGAACGTTATATTTTGGACATTTTTTATTCGCCCGTGTCTAAAAAAGACACTATTGATAAAAACGTATATACACGTCTAGGACGGGGAAGGGATTAAATACAATTTTTATTTCACACAACATAAAAAAAAAAACAATTACAATAAAACAGACTAATGGAAAAGTGTATTGTACCGTTAACGATTATTCTTAGTTGAAGCTATATAAGTGACCTCCTACATCCCTATATTTCTATTTTAAAAAAAAAGATTGATAAGCTATTAAAAACAAATCAATCAATCAATTATTTGGCGCTAAGGACACAATCCCCCGACAACACTAGGAATTTTGAACAAGTAGAGTGTTCTCCTTTAAATATCTATCATATAAATTGTGGCAAACTAAATGTTGACAAAACTTGATTGACTGAAAACAATCCTATTTCCTGTTTGACCTTACAATATTCTTAGTTCTGCCTATATATATAAATAAATATCATCACTCTTGGCCTTGGACTGGATGGTATTAAATTATGTAAATCGGAAAACTATATCCCTTTTGGCCTTGGAGAAAATAAAAACAAAATGATTCTCATCTTTGGCTTTTTGTATTATAAAAATAAATATGATAATTCTAGAAAGATAATGTTGACCTCCAAGTCATCAAATTCCTCGAAAATTTTTTTTTTTCATTTCTACTTATCAATAATTTATACTAAACGTTGGAAGCGATGTAATAAACATTATTTGACACATAATCAGTACATCAGCTCGTTTTTTTTTCATTTTCATATGACAGTGATGTTCTTAGACTAATAGCAAGGGCCGTCGAATTACAACGTGAAATTTTCATCATTATTTAGAGATCTTGTTTTTTCCAAATATACACCATTGCACAAATTAATTCAAACGATCCCTTTAGTTTAATTTCTTTCACCATAAGGTCAGTTTTGGACTCATTGGAGTGACAGGGTGTAATCGATTTTTATTTTTACGAAGATTAGGCCATTTGCAATGATTTGTAGCAATATGAATCTCTTTTCGGGGTATATGATGAAATTTATCCCGCCCAGACACTATTGTTTCGACTGTCGATTGATTGTCCAGCGGCCATTGTCTGCGATGGACGTTACTCCAAGGAGGTTACGAAAATTGTAATATTGCACGAACGTACAGGCAAACCTTACCAGTGAGCAAATTAAAGCACTATAGACTGACCCGGAAACTCTCTTGATTTAAATCCAATCGAGAATCTGTGGTCAGTCTGCAAGGAACGACATCGTGGAATAAACATACGAAGTACGAACATGTGCACTAAGTTATGTTTCATTGAAAAAATACGAAAAAAATAAAGAATAACAGATTTATTCGTTTTGTTTCTATTAATTTGCACAAGGTGTATATTGAAGGGGGGAGTATGAACATTTTTGTCATAAAATGAACCCATAATATCTGATGCAATCCAAATTGATGGATACTTATACATATGTCTATTTCATCTACAAAGCTTACACTGATCACGAACTTTGTGGCTAGCTGTCTTTTTTAGACGTCTTTATGGATACATCCTCGTAATCTTATGTTAAAATAATTTACGTCGATTAATTAAATGATTGTCTTTAATACAAATACCTGTACATGTATAGAATATGGTTCTGTTGTCACGTAATATCGTTTAATAAAAATAGGTATACCGTATTTTTTTAATATGATGTTCTGTTCTGCATATACAAGAATCATTTGTTTAGAAATGAGAAAGATAACATACTAAGCGTCATATCAATACATTCATCTGGATGTCATTCACAGCGACAAACTCGTTCAGAAATATCTAAATTGTAAGTTCTATACCAATGCTTTAATCGACGAATAATTACAGTTTGTTTTGAGCGAATGAACCATGTAGGTTTTAGAGATGTTCATCTTCCTAAGGTTATCTTAGACTGGTGATACATAATCACAGAGACAGAAAACTGTGCTAAATCAGAGGAATCATATCACTTTCATCAGCATCGGCTTATAAAATAGATATCTCATGTAACCTCAAAGTAAATAATGACATAATAAAGATGCTGACATTCGTCGCTATTACAAACCAAAAGTTAGAAAAGAAGCCTTCATCAATATTAGAGGTTTTCAGTTCTCGTATAATGAGTATTTTTTGTCCTAAATTATACTGGCGCGTGATAACTTTTAGCGTATATGAGAAATAATTACTCTGTGATTTACGAAACAACAACGAATCAAAGCAGAACCAATATTAGACGATAGGAAACTGCGGCTCGAGTTTATTTATCGAGTGTGGTTTTCAGTGCACTTCAGAGTTTATTTGGAAAAAGTGAGAATCTGGATCCGGCAGGAGATTTCGATTGAAAATTGAGCACGACACTCCAACATCTCCAGCAATCTGATATCTAGGAATGACAAGTTTTCATTGCTAGAAACGATGAAAAAAGTGACTGCATGTCAACAGAAAACGCAAAAGTCATTGGTTGTCAGAAGATGAGTAAACAGTCCAAAGCAAAAATCAAGGAATCCTGACACATACTTTCTAGCATGTTGGAATATGAAAGGTGCCCTCCTGTTACGATCTCTCGCAACAGGAAAAAAGCATCACTACAGATGTACATTGACAGCAACATGATGGGATAAACAAAGCATTACGTTTAATGTGTATGTGTATCTAGATATCCGTCTACTAGGGCGGCTAGCCACTCCCTATTGCAGACGCTTGCTCAGGCGCATTTGTGTTTATTCAACAGCCACATAAGGCAGCTGTTGTGTATACTGCAACTATGCTGAGCAGACATTTGTTACAGCTTTCGCGAAAGACCGTGTTATCTAGCCTGATTAACAATTCGAACACGCTCAGCCTCTTGGCCACGATGATTTGTTACTTCGTGATAGCACAGCTATCGACAGCTCCCAAGGATTCCGTCTACCCAATTTCACTCAAAACGCTCAGGTCGACACGTGGTACGGTTTTCAGGCACATTCCAAAGGTGCCGCAGTCCGTTGACATCATTTCGGAAAAATCGACCATGGTGAGATTCGAATACCTGTCCTTATGTCAGATTGCAAACGTTCTAATACCATACGCTTAATTTGTATTGGTTTATTAAATTAAAAATGTTATTCTCCAGTATAATATCGCAAGTGCATATTCTGCCAAACACAAATAAGTATATAAAAGATCATTAGGTTCTTTCTTTCGCACGTTTTCCTTACTTATCTGATTTTGTTCTTACAGACTTCCATCTATTTTCAACACTATAATAAACGGCAGATAATTCAGAAACAACGAAGTTCAAAAGAATCTGTCAACTAGTTTTTCGGTTAAGAAAATCAATCTTCCCGTCGAGCTGTAGTCATTGAGGATGAAGATGAATACAATAATAATATTCAAATAAATTCCATTCGTTTTCATTTTCGATTAACTAATTTTTAAAAAAAATCATATATTTTTTATATACTTTCTGCTAAAAGAGAGTTACATTCCAAAATCACTAATATAATACCAGTTTAAAAAGAATAAATGAAAAAGAAATAAAAAGAAAAAAATCACCTTTGATTCTCTTCTACGTTATTTAAGGTGGGTTTCATTTAACACTGACATTGCAATTCAAAGATTAATGTACAAGATAGAAATTGTCATGGAACGTTGATGTTTTAATATCTGAAGATTGTAATAATAATTTTCTTTAACTTCAATCTTCACAAAACAAACGTAATTCTGATACCAATTTTTAAACTTTCAAGAATTAAAAGTCGATATAAATTCAAATAAAAAAAATCAAAATAAAAAAGACTGAACAAATGCGAGGAATATCTACAAAGCTTCTATTCTATAGAAAAATATATTTTCTCGCGTCATTTTATCAGTGCTTTTAACGATGGCATATCATCATCATTCTGAAAAGAGGGATAGATTCTATCGCTTTATATTCATCCAAACTTCATTTAGTTGGAAATAAACTTATTCATAATTATTTATTAACTATAGAAAATAGAATAAAATAAAATAATTATAAAAAGTCCATGGAAAAAAAAAATAAAAAAAGATAATATATGATGCATTAACTATACTGGAAGCATTTTAAAATTGATTTAATAATGTTTTAAATGGCAAACTTTTTAGCAGAAGTTTGATATGCCTGAAGTTATAAACGGGTTATTGCCATTTGTAACATGTATTATGACACGTATCCCTATATCCTTCCATTTTGCTTAATTTTTTTCTTAAATTAAAATGAACATTTTAATCAAAATTTAAGTTTAATCCATTGAGTCCACCGTTCCTAAACTGTTTCAACCGTTCCGCTTGAGCTTGAGTCAAAATTCGCAAATAATTGTATGTAATGTTTCACGGTAGATATAAAAGTAGTTACAAGTGTTTATTCACCGTTCAAACGATGGCTGAGCATTAAGCCATTATTCTTTATCATTGTTCAACCGGTGGCTGGGAATTACGTCATTTTTCTCTAACAGGTCAGAGCTCAAAGATTTAATGGAGTATTATTGCCAGGTCTGATGCTGCACACTCCTATATGTCCATCTGTCCATCTTCGGCTGAGTTCAAAGGCTTTTACGCAGGCTTGTGGATGATGAATTTCTCTCCACTATGCAATCTTTATCTCCTAGACAAAACATTGCTTGTTTTTGTCTATTCTATTGCCATTATTATGACAGATGTTCGAATGTGTTACGTTACTTAGATCCACCGGATCTAGGAACCGCCATGTCATATCCACAGTGTTAAAGCAGCCACATTCCCTTCGTGGATATGGAGCAAGTTCAAATCTGACAGCTTCTCCCACAGAAACGTCATATTGTGGAACAGGGTTCTGATAAGATGTTTCCCTGATTACTACAATTTTGATCACTTAAGTCCAGGACAAACCAATATCTGCCCTTCACGTTCTCATAATCTGCATCTCTTACTTCCTGACAACAATCTCTCTTGTTAACCTTCTGCAGGCATCGTATTTGATGAACAAACAGTAAAAAACAAAACAATAATAGATGGATACAAATGATACTCTGATTACATCGGTTCATTGGTGTAATAATGAAAATGACGATACATTTTGTTAACCTAACAATTGTTATTCAATGATTCAAGGAATTCGACAAACTATTAATGGTACAGGATTTTGCGACTACCCATTAGATTCGTTTGCTAATGCATGTCAGGGTTCAAATAACATTCTTAGAAGAAAACTGTAAGAAACTAGGTTTTCGATGAAATATTTATTTTTCCATATTCTGTATAACTTAGATTATATGTTGGATTATTTTTGGGTGTAATGTGTGTAGACTTGTCGCAAAGCATTCTCTGGCAGCGATTCAAGAATCTAAAGCAGAAAAGGTCAGTCGGACTATCACATTCGGGGTTTTTTCGACATTAGTACTTTATATGATGATTCCAAAGCCTCTGGACAAAAATAAATGTCAGTAAAAAAAGAAGAAGAAGAAGAAGAAGCATACAGAAAGAAAGAAAGAAAGAAAGAAAGAAAGAAAAGAAGGAAAAAAAGAAAGAAGACTAAAGAGAGGAAAGTGAAAGAGGAGTAAAAGGAATGAGGATTTAAAATAGAACGTTAATTGAAAGCAGGTAGAGATGAAATTTGTGAAAAGAAAACGATAAATGAAAAGTAACGAAAGAGAAAAGAAAATCTGACATTAAGAAAAAAAGGGAATTGAACGAGGAAAAGGAATGAAGTCTGGATAAAACGATGCAAAAAGAAGGAAATTGATTGGAAGGAAGAAATGAGGAATGTTTTGAAAGACATATTAGTTATGAAGAAAAAACGAAAAAAGAATTCTCAACAAAGAAATACATAAAAAGAAAGAAAGCAATGGCATGAAATCACAACAGAATATTGGAAGGAAACAAAACTGAAGACTGAAAGAAAACAAAAACGGAATAAAGGAGGGCAGAATTGCCGTAGAAACAAAGAATACAGAAGAAAGAAAAGAAATAAGAGAACGAAATGGAGATCAAGATGAAACGAAAATGAAAAATCAACTAAAAAAGAAAAGAAAAAAAGTAAAGAAATTAAAAATGAATGCGGAAAAAAGACAAAAGAAAAAAGACTAGGACGAATGAGAGAAAAAAAAAAGAAAAGAAAAAAAGAGTAAAAATGGAACACGACGGACAAACGGAAGTAGAATTAAAAATGTCAGCAAAGAAGAAATTAGAAAAAAATTGAGAAAAAATAAATAAAAAGATGAAGAGTGAAAAAATGGCGAAAGTTGAAAAGTGTTACATTATGGATTGTTATAATAAATTAAAGAAAATATATAAATAAATAAATTGTAACGTGAATAAGAAAACAAGCGAAAATAAAAGGAAAAAGAGAAATGAAAGTGAAGCAAAAATACAGAAATCCTTTCCAGCGTAAAGAAACAAGAATGGAAAGAAACGCCCCCATCCTGGGTATGACGATAAACTAGACCCGCGTCCTGAGTATGACGATAAACTACACCCGCATGCTGGGTAAGACGATAAAATATTCCGACAACAGGGCTTCTGATCACGAGGTTTTGGTGAGCGTGGAAACACCTATTAGTTGCTGGTGTTCTCAGGTCCACCCTGACCCGGGCTGGTAGTACCTGTTAGGGTCTCGGCTCTAGACAAATAGTTAATCCCAAAACAGTGGCCAAAACACTATGAAAGTCTAAAAATATGTTTTAATACCAGAATACTTGATAAAAGACTATTACCAGCAATAAATTTTTGAAGAAAAAAATTATTGCCAGCAATACATTATTACCAGCAATACACCTTTAAAATAAAGATATTACCTGTAATATATTTTGGAAAAAAAAATTACCAGGTATGCATTTTTGAAACAAAATATTCCTAGCTATAAATTTTTGAAAACAAAGTACATGCTATAAATTTTTGAAAAAAACAAAATACATGCTATACATTTTTTAAAAAAACATTTCCAGCGATATATTTTTGAAAAAAAAACTTTACTAGCGATACATTTTCTGAAAAAAATATTACCATCGATTCATATTTGAAGGAAAAATATTAAGGTAGTAGATTTTTAAAGAAAACTATTACCAGAAATAGATGTTTTGAAGAAAAATTATTACGAGAAATAGATTCTTGAAGGAAAAAAATATTACGAGCAATACATTTTTGAAAAAAAAAGTTACTAGCAATAAAAATTTTATCGGCATTAAATAACCCGTTGAAGTTGATATGCTATAAAATAAATAACTCAAACCAAACCAAACCAAACCAAAGTGCCGGTCATATGACTATAATCATGAAAGAACGACTGATGCAAAAAGTAAATAAACGAATAAAACAGAACAAAATGAACTAAATAGAGTATAATCTATGGATGAAATAAATATCAAATGAATAATTCTAAGAAAAAATAAAGCAATGCTGGAACGAAAAAAACGGACGAAGGATTAAACACAAAGTCTAATCTTGATAATGAATTTTTCCAAAGTAAACAGAATAAAGTACCGGTAAAACATTTCGGCAAGACTTTAAAAGAAATCTTTTCAGACTGTTGCAAGTGTAATGGATATTGGCGCGTTAAGTAGAATTGGAGATCAGTGTTCAATTACTGAGCTATTCTGCTCCGTTTACTCTCTTATAAATGTTCATTAAATGTTTGTTCATAAAACTGCAGTTTGATGTAATGGATATCGGCCTGGAATGAGAAATCGGTAGTGCCGAGTATCAATTGCTTACTTGTACATAACCCCAGGAAAGGTAAGAATTCACTCCTTTCCTCCCAATCATAGATCGAATAGCAGGACAGATTTTGGAACTATAGCCCCGGCTGGGAAGAAGTCCACAGGGTGAAAGAAATGGCAGACTCCTGCGAGAAATATTCTGCCTAGTCAGTCATAAATTGAAAGCCATGATTGCCGAAGCGTGTATCATGAATGACACGAGTAACTTGAGTTCAAAGACTATAGATGGAAGCTGATTCTTTGAATTTCTGGCATATTAAAAATCTCTTCTGAATTTGGTAAGTTCATGATTCATTGATGAATTATTACCTTTGGTTTTTCTGTTCTGATTATTAATTTTTGCTATATTATTATTATTATTATTATTATTATTATTATTATTATTATTATTATTATTATTATCTTTGATTTCTGGCATTTACACATTTATTCCCGGGTCCCGCTCAGGGACCTAAGGTTAGAAATGGCAGCATGTCACTTTCCACTAACAAAAAAAAAAAAAAAAAAATCGTAAGTTAAAATGTCTTTGTGGATTTATCATGCCTAAATAGGACTCAAAACTCTTAAAATTAACCACTTGAAAAACTAAAGATAAGACGTATATGAAAGGAAATACACGTCCTTTTAAAACTGCGTTCTGCATTCTGTTCAACAGTAGTAGTAACTTGCTTTTTTATAAAATATAATTTATTTCTCGTTTTATCTTCAGCTGCACTCTAAGCCTGTTAGGAAGCAGAGCAGTGTTGCTGAACAGATACGAGTGTATTTCGGTCTATGGATCAATTATTAAAAAAATAACAAAGGAAAAAATAAAATTGAACTTGGAATCGGCTCTGCCAAATGTAGTTTTTCCCAACGCTACAACTTTCTACAAGACCAGATTATTAACCTGAAACCTCGAGTCATGTACTTAAATAGACCCATCAGATCTTGACTTGCATAACGATGGCATGCATAAGGCTAAACCCCAAATATAATCAGATAAAATCAAATCTGTCAGATGTATATAGCCGCTTTCTAACATCAATGGCTTGACAGAGTGAAGCCTAAGACTATTGGAACAGACTATTCTTAGGAATTTGTAAACTGGTGCTACAGAATCCCAAAGAACTGTACCCAATTTCAGAAACCAAATTACTAGGAGACTATCAACAGAAGCAAGAACTAAAATGAATAGTACATGTATCTCGAAGAGAAAATAATGACATGATCAAGATGTTGATATTCCAACATTAACATTATACGATAGAAATCCTCATCGATACTGGAAACAGTTACTGGAATTGTGAAACTTATTTACTTGAAAAAAATTATCTAAAAATAAAATTTTATAAGTTTCAACTGACAGCATTACTGGTTGTTTGGTCAATGAATGTCAAATATTTCCTTGTAAGGAAACGGCATTACAATTTCTGCTAGCATTAAAGTCGTTTTATAATGCCCTTTTATGTATTGATCCTATTCTTATATTCTTTTATGTATTGATCCTATTTTGTATTTGCTGTATTACCTCAAGTCATATCCGGTCATCATTCTCCAAAATTTCCGTCACTTGTAGCTCTAAGGCACATTTGTCTCCATAGCATAATTATTTGTCTTTTATCTGCTATTCATAAAAAAAAAAATATCGTTAAATAAAGATACGACCTACTTTACAACTCCTAACTTGTGAGTGTGAAATTCACCAAGCCCTTTTCCTCTTTAAATATTTTTGAAATTTCAAGTATCTGTTTCTGACTTTTAGTAATGATACCGTTTAGTTAGGATTTTGCTTACAACGTCTTCGTTCATGTTCAGATCATATTACTTTTAGCATCTATAATTAGATAGCCACAAGTTCCTCTGTAAAGAAACTACCCAATAGCCGCTGTCGTATATGAAGATAAAAATGATATAATAATTCAATATTTTTATCTAAGTGTTTTGCCCCTTTATCTATTTTTTTCTATAAGGTATATTTCACTATTCCCATGCACCTTCGGTATCTGGGTAAATCTTTCACTACCTAGTTAGCCAAATTTATTTAACTGCTTGTTCCCAACATCTCCGGTTCGTATCATGCCCTCACTACGGTCTGACCTTATGACAATCATATATTATTCTTACAATTCATAGATGAAACTTTATTATTTTGCTATCTTCTCTCAGACTTTTTCTCAGTTTTCCTTTTGTATCCGCCACCAACTAAATGCCATTTGCGTATGCTATGTCGTTAATATTATATTCAAATGTTTCAAGAGTATGATCTGCTGAAATAGAACGACTTAGACTATAATGGCTGCGCATCTTTTACCCATTGTTATTTTTATCTTGGTCAGTCATTATATTCACAAAAATATTATTCACGGAAGAAGAAAAGTCACGTACTTGAATGTTGACTGTTATTTCTTTCGTAAGTCAATAAGGAAGTCTTTTTCGTAATTTAATAAGGGCTTTCTTTATGGAATAATGAAATCATCGTTTTCTCTAATTTAATGAAGAAGTTTTCTACCCATGTAGTGAAGTGAGATCAAAAGAGCGGTCATGATCGCCATGTGTTAATCCTTCATAGCGCAAGTCTAGGTGGTTTTGCATGCGCGAGGACGCAACTGATATAAGAGTGCGTCCTTTTTTTTCAGGAAGCAGTTTTTTTAAACAGACAGTTTTGAATGGGCAGTGGATTGAGAGTGAAAAGGACTTGCGTGCTGGGATTTTTTGATATTGGAGTACGATTTTTTAATGAAACATTTCCTTCCGCACCCACTTTGGATTTTACAGTGTTTTTAATTATCAAACATTTTTGTCTTGATTTGATCTTGGATTTCACAGTTGATTTGATAATCAATTTGTCTTTTCGAATTTAAAATACTACTTTAAATTAGCTACAACCGTAAATTAAAGAATAAGTCTTTGATTTCGAAATTTAATAAAGATGTCATTTTTTAATTTATTTAATAACGAACTTATTGTTTTGTCTTTCGTTACGTAATACAGACGTATTTTCCCGTAAGTTAACGAGGAAGTAATTCTTCCTTGTGTTAATAAGAAAGAATTTTATTTCGTAATGAGAGTTTTTAAAGAATTCTTTTATTTCATAAGTTATTAAGGAAGTTTTATTTCCGTAAGTTAATAAGGAATAGCTTTTAAGTAATTTAAAGAGTAAAGCTTTTTTTTCACAAAAGTGAATGATGAAGTTTTTTGTTTATTTTTCCGTAAGTAAATGAGGATGTTTCTGTCGAGAAGTTAATAAGAAAGTGTTTTTCCGCCTTTCTTAAGATCTACATATATTTATTACTAAATCTACAGCATCTTGACTTTATTACATCTGAAAGTGCTGATCGCTTTCTGTATTAGATTTAGAACTTGGGGTAGAAATCGTCATTCATTATGTTTTCCGCTTCAATTTATCTTTTTAAATTGGAGAAAGACTTTGGGTAGGCTGCATGTAATATTTGTCGAAAGGTACCCGCCGAGAACTTCTGCATCAATTTCTTTAAGAAAATATTTATCTGCCGTACAAAGTAAATGAATAGCAAAAACAGAAATAATGTATAAAATCGTGAGAAAGGAAGACCGGAAGATATTATTTCATTGTTAGAAACGTTAAGATGAATGTAGGTAATAAAAAAATTTGATGAAATAAAACAAATAATACTGGAAAATGAACAAATGCGGAAATATATTCGGAAACTGTCTGCTGATGAGGAAAACTGAACATTGCAAAATACCACTTAAAATACGAATATGAGAATAAAGTTCAAATAGAAAGCATAGAATAAAATGATGAAAGACATACAAAATGAATTAGGCTAAGAATCCAATATAATAATAATAATAATAATAATAATAATAATAATAATAATAATAATAATAATAATAACTGTACAAGTGGTGCCAATGAGAAGGTTAAACATTAAGGGAAAACAAATGAAACAGAAACGGTAAATGGAAATTTTTACAAATGAGATCGATCTATAAAAGATAAAACAAATAAATACTTAAAAAAAAATGGAGAGAAAAAATTTAACATGAATAAATAAGATATGAAAAGTAAAAATAAAATAAAATAGAATAAAACAATACGAGGGAAGGAGATCGACAAGAAGGAATATACTAAAAACATTGTACGAATGCTTTAAAAAAACGGTATCATTTTACACATGAAATAAAATCACGTTCAAATAAAACAAACTGAAATTAACTTCCCAACAGCAGATACATAATTATTAGGAATGAAAACAGCTAAACATTAATCGTTGTTGAACGAATCAGAAACTCTTGATTAAAGGATTTTGATAACAGAGATTTGGTAAAGTTTTGTTTAAATTAAAATAATAAAGAACGCTGTTGGTTTAATTAGTAGGACGGATTCAATATATCAACACAAAGTGTGACATCCCTCGGTGTCGCTGCGCCAAATGTGACGTCTGCCTGGCCATGTCCGTCGTGCTATCCTGTTCTGTGACGTCCAACTGGCTTGGTATTGGAAGCGGCACCAAATGTGACGTTCTAACCTTTTGTTGATTCGGATGGGAATCTGGTTAGATTCGGTATCAGCCTTGTCGTTCCCAGCTCACCTCCAGCGTCTGGTTACCGAAGTAATTCTTTTGATTTCTAGTCTAACATACCCACGTTGTGATTTGATCTTAGGTAGACGAAATCAATCAGTCGCCGGGCCATAATGCAAGCTGAGTCCGGAGAAGGGTAACACCGCACAAGTATGTGTAAAAGAAAATAAAGTAATAACTCGAAAAGTTCAGATATGTTAAAAAAGGATAACAATATTTTATATCTGGTTGTTGAATACAGGACTGCTTCTTTCTCCCAAACCGCTAATATGGATTCGTGACACTTTGTGCCTGTTAGGCGAGTCTTAACATCTTAAATTGTTCTTTTAAGAAACTGGTTTTGGTGTATCTTCATGCGATATTCGTAAAACTTGTTTTGGTGGTGTGAGTCTAAGTCGTTCTTCAAAAATAAATTGTTCTTGCTTAGAAGATGAGTTCGGAATTGCGCGGAATTTTTCAGTCAGCTTTTTGCGAGGCGGGCCCAACTCAATTCAACTCAGCTGCGATTTTCACTGCGAACTTAACTGGAACTGCTTTTCACTCGCTGCGACTCTGCTTATATGGACGCCGACAAAAACCGGGGTGGGCTTGTCGGGGTTTGAGGTACCTTGAAAATTCTAAATCCACTATCCACTTCTTTGTTTTCGGTCAGGAAAATGTATTATTTTCCATTTTTGGAAGTCTTTTCGTCCTCCCACCTTCTCCTGTTCTGTATTGGTATCTCCCCTTAACCTCAGAGGGTGTCAACGGGTTTCCCCTCTCTCTGACAGTGGCATCTCTTACCGATATCTTCAATGGGTGCCAACAGGCTTCCCCTCCTTCTTCACATGATTATCTCCGCCTAACGCTCAGGCCACCATTCAGCCAATGGGCGCCCAGCAGTGTGGGTGTGGCTAGACTAGCCTCGGTTTAAAAAATCTTGCTCAAAGAAAAATATATCTTCATCTTTCTTTTTCTTTTCTTTCTCTTTCTTTCCTTCTGCCGATAACAGACCCTTGAACTCTTATCTTAGCCAAACGTACCTTGGACTTTATCATATGGAATTTGTCAACGAGATTTTCGCAAATTATCAAGTGGGCGGTCAATTGGACGTATCGCACCTTGGTGCCAATTATTAGTTCTGATAAAATAATTTCACTATCATAGCCAGCCCTGACAATAAACAGGTGTTTTTCCAAAATGACATGGAGGTGGCTCCATGGACATTTGGTTTCGGTCAAGCTTGACCTAAATAATTTTTATCTCTCAGCACCCTACGGGAGGTCCAGCGGGCATTTTGTTTTTCGGTCAGTTCGTTCTTAATTAATTTTAATTTTTATCTCATTAGAATTCTGCGGGAGGTCGCTTGTCCAACTTGAAATTTTTACCATTGCCATGGGCAGATTGGATATATCTTACTTGCAGCCCTGTAACATAAATCAGATTAAATCCCAAACATCTGCGACCTTACTTTCCTCGCTAATGAGAATAAAACCTTTAGCATTTTTCTTTGTTAAAAAGAATAACATCGCTTAGTGTCCTTTTCATGATGGCTTCTTATCAACTAAATTTATTTCTCGACTTTCTTTTTTCTTCTGTCTTTCTAGCGACCTAAATAGTGTCACAAAAGATTCTACATTCACTTAAAATCTTTTTACTACCTTTAACCTTGCTCTGGTACTGTGAAAAAGAACACGCTATCTACTGGTCACTTAAGAGGTGGTATCTATCTATCTATCAATCTATCTATCTATATACATATGTATATTTTTTAGTTAAACCTATAGAGCCAGACAAACCTACCAAGGTCTCACCTAAACGGATCGTCATGGAAGTTTCCCTGACGATCCGCTTTGGTGAAATCTTGGTAGGTTTGTCTGGCTCTATAGGTTTAACTAGGTCTGCTTTACTCACTGTAGTGAGCACTTTATTTAGTTATTTTGCGTACTCGCATCGTATTTTTTTTCTTTGGGCCTTAGACTCGCATGCTGGACGATTATTTTCGGCTAACGTACATGTTCTTGGTTCTTTCGTTTTTATACATTTTTTTCCATTTAATATTCGCTAGTTTATTTGCAAATCAAGACAGAGAAGGTTTTTCGAGACAGTATAGTTTCTTATACTTATAAGATTTATATATATATATATATATATATATATATATATATATATATATATAAATTATTAAATAAAAGATCCGAGCTCATCTCAAAATGCAGACATGATTTTTACTACATACTTAAAAATTGAAAACGGAAAAAACAAAATAAAAACAAATAAATAAACAAAAAAACAAAATAACAATAAAATAAGCAAAATTAATTAATCCAAACAAATTACCAAATCACACCTGTTAGAATAGACGAAATAGAATAATAATAATACTAATAATAACAAAAAACGAACCTAAATAAAGTAAATAATCAACAAATTAGCAAACCATTTTGACCAAAATATTAGTTAGACTAAAAAATCGAACCAAAAAATCGGACGAAAAAATACCTATAACTGTTATATAACAAAAAAATAAAATATATGTATATATATATATATATATATATATATATATTTATATATACAATAATAATAATAATAATATTGATAATAATAAAATAAATGAAAAAATACTACGTTACTTAAAAATCGAAAAACCGAAAAGAGAAAATATACAAGTAAAATAAATTGACCTAAATTCATCCAAGTATATAAATAAACAAACCAATCCCGATAAAGTTACTGTTAGAAAAAACAAATAAAGATAATCCATCCAAATAAAATAGTTAGAACAAACTACAACAAACAACCCCAAAGTCGAATAAATATCTTTAATTAAATTCTCAAGCCAAAACAAAACTATTAAATAAGTGATATAAACAAATATTTACTACGTTAATAAAAACACCGATTAAAAATAAATAAATAAATAAATAAATAAATAAATAAATAAAATAAGAAACAAAAACTAAAAATAAATAAGAAGAAGCAAAATAATTTAACCCAAATAAATAAATAAACGACTTCCGGTAAAATATATATATATATATATATATATATATATATATATATATATATATATATATATATATATTGAAACATTCGGATGTCTAGTCGCACTGACGACATATGATACAGTAAAATAGTACTCACTGCGAATGACATATATATATATATATATATATATATATATATATATATATATATATATATATACCCATTATAGGTATTTATATATGTATATGGGTATATGTGTATGTATATGTTTGTACGTAGGTATACTTTGTATGTTTCTATCTGTAGTGAATAATGTGTGTACACATACGTCTGTATGTATTTTTTATTTTCTTTCACATATTGTTATATATTTGTACTTGTCTCTGAACTAATACGTATATAAGTACATATGAGAAATGTATATATATTTCTGTGTTTAGGAGTTTCATTTTTTATATATTAGTTTTATTTTTATGCGTATGTATTTATTTTCCTATCCATTTCTGTACATTTTAGTGTCCTTTTTCCTTATGTTGTTCATTGACGAATATTTGTTTTCTATTCTACCCATATTTAACATTATCTATTCAACCATTTTATCTATGTATCTTTGCCCGTATAAGTTATATTTTAATAGTATGTTAGAATTCGTTTACTAACTTTTTCAAATTTGAATATTACTCTGTGGGTATATGTGCGTGTCGTTATCAATCTATGTGTGTATAATAATTTATATGTGCCTTTCATTGTATGTATATGTTGTTTTTTTTTGTATTTTTTAAGGGTCCTAAACACCTATTTCCTGTCTCGTCGTCTTTTTGCGTGTTTATATATCTAAATATGTCTACGTATTTGTGCATTATAATCTGATTGTGTATGCATTGTCTTTTGTAAGATTTCACCCTCCCCCTTCCCATATCTTCACTTCAAATGTATCCAAGTTTTAACGGAGCTCAGAGCAACATTAGTTTTTAACATTTATTCCAAATTAAGTTTTAATTCAATAAAAACAAAATAAATAACAAAACAGTTTCATTTTTTTTTTAAATAATTTTAGAATTTTTTAAAGTTAATATAGATTCAATTTAAAATTTGGATTTGGCAATTTTTAATTTTTAATTTGATAGTATAATTTAATATTAATTAGTTAGAATGAATTCTATTTTAGTTATTATAACCAAAGTTCGTTGTCAAGATTTTTGAATTCTCATATACTTGTATTTTGATTGGTCATTCCAGCTTACGTAACAGCATTTCCCCTCGCAAGTGGTATTTCAATGATTTGAACTTTTTAAATCCCTTTATTCTACATTCAACACATTCACTTGATAAGACACCAGAAGTTTTGAAATAAAATGGCTATCTTTGTAGTGATTGTATAACATATTTATGCACTGATTTTCGAAAAAATATTATATATATATATATATATATATATATGTGTGTGTGTGTGTGTGTGTGTGTGTGTGTGTGTGTGTGTGTGTGTGTGTGTGTGTGTGTGTGTGTGTTTGTGTTTGTTTGTTTGTGTCTGTGATCCCTCTTCATAGGTGGTAAAAATAAAGCTCTGCTGTGATTTTTGTCACAGCTTGTAATAAAGAAATCTTTTCACAATTCTTCGATAAATATTCAAGATCAATTTGAAGTTGTGTCTGATTTTTCAGCCAAGGAATAAAAATATTAATATTATGTTTATCTAATAATGAGGAATTTGTTCTAGACTAATGTATCACTTGTTATACATAAATGGTTGTCATTCAGTCACTTCAATTGTATGATTATTTTCCCATTAGCTTTAATATACAATTGAATCTCTGAGAGGATCGCTAAAGAAAAGAACATTATGAATGAGAAATAGAATTTATATGGAAAAAAATAGAATATCTATGGACTAGAAAACGACACGGAAGACAAATGAAGTAAAAGAAAATTTTAAAATATCGGGAAAGAAATTACGCAAGAGCCGTTAGAGCTAAATTGTCCAATATAATGTCCCTTGTCTCGTTGTAAACCTTTAAACTTCGCCATTGTTTTTCTACGATGACAGACAATTGTTTCCATGCGTCGTTGTCACTAGCCTTTCAGATATAACATTCCGTGCATCTTAGCAGCCTCTTCAGAGATGCCAAATAATGAAACCGAATTCCCACTTCAGCAATAATCAATATATGAAACGATCAATCATTTGTGTCTGCGATGAATGAGCGCTTAGCGTTAACATAAACGATGTCGTTACAGAAGACACGCTTTTTTTTTCTCTTCTTTATTCCTTTGTTTCTTTTCCTATATATAAATTGGCACAAAGTGGATAAAAATAGTGGTTCTTATTTTTTGTTCTTTTCGCGTCGACTTTCTTTCACTGAATTATCATATCGTAGAGTCAAAACTGGATGGGAGAGAATCATTTATTAGTGAAAGAAAAACTTATGCGCAAATTGGAAATTTAATATGGCTGAGGAGTTTACTGAATACATGTTAAAATCATGTATTTTTTTTTTGTCTTAAATATTAACATAACTTCGTAAATAGTTTCTCGGGGTATGTTTGTTAATATCGCAGGCTGATTTGCAGTTAATTCGTTCCTTATCGAGTGTCACAAACAGGTAAGACATATGATAATTTGACGTTCTTACAGAAGGAATATCGAACTGGAGAAGTTTTCGGCTTCCAAGAGACCGGGAAATTTCGCATTTTCCAGCCAAGGAAATGATATAACATGGGATAATGAGGATTGAAAATGTATCCCGAAAATCTTCACGCGAAATATTGGGTCAATGCGATCTGTCTTCTATAATGTGTACCTCTTTCCCTCTTTATACATACAAGCTATATATTCATATTTATTGACATTAGGTATATCCATATCTAAATTCATACTATATACAAGTGTATGCCTCGATTTATACACCTAGTGTAACTGCAAAATTGTTCAAATCATTTAACAGCATAATGCTTAATATCTAAAAACATTCACTTAACTAATTACTAATAATTTTTTTCAGGTCTTCAGATACGACGTTTACTCATCTTGACATCCTTTGTCGTAAGAATCATTGAAAAACCTTTTGAAACCTTTTCAGCTCAATACGAGAAGGTTAAAATTGTTTTGTGTCAGATCGACTGTATTCCCAACTGAGCAATGGTTGGCGGAAATTGGTCATTCAGGCCTTCCATGGTGCGAACATTCATACTCTTGCTTGCATCTTGAAATCCATTTATGAACCATCAAAAGAACGGTGACTAACTATGAAAAAAGGGATCAGTAGAGAGGATAACTGGATCAGGAGATCCCAACGGGAAGACGGGTCATCATTTCAACTTGAATTTAAGAGATCAATGTGAAAAGATCCAACTCAGTTCATAAACGGTTGGCACGCTAAAGAGAAGTTTCAGCTATTACAGCTCAAAGATCAGTGAAAAAGAAACTTGAAAATAAATTGTACTGAAACGTGTGAGAAGACTAATGACTCCAGGACAGAAAATTAACAAGTTTAGAGATGGCGGAAATTATCTTGAATAAGTTGAAGAATGATCCTGGAATTATATATATATATATATATATATATATGCATATATATGTATGTGTATGTGCGTGCGTGTGTGTGTGTATATATAAGTTTATTTCAAGAATTCATGAGTTTCCGATCCTTAGCTCTGACTAATGATGAAGATGTCATTTTCGTTTATGACCTATTTCCTCACGATGGTTCTGTTAAGCTTACAGACTAATTATACATTCTTATTGATCAAGGTAGTGTCCAGTAGTGTTATAAAAACCATGGAGACTTCCAGTAAGACATCTTTTTAATTTCTAAGATATAAGGGTTCGGAGTTTAATCTAACATTTGGACAATTTTGCTTTAACTTCATTTGGATAATTTTACTGTTAGACCCGGTATATCAAGTTGTATCTCTGAACATAGCTCAATTAGGTTTCATTTAAATACATAATGAGACCTACCAAAATCCATACTCATTGATAATACCAGTATAATATCTCATCCACGTGTACAAAAAGTTTAAAAATTATGTAAGTATTATTAATAATAACGAAAAAGTCAACACTCAATAACATAATCTATGCACGCGGCCCCAATGTGCCTTTGGAAAGTCATTTTACTCAGGCTGGTTTCTGTCATAATGTGCTTGATATTAAAAGGTAAGTGTAGAGCGTTAATAGAATTAATATGGAGAAACTTGTCACTTAACTGAGTCGTATTATTTCAGTCATGCCGACTTTGAAGTTTCGTGAACGCTTTGTTGTAATGTTTCACTCTTCAGGGCTTATTCTACTCTCGTATTTAAATAATTTAAGTTAGGGTTTAAATACGTGAGTAGAATAAGATATCCAGCCATCGATTAATGAGGACTCTAAATGCAAAACCCCGTGGAAGGCTATACGAATGTATTGCAATATTTTTTCCAAAAAAAAAAAAAATTAAATTAATGAAATGGTTTGTGTATAGCCATAATGTTTAAAGAAATATGGCATTAAAATTAAGATTATGGAAAATAATTAATATCTCATAGTAAAGATCTATTCTCCTAACACATTCCCCTCCATTGAAGTGTATTTGATTCAGTGTTGAATGTTATCCACTTGGGTAGAATGCTGTGTTTATATTTTCGAATAAATGTCAATGCCATTGACGTTGTTTACGATCTCATTGAAGCATCCTGCTATATTTTAAAGTAGAATTGAGGAGATAAAGAAAGACCATAAATTTGACTAAGCGTTCAGTTTTAGAACTGAAGCACCAGAATATCAACACATATGATTTGATTAGAATGATAACGCATTGTGTTGAACCAGAAACTATATAAAAAGAACTGAAAACAGAGAAATGGTCCATATTGTTCCACGAAGATCTCATCAGGTTTGAATCCTGATTTTTCTTCGCC
>OZ010584.1:102805124-102872624 GCA_963932145.1 Acanthosepion lycidas | reverse complement strand
CTACACAATCTTGTTATTAAAATCCAACAGTCATAAGAAGTTAATTTAAATCATACTAAACTGTTGAATGAGAAAAACAGAGTTATTTAGCACAATACGTCTACTACTGCCATAAAATATTTGATTTTCTTTATGAATTCTACTGAGATGTAATGTCTTGCGAAACGAATTGACTGAATGTTCGACCATAACATATAATAAACTTAAAGTGAATACGATTTCGTTTATATTTTGTTTGGAAGTATCACTTTAAACTATTTCGGAACTAATACATTTACATGATTTTGGTCAACTCGGTGTGGGTTAGCAATCTTGCCTCGCTAGATCATTTAGGACTGAGTAGTGAATCAGAACCTCATCGCGAACTCCAAACTTTCGACCTTGCGCCACATCTAAGCTTCGCTTAAAATCATTTTGGGAAACTGAGTGTTGTATAATATTCAATAAGCTTGTCTGGCTAGATCAATTACGATTGAGTAGTATGTCCGATCATTACTCGGGACTCCACACTTTCCGCTTGGTACCATATCTAAGCTATACTTAACAAATCACCATTTGTAGAGAGAAGAAGGTAAATCAACGGAAGTTTATAAATCTGTGTGTTTACGTCCCTTTGTCATTTTAATAATTTACAGAAATAAAATAATTATGTACATTTAGAAAAAAAATATACCTTTGTGATCTTCTTGCTTCAACTTTTTCTTGAAATAGGTTTTATTGAATCTCAATACATTGTTTCAAGAATTGTGTTTAATTGCTTTTTTGTATTAAAACTGTCTTACAATCGCCGTCATTTTTGACTGCATGCGTGCACTATCGAACATCAGGCTATATAATAATTACGAATGTATATTTATATATTTATATATGTCCTGTCAAACATGTCGTGGGAAGAGAGGTAATTCAACTTAAGTTAGTAAATTTCTGTATAACTTACCTTAGTTGTTTTAATAATCAATACAAATAAAATATTTATCTGCATTTAGACAAAATTAGATACCGAGCAAAATGATCCGTTTTATGAATTTTTCTTTATTGATTTGTTCCATAAACAGCAGCCTTATTTATTTAAGCATTTTTTGTGAGCTAATCAGATAAGTATGTCTATTAAGTGAGCGTCTGTTAAAGCAAATCCCAAACATTGTAATTTGAAAGTTGAGCTGATCATTTTGCTAACAACCATGCGTTGTGTTCTTGCAGATGAGGTTAAGTGCTTTCTTCTTGCTTTTCTGCAGTATTTTCTGTAGGAATTTTTTACTTTTCATTTCTGCATCTGCTACCAATACTGTCCCCTCTGCAGATCTAACATTAAGATTGTGACCGCCAATAATAAATCCCGATAGAATTTTCTTAGAATATCTTCACTCTATTAGTTGAATATGTGTGGTTAATAGACACACCATTTTTTTCATACTCCTTTTTATTTTTATACATTCTAAAATTAATTTTCTATTAGTATACAGACAGTTTGCTGCAATTATATTTTCTGCATTATTCTAATATCCTTTCCCAATATGTAAAGCTTACCTAACATTTCAAATAGTATATTACCAAACGCTTTTGTATAATCTATAAAACATAGGTATACACCCTTCTGCATTTTTAATACTCTTTCAGATATACTAATCTTGGTTGTCCTTCTTTGGCTGTATTTAACGAAACAGCACTGTTTAATATTCTATTGTAAATAGAATTCTTCTGTGTATTTCGAATAAATTTGAATTTTAACGTTCCAATCCTGTCAGGAAGGAGGCAATATCTTGAAAACCATACTTAAAACATTCGTTTTTTCACAATGACAAACATATGATGCTCGGAAAATTTATCTAAAATTTAGTAAATAGCATAGTTTTAAGGATATTTTCCTCGTTTATGACGAGTGTTGGTTGGTTGTTTTTTGTTTAGCAGCATATCAACACATCTATGGGTTATTTAATTGCAAAATCTAAATATTTTGCAAGCAGTTTTAGATATTTATTTATTCATTTATTTTAAATTATAATGGATTTATTGATACACGTCTTACTAATTAACTCATAGCTGGAGGGAAGATGTGGATTCATGACTTTCACAAGGGCATTTGCGCGTAAGTGAACTAAATGATCCCAACTAGAGCTGGAGCTTTCATGTTAAATTTTCCGATGTGATACTATTATGTTGGTGCAAAAATAATGACGTAATGATGTCGTTTTTGACGTTAAAAAATACGTCAAAAAACGACATTATTACGTCATTATTTTTGTACCAACCTAATATTTGTCGTTACCGCGGTAAAATAGATAAAAGTTTTTTTTTTAAAAAATAAGAAAGTGTTATGTGCTGAAAGATATTGAAACGAGAAATATTAATACCAAAAAAAACAAAAAAAACCGTAGAATGAATTGAAGATTTAATTCACACATAAACGGCTTGAATTCTATGTCGAATAATTTGAACATTGGAAAAGTGACTCAGACTTAAGATTGGGGCAAGGTTCAGTGACACACAGCTGCAATTGTGAGCTGTAAAGGGGCAAATTGTGAGCTGTAAAGGGGCAAATTGTGAGCTGTAAAGGGGCAATTTCGTTTTTGCTAAACAATGAATTTGGAGATGATTCTCCTGATTGTCACTTAATTCGAGGCAAGAGATGGGTGGATGCCACTCACAATCACTGAGGAGGTTTATTGAGACGTAATGATATGAGAGATTGGGAGAAGGGAATTCTTCAAAATTATGTCCATAAATACGAATGCGCGGAGCGAATTCGCCATAAAAGAGACGTGCCGGAGCAGAAGAGACAGAGATAGAGGCAGACAAGATAAGAGAGGCCCACGTGATTATTTGTCGACGACGCCCCCACCCCGACGAAAGCCTTGTGCCAAAGTTTTCCAGCAGCAGCAAACCAGATTTTTGCCAGCTTGATGAAAGTATCACTTCCGATTTAAATGTGGTCTGCGCTGATAACTCAGATGTAAACCAATTAATGTAGGCAGGACTGATATAAAACAGTATTTACTTTTGTTCAATTTATTCGAGTGTTTTTTTTTCCTGTACGTCATCGCACTGCTTGGACCAGCCCAACATAAAAATACCTACGACGATTCGATCTTAGCTGCTTTATGATCAAATTTAAATCACAACGTGGGATAAGGTTAACTCTGGATTGAAGCGGACATTTCAGCGACCAGCCGCGGTACTGGAAGTTTTGGCCGACTGGCTAGGGTGTTGCACAATTACAGCGAGACTTTATCAAGTACACACTCCACATATCCAAAGATTCCAGCCCCTGGTGTCCATGTGCACGGAGATATTAAATGGTAGATCTAAACGCGAGAGAATGCATTTTATAACTTCAAGGCTTCATTGTTAAATAGGTATTGTTTTGCTTGTTTTAATCAAAGGAAAAATACGGACCTGGAAGTGTTTTCTCAAAACCAAAACTTTCTACTAATCAGTTAAATATATTTCCTTGCCACGTTAAAATCACTAAGCTGGAAATAAAGGAAATATTTATTTTGTGAATATTCCAAATATATAAAACAGAACAAAGGATTTCACCATTGTTATTCACATTAAGTAAACATTGTCCACCGGGCACCGGCAACTCTCAAAAGATTCAGTGCGAAAGATTTAGCGCCTTTCTGACTAAAACGGGGATTTTCAAAATTTTAATTAAAATAATCATCGGAGAAGCCCACTGGCCGAATTATATTTCATTCTAATTATTTGCTTCCCGAAAATGACAAGAGTTAACATAATTTCACGCGATTTTTCATATACTGAGACGTGAATAGTTTGTCAACTTTCCGAGGCTTCAGGCATTTGTTCTGAGAGAGGCTTTCGTCAGAAATTGTACATAGAACA
The DNA here is from genome assembly GCA_963932145.1 of Acanthosepion lycidas. Classification (NCBI taxonomy): domain Eukaryota; kingdom Metazoa; phylum Mollusca; class Cephalopoda; order Sepiida; family Sepiidae; genus Acanthosepion; species Acanthosepion lycidas. The sequence continues at coordinate 102,868,781 of OZ010584.1, read as the reverse complement.
AATTTCTAGAGAGATGAAAAGATACAAGACAAAAGCGTAAACATTAAATACATCTAAATGTATATTCATCTGTCTGTCTATCTATCTATCTATCTATCTATATATATATATATATATATATATATATATATATATATATGGCGCTATATATGGCGCCGGGACATGGAAATGCCGAGGTTGGTGTCTGGGGACGCGTTTAAACCACTAGGAGTGATGCAACCTTAGCCTTCGTTAAGGCATGCATCTAGGAGAAGGAAAACTCTGATACAAAACTTGAGGACTGCTGTTCGCCTATTCTGTGGCAAATTTTTGCACCGAATTTGTGTTATCAACCGCTCCAAAAAGTGTGGTTTGTTTGTACGCGGGCTTTCACCACTTAAATCAAACCTTTTGTGTGGGTATTCTGACAACATTAAATCTTAGTTTTACGTAGTCCTACATGTAAGGAGACCACTGGCGATTGGTTGAAGGCGACGAGGACAGGTGAAAGAATATCACTCGGAGTCCTTAGCTGGATATCTACACAGTGGCGGTCGATGGGTGATGACCGTTCTGCACAAACATGTGAGTAATTGTGCTGTTCGTGTCCTCCTTCGATAACAAAGGACCCCTTTTCATGGACAGCACTGCTTTCCCCATGCCGGGGAAGGGGCGATAAAAAGAGCCCTAAACATTGCTTGCTCACATATTCACCTTGGCAGCTAACTGCATCTGTCTGGGTATCCAGTATCGCAGTCAAAACAATCGAAAATCAATGAAGAAATTTCTTTTTGGGTCTTGGAATGTTCGCACCCTCCAGGACAATGACGATGCGCCTGAACGCAAAACAGCTCTAGAGTCTCTTGAACTTTCAAAGTACAACATTGATATTGGATAACTTGGTGAAACTCGTCTCTCTGGAATCGCTCAGTTCAAGGAAGAGAAGGGTAGTTACGTTTTCTTCACAAGTGGTAAAGGTCCAGATGAGCCACGTCTCTCTGGAGTAGGCTTTGCTCTGAAATCAGAACTTGCACGTTCGTTGCAGTTCCTGCCCAAACGTCTGTCAGATCGTATCATGACTAACCCGTGAGTTAGAGCTTGAGACGCGCGTAACACTTGTAAGTTGCTATGCACCAACAATGAGTAGACCCGACCAAGAGAAAGACTACTTTTATCAGCAGTTACGGGAAGTGATCGGTGGCATTCGCCACAAGGATAAGCTCATTCTGATGGGGGATTTTAATGCAAGGGTTGGTGCTGATTCCCAAAAGTGGGGAGGAGAAAATGAATGATAACGGTCTCCGTCTCCTTTCCTCATGCAGGGAGTTTAATCTCGCTATCACCAACACAGTATTTCAACAGAAGAAATGCCACAAAACTACTTGGATGCACCCCCGTTCAAATAACTGTCATATGATTGATTATGTTATCACAAAGAAACGCGATATTCGCGACTTCATAATAACGCGCGCATTTCATACAAGTTGTTTCCTATCTGACCATGCCCTGCTACAGCAGCAAAACTTCTCTTTGTCTTCATCCCCGGCGAATTCAGAAATCAACTGTCCCTAGACGTATTAATGTTAAGCCATTGAAGAATTCTGAAGTACAGATAGCATTATCCGACAACCTAGAGAACGTGGAAGTGAATGATGACATTGAAAAATCCTGGAAAGCCCTACGCGATGCCACAAACGCCACTGCTATGGAAGTGTTAGGCTTGCCAATACATAAGCATCAAGATTGGTTCGCCGATCAGAATGTTGAAGCGCAAGATCAAATCCAGAAAATGCACCGGGCCCACAAGGCATGGATTGATGACAAAAATTCTGCAATGAAAAAGAAGGCTTACAAGACCTGTAAAGCACAAGTGCAAAAAGTACTGCGACAGATGAAAGAGAAATGGTGGGCTGATCATGTAGAATCTATTCAAGCAGCATTCAATAGGAAAGACACAAAGGCCTTTTATGAGGGAATCAAGAAAGTTTTTGGTCCTCAACGATCTGGAGCTTTTCCTCGGAAGATGGAACTTTATTGACTAATAGAAGTGATATTTTAAACCGCTGTTACAGATGACGATGTTATTGGGTCAATTCATCAGTTTCTTGAAAAAAACAGAATTGTCTGCGCTACCGACTCTACAAGAAGTCTTTGACGCTATAAAACAGATAGCCATGTGTAAGGCACCTGGCAACGATGCTATACCACCGGAAGTGTTTAAGAATGGTGGCTAAAAGTTGGCTAAAAAGTTGCATGCTCTTTTTGTTTCCATTTGGATAACTCGGAAGGTTCCCCAAGACTTCAAGGATGCCTCCATCCTTCAATTTTACAAAAACAAAGGTCTTCGAAATGTCTGTGATAATCATCGCGGCATATCTCTTCTTTCAATTGCTGGTAAAATTCTAGCGAGACTTATACTCAACAGATTACTTAAGCATGTTGTTGATGAAATCTATCCTGAATCGCAGTGTGGTTTTCGCGCTTTTCGGGGAAGGATTGATATGATATTTTCTTTGCGTCAAGTATCTGAGAAAGCTCGCGAGAAAAACCAGGAGTTGTACATGGTGTTTATTGACCTTACCAAGGCATTTGATACTGTGAACCATACAGCTCTTTCGAAGATATTGAAGAAAATTGGCATCCCAAACAACATGATAAAAGTTATAATATCTTTTCATGAGCGTATGAAAGCATCAGTCGTATCGAATGGGGACTCTTCGGAACAGTTCAATGTAACCAATGGCACCAAACAAGGATGTGTTATGGCTCCGGTTCTGTTTGCTCTATTCTTCTCTGTTATGTTGAAACACGCATTTTCAGATGTTGTTACTGGAGTAAAATTTCAGTTCCGTATATGTGGTGGAATATTCAATCACCAGCGCTTCAAAGCAAAAGCGCTCCTTCGTAGAACAATCATCAGGGATTTGCTATTTGCAGATGATGCTGCACTGGTTGCAATCTCCCTCGAGGAAGCTCAACTTCTTGCTGATCGGTTTTCTACTGCATGTAAAGCCTTTGGCCTAACCATCAGCATAAAGAAAACCGAAGTCATGCATCAGCCCCGACCTACACCAAAGCAGGTGCACGGTGTGAAACAAAATCAGCCAGCCCACAATTTTCCAGTAACCTCTATCCGAGTCAATGGAAGCAATTTGAAATATGTGAAAAACTTCACATATCTTGGTAGCGTGGTGAATTCAAGTGCATCACTCGATAATGAAATAATGAATAGAATCTCTCGTGCTAGTAGTACGTTTAGAAAAATTGAGTACCCGATTATGGAAAGACCGAGGAATAAGCTTGAAAACAAAGATAGCAGTGTATAAAGCCGTCATACTTACCACACTACTGTATGCATCAGAGTCATGGACAACGTATCGTAACCAAATTGAGCAACTTGACGTCTTCCACAAGAGATGTCTTCGTACTATTTGTGGTTTTATTCTTAAAGACCGGGTATCTAATGCAGACTTGTTTACATTTTGTGGCATCAGTCGAATAGAAAGTTTTCTGGTACAATCACAACTTCGCTGGGCAGGTCATGTTGTTCGCATGGACGATAATAGGATACCAAAGCAGCCCATGTACAGTCAGCTTGATGGTGGTAGCCGAAATGTTGGACGACCTTGGCTTCGCTACAAAGACAAATTGAAAGCTAACCTTGCAGCTGTCCAGATCGATAGCAGAAATTTTGAGCTCAATGCTAATTATGGAGATGCTTGGAAGAGTATGTGTCACCAGCGAATCAAACATTTCTCCACGGCTGGTATTCACAAATTAAAGGAAACTAGGCTTAGAACAAAAGAGAATGCAAATATACCAGCGACGCGTTTTCTCAAACCTCACGCCTGCATCCAATGTGGCCTTGTGTGCAGGTCCCAAGCTGGACTCAAATGCCATCTTCGCCTCAGCGTGTGCAGGCACAAAGAATCGTAAACAGTGATATTTGTCAGGACCTCATACATCGAAATCGACGGGAGAATCCATCAGAAAAAAAATATATATATTAATATGTTTTTCACTATGATCATATATATATTATCATTATGTTATTATTATTATTATTATTATTATTATTATTATTATTATTAGTTCTCATACATATGTATTATATATATACATATATATATATATATGTATTTATGATTTGTTACATATATATGTATATGCATGAATATTGGTGCATGTGTAGATGTATGTAACGCTTATATATATATATATATATATATATATATATATATATATATTAAACAAAATATATAAGAACGAACGTATGAAACTCCAAGTTGTGCAATCAATGTAAGGTATTATATATATTTCTTAATATAATAAATAGCTCTGTTGTTTAACAGTGAGTACTTTTTTCTTACAATATATATATATATATATATATATATATCTATATATATTTATATATGTGTATATATATATATATATATATATATATATATATATATATATGTTTATGAACGCTTGCATTTATTTATATTTATACATCTGTTTACATACATATATATATATATATATATATATATAAAGAAATATAGTCTTAAGGTGTGCTATATTTATGGAATAAAGTGCTCAATATCAGAGATAGAGCGTGTGTAAATATAAAAGTGAACATAGAAGTCAACACTTAGAGGCGACAGTCTGTTTCATGCTATATGCAATCGTCAGGCCTGACGATTGCATATAGCATGAAACAGACTGTCGCCTCTAAGTGTTGACTTCTATGTTCACTTTTATATATATATATATATATATATATATATACATATATATATATATATATATGTTTTCATTTTTTCGTTTATAATAATATATAGTTTTTCTTTTATGCATATTATATATATTTATTATTATTATTAATATTATTATTATTATTATTATTAGTAGTAGTAGTATGATGTCATTGTTTACATGACGATGATGATACTTTTTAAATAGACACCATCTTAACACCTCCCTCTGTGAGCTTTACTTGACCCATTCTAGTATTCCTGTGTCAAATTTGACCTTCCCATCCCTTTAAGTTTCCTAGCCCCTTAAATTAACATTTTATTCTCTTATCACTCTTCATAATGTAAACCCCCAGTGAAACATTTTCCATGTGATTTTATTTTTGCTATTTTTATCTGTTATTCTTTATTTAATTTTTCTATTTTCTTATCATTGTCAGTCTGGGATATTTTGATTCTATTTCATAAAATGTAGACGGCCTGGTGAGATGAATATGCATATATTCTTCGATATAAATTTATTATTGACTATAGATGTTTAAGATTTTTCCTAATTATTCTTAGACTCACATATACACACACAAACACGCACACGCACATACACACACAAACACACACATGTATAAATATTGTGCAGTGGTTAAATTGTTGCTATTTTATATTACTGCCTTAACGCATGCGCGTTGTTTTTTTGTTTTTTTTGTTTTTTTATTTTGTCGATGCCCATTATAGTACGTGCTAGTTGGATACCATCTGTGAGAAAAAGAGCACCATGCCAGAAATTTGGAAACGGCATGATGTTCTGCTTCGCATTCGTGGTCGAAGCTCCAATACGAACAATTTCGAGTGTTTGGGTGTCAATCTGAGGATTGTGGAGGGCATCCGGTAAAAGTTAGATAAATATAATTGTGATTACGAAGGTACAGTAGAACTCACAACGTTTTTGTTCAGATCGAGGCCATGAATGAAAACAATCACTCCAATTCTATCTGATCCCTAGCTAGGGTTGTATTGCTGGACTGGGTCAAAAGGATAGCTGTTTGAAAGCTGTATTTCTTGCTACAGAACTCTTCAACATGTCACAAAAACAGAAGAATACGGTCATGGCTGTCAGACAATTTCATTATGTGGGGCGCAGCTGAACTATACTCCTTATAACACCAAAGTTGAAGTGAAAGTATTTCTGAACAAAGTTCTAAACAGAACAGAATCTACTAAAATATTTTGTTGATTTTCTAAGCGTAGCTTTGATGTGGCACAAGGCCGAAAGCATGGCTACCTTTTTAGGATCGGAGTCATTAATCAGTCGTAATTGTTTTAAAGAGACACGCTTGCTAAACATTACACCTCGTCGAAGTTTCCAAGTACAAAATTATATTCATGAATATAGAACGATACCGTTGAAATTTCTGGCACATATAGGATAATGAGCTTAGAGAATTTAAGAATTAAAATCTCATTTAAAGCCAAGTAGTCAAAAAGAATAAACTATTTAACGTATTTTTGTTAATGTATGGCAATCAAAAGGCCGCGATTGATTTTAATGAGTGAAACGTTACCGACGGCTACAAATAACGCAGGTTGTAGGGAGCCATGGTCGTCACAAGTGGCCGTTGTCCAAAAGATTCTCTTAGTGTTTTTGGATGTCTCTAAATTTTCAGTTTTGAATCTATTCTTTATTCCTTTCATTTTGGACTTGTGGACAGAATATACACGGTGTTCATTTTTTCATTTTTTTAATATTGTAATCACATGACGGTTCGCCAGATTTATTTCGTAATCAGATGGCTTATCGTGGGAGTGAAATTGCAAACAGGAGTTATTTTGGAATCAAGTAGCTTATCCGAAATTTTATATTTAATCCAGTGATACACCACCGGAAATATATTACCATAAGAAGGCTAACCTTACATTTTATATATTCATTAGTTGATTATTCTTAAATATCATTTTACTCACTGGCAGGTCATTAAGTCAGCTCCAGTATAATTAGCTGACACATCGACAAAGATATGGTGATAACAGTTGGCTTATCGATGAAAGTACAGCCTAATCCCTTGGCTTATTGGTAGATTTATTTAGTCATGTCTCTTATCGCCGTAATTTTATTGCTATCTCTTTTCTCACACGTAGAATTATATTGCTATCTGTTGGTTCATGAAGTAAATAACTTATAATCCATTCACTATCGTTCTTTTTGTAGCTATTTTATTCCTCACCCATTTCGGTTAGGTTGATTAAAATATAGTTTCGTTTATCGCTTATTAATTTTATTAAAATACATATAATATTAGTCAAATATAAACCAGTTGCGATGGGTAAATTGTCACAATTTTATATTTTCAATTTCGCGCATGCGCCTTATTTTCTGTTGACTGCATAGTACAGTAGGGCCAGTTGGGCACTCACCCTGAGAAGAAGTTCATATTTACGTAATTCCCTCGGCCACAAATTTGGAAACGACATGCGTTCTGCTTAGCTTTCGCGCCGGAAGATCCACTACGAATCTTTCAGAGTGTTTCGGTGTTAATTTAATGACAGAGTAGAGGATTTGAAAAGAGCTGGTTGAATCTAATGGTGATTACGAAGGTACGGCAGTTCGAAAACTCACTCTGATCGTTCTGATAAAAGAACTCAAGAATTTCTTGGTGAGTGCCTTGGGGAAGTCGTGCTGCCCTAGGTCAAGAGGGTGTCTGCTCGAAGACCCAATGTCTGGTAACAGGTCTTTGCACCATGCCACACAAGAAAGAGAAACTCAATGATGGCTTTCAGACAATTTCTGTGATCATATCACCCATTATATCTGGCCACTTAATTCCCCAGATTGCAACTACCTTGTTTATTATGGGTGGGGCACAGTTGAGTAAGGGCCCAACAAAATTCCTTGTAACACCAATGATGAACTTAAAACAAAGATTATGGCAGCATTCAGCAACTTAAACAAGAGGAACGTCGGGAAGAGTTGCAGGAGATTCCGAAGTCATCTGAAGGACTTGTTTGAAGCTAATGGCAATTTTATTGAATATATTTAGTCTTTAGTATTTCAAGATTTTTTTTCTGTAATTTTGGTAAATGTATCTGTTAAAATGAAATGCCAATTTTATTTTCATTTTTGCGTAATTTAGACGACAATTTATCCATCACACCGTGTATTTTCCATTATTTGCAATGATTTGTTACCTTTCCTCAAGCTTTTCTTCGCAACATTTGGAGTAAAATTCCATGTGTCTTGATGTGAAATTGTTTTAGAATGAACTCTTGTATGTGGTTTTCATTACAGTACTTGTGTTCTTATATTGTCATGGAATGGATTAATATTTTCCTATTGGTGAGCGCAGGACGTTTTTGACCCATGTTTTATGGATACAGTGCTATTGTCGGATGAATAAAAAATAAATTCGCATTTAATTGTTCATTACGTTTTAAGTTAAAATTACCTCGACGTACGTGCAAAATTATTTTCGTTCCCTGGAGCCCAGTACAGACTCCTCCTTCTCAGGCATTTGTATTGAATGTTTGTAGACTTCAAATGTATTATTAACTGAAGCTATGGTTATAAATGTGGTTGATGCATTCATAATTAGAATTTTTGTCACTAAACGGAAATTTAGTTTTATTTTGTATACCAATTAACACCACGGAAAATGGCATAGTGCCGGAGCTAGGCCCCTGACCTTGTTTAGGACCCTGAGAGATTAGTAAGATAGCAATGTTATCAACAAGGCATTGTGCCGCTAATTCGATAGTTCTGTGTGATTTGTTTACATAAGGTAATATAAATGAATGGAAATTTTATATCAGTTTGAAAATCCATACAACCGCAAAAGTATTAATATTATAGACACAATTAAAGCCGACTAGATATGGTATTTGAAAGCATATTGGATTAATATATATCTGCTCAGACTGAGGAATCGAAGAGTCTCGTTATCCTTTCAGTCGAGTTCCTTACATTAATTTACGTTCAAAAACCCTGAAGAATGGTATGAATACATATCTTCTCTCCTAATTATGGTTACATCATATTACAGCCTGGTCATCTATAGTTTTGATTGCAAATGGTCTCGGAGAAGGGCATCTAATTAATTGAGACAAAACGAATAATTCTGTTATTATTTTCTGCATTTTCGTATTTTTCCAAGGCAACACAACAGAGCGCACATGTTAATACTTCGTATGCCCATTCCACGAAGTCGTTCCTTTCAGAGTAATCACATATTCTCGATTGGAATTAAATTGTCAGTGTGTTCTTCCAGCGTTACAAATTTTTGTACGCCTCCTTGGAGTAACATCCATCGAAGACAATGGCCGAAGGAAAACTAATCGTCAGTCAGGTCAATAGTGTCTGGGCGTGATGAAAATCTGATGCAGTCATGGATGACTTAGTATTTTTCAAGGCCAAACAAATTTGATCACACACGACCGCACAATGACCTAATCTGATGAAAAAATTGTAAACTATTGCACTCTGTCACCCCAGTGGGTGTAAAATGGGGAAAGGAAACTGAATCGGTTCTTTTAATTAATTTGCACAAGGATATATGGGTAGATAATATACAGACTGGACTCTTAAGACTTAGGTGGCAAACAATCTAGGAAAATGACAACTCTGTCGTCCTGGCGAAACACATACTATGTATCTAATAAAAAGATCGTGGAATTTAAAATGATCCTATTATCCAGACTGCGGATGAGTGTGTGTGTGTTTGTGTACAGTTGATCAAAAAATAAGATAAGTCATGCTGTATTGGTGATTTACTAAGGTTTTATATGCATGGCACAACGCTTAAAATACATAATGACTTATTTAGATTAAACCTATAACGTAATAATCGCCCTCAACAAGAGTATATCATTTAGAATTACTTTTCACCAAGCCACCAATACCCCAGTAATTTATTAAGCATAGATTCATTTAACATGAATCCGCAAATATGGGTCACCGAATACGGTTTGAATTCTCTATTCATCGATAAGGATCAACCAAACTAGCTCGCTAACAATAACTCCCTATCCACTGAAGCGCTCTATTGTTTACTAAGGTTAGCAAACTTTTGCCAATACGGCACAGCTATGATACCCGAGTGAGAATAGAATCGACTATGAGTTATTAATTTCGCCCTACACTGTCCCCGTTCATGCAAGACTTCCAATACCGCGGCAAATCGATGAGGTGATCGCTTCGATCGAGGTCCTGCCTTATCCCACATTCTGATTTGCTTTGATCATAAGGCGGCCAAGATCGAATCGTCGTCAGGTATCTTCGTATTAGGCTGGTTCAAGCAGGGCGAAGACGTAAAAAATAAAATAACACTCGAATCGTCAATTATTGTTGCCATTTGACCTGCGGCAGTTCAAATCCACGTCAACTTTATGTGTTTCAGTGTTAGAAACCCCGACGCATAATTCAGATTGCTATCTGCATGAGAATTAAAATTTCACTTATTCACACGAAGTTTATTCATTAACCCTTCCTATTTTTATAAGGGGACTGTCAGTATATCTTTCCTTCTTTAAAAAAAAAAACTTCTTATGATTACGAGTAACAAATAGTGTCACCGTAATTATATATAATATCAGCTTGTTAACCTTTACTGCAAAACCTGTTGTAACTGTCATAAATGTAAATTTGTCATCTGGGTTTTCAAAAATTTATTTAAATAAACCATAACCCAATTTACAAGATAAAGCTCTCCGAAGTGTTCGCTTCATATCTTTCTTTGGTCTTAATCTAGCATTTTTTTCTACTCGCTTTTCTTTTCATTTTCTCCAACTTTCTTACTTATATTCTATGTACGTATCTTATCCATTTATTTGCAGTTCTTCTCTTGCATGAAAATGAACAATTAGGTTGCTATAAACTGCCTGCCTGAACATTTCCATAGAACTTGCAGATATTACACACTTAGTAAGCTGAAGAAACTGGTGGTCAAAGAGCGCAGATACCTTGATCAGTGAGAGTAGTTGCGATTCGTATATAAATAAATAACTTTTTCGTGTGTATAATAGAGTGGTCTTATTTAGATAAAAATCATTTTTACTTCAGAACCTTGACACAAACGAGAGGACAATTTTTATTATGAAGTTTACAGTAAACATACTTCGATAAATGAGAACACTGTGAACTGCAATCTCCATACACATTTATTCAATGAATTTAGTATGTAAGTCGTTAAAAAGCTAAATATATGTCAATCAAATTTGACATTTGAGGCAGTAATGGATCTGGAAAGTGTCAATCAAATTTCACATTTGAGGCAGCAATGGATTCGTTAGTAGTCAATTGAATTTTCATTTGGGGCATTAATAGATTCGTTAGAAGTCAAAAATAATTATCATTTCAGGCAGTAATGGATTCGTTAAGAGTCAATCAAATTTGACATTTGAGGCATTAATGGATTCGTTAGGAGTCAATCAAGTTTGACATTTGAGGCAGTAATGGATTCGTTAGGAGTCAATCACATTTCACATTTGATTTAGCATAGTACCAATTATTTGTCACTCAAATTAACATTTAATGCTGCAATGAGTTTATTGTATGCCAAACAAAAGTGACATTTGAGGAAATAATAAATCAATTATTAGTCTTTTGATATTAGAGGACGTAACAATTGCATCGTGAAATAATCAACCACATTGTTTCAATAATGACTAATAATATCTGCTGACATTTTGCCTCCTGTAATATACACAAGAGATAACTGATGGAAATATTCGAATACTAATAAAAGTGCTAGATAATTCTAGAACATCGTCGAAGCAGAAACTTCAGATAACGTGAAGATGACTTTCGATTTTGGTTGAGAGAAATTTCGTTTGATTTGTAAGTGACACAACGTCAGGCGCCCCGATGTAAGGATGGACATCAGCTTCTTTTAAAGTGATACCAACAAAAGGAGATTATCCTTGCAATCTAATCAACGACCAAAGGAGACGGTACACACCCACACGATGAAAACGAAAAAGTAGGCAAGATATCTGTCTCATTCTTTCCTATCCTTTTCCTTCTGTTTTGCTTTCTCTTTGTAGTCAACCGCGATAGCTATTCCCGACCAATCCCAAATGTTTCTACTTTAGACAAGGAGACGAAAGACACTGGAAACACAAAAGAGTTCAGATTCACCGCCAGTAGAAAGTAGTTCCATTTCGTATCAATTGATTGACAGGCCGTGTTCACTTGGATTACAATTTGACCAGTTCGATCCTTGCCTTCGAAAAAAGTAAAGTCATTTTTTTTTAAATTACTGGAAGTGTTTGATATTTTAGATTATATTTAAAAAGAAAGAAATCATATTATTACTTGAATAATCAAGATTATTACAATTAAGATGCGGCTCAGTCAAGGATTTAAGTGAAGTAGAGTCTATAATACAATGTATCTCATAGTACGGCCTTTGGCGTGGTAAAGGGCAGCGCTTTAACAAGGCATTAATTCTGTATGTCATCGAAATACCTCTGTAAATATATCGATATATCGATAGATGCCCACAGCTATGTAGTATTTGTAGGTACAGGATCTTAAGTGGAAATAGATATCTCTACCAGCTCCCATAAACTCTGGTAAGGAGGAGCAAAGTAATCTTCAAATTCACCAGAATATTGTTCTGAAATCAAATTGGGCGCTATGACAATATGCATCATCCTGCTGGAAGTATACATAGTTGTTCGAGTGCAGGGAGCCAGGAAAACGTTGTTGTCAAAGGTCAATGACTTGTTCTTCCAAACCTACCGATGTGAACATGGCCCAAAGAACAATCGAATTGGCCTGAAGAATGTATTATATCATCTTACTAATCCTCCAGAGACCTAAGCAAGGTCAGGAGTCTTGATCCGGTTCAGTTTCATTTTCCGTGACGTTGATTTGAGTACAAATGGATCTTTGATTACTTTATCAGAGAAAAACAAAAGTAAGCTAAAAACATCTACTGGATATGCAATTTTAAATGCCTTTATTTATATAATGATGTTACCATTGGGTCCCTTTATTATTGAAAACTTATTTAAAAATGAAAAGTAAGGATTATTGCTTTGCGACTTTGATAGTTCTAACATTGATGTAGGAATATAAAGTCAAAGAAGTTGACATTAATATTGGAATTAGAGAGCACGAGATAATAGCTTTGGAAAAAAACAGTAAATATTATAGAAATAGTTTTCTCATCAATACCAAATAGAAGGATAATATTTATATACATTCAGCAATTTTGTGAGTTTACATAAGACAGGGACATTTAAGTACAAACTACCTGAGGCGACAAATACACTAATTTTCAATATGCCTATAAGTCGAAACGGTTCTGATGTAAAATTTCTCTATTTTTACTTCTTATGCATATATATATAAGTTTACCATTCGTTCTTGCTTTGAATATTTCTGATCTTGTGTACCTGGTATATATTTAGAGATTATTGATAAAATCTGAAGAAGAACCTGCAACGTTATTGGCCATTTATCTTGGCTTCAGTTCATTTCCAGCCACCGTAACGTAGAAACCCGGTACATTTTCTGATGAAATTTTGCTTATGTCAGCTATTAGGTTCGTGCAAAAATAATGACGTAATAATGTCGTTTTTGACGTTAAAAATACGTCAGAAAACGACATTATTACGTCATTATTTTTGAACCAACCTAATAGATTATATCAAATTAACCGCGGTACTCGTTTGGCGAAAAGGTCTCATCATTTATATTTGAACTGACTACATTAACCGCAAACTCCAAGCAATTTCTTCTATCACACATATCGCTTGTGAAACTCTTTTCTAGCATCCAAGACAAAACTGACGCTGGATATTTACTTATTTTCTTCAACCGGGCTGACTATTAAAAAAAAATCTTATTTATTAATCTAAGAAATTATTAATATACAGGCCGGTACGACGAAAATAAATAAATATACTGTTAAATAAATAATCAGAGAATCTATTCAAATATCGTTATCGACTAAAAAATAACGGTTAAGTGATAACATTTGTCGAATTACTAAAACAAAATCATATATCTTTGGAAATCAAAGTAATGTTGTTATTTTTAATTTTATGCTAACATAACGGGTTAATAGCCTGAGTTTGTTTTTTTTTTTTAAATGTCTTTTTATTTTAGGTTTTAACGAATCGTGGATTTCCATGATTTCTTTATTATCTGTGAATTTTTCTGCTTTCATTACAAAAATAACGGCATGTTTCACTGGTACCTTCTATACTGTTCTGAATTTTCAAATCGTCCTACGGTTAGACTAGTTTCCTCCCGAATTTAGAAAGCCCATCTTATCCAGTTACTCAAATTATGCATGATGATAAATCAGTTGTATGGAGTTCTTTCCCAAGAGCATTAATGCGAACGTGACGAGAGAAGAAGAAGAAGAAGAAGAAGAAGAAGAAATAATAATAATAAGAAGAAATAAGAAGAAGAAAAAAAAAAAAAAAAAACAAACCCAGAATTTGAACTCGGGCCGCTGAATCCAATTTCCGCCTCGATAACCGTTACAATATTCTCGCATCGTTGATCAAGTTTATCTGATTCCTTTTTAAATCTCAAAGTTTCTGAGGAGTTTGTGGGTTTCATACTCATTGGTCCGGATATTCTAAATACAATTGCTTTAAGAGATAGTGTTATTTATTTTGCTTCCTTTGTTCATTTCCGCAAAAAGCATTGCGTGATCCCATGTAAAATTCATCAATTTCGTATCCATTCTTGGTTTTGTTGTTCTTCGTCCGCTATCAACAAACATTTATTCATTCATGTTTCTTTTCTTTTTTTTTCTTGCACATGAAGCATTTTTTTATATTATTTTCTTCCATATATTTCACCATTTCGACGATATATTATCTTATTCGTCGCTTTTTTCTTATATGTCGTTGATGTTCTTCCTTACTTCGATATCTTTTGTTTCGCTTTTTGCCATAACCTTGAAATAGGTCCAAAATCCATTATTTTATTTTATATTTTTTTACGCTTTGATTTCCGTTATAGAGTTTCTTCATCTTCATCATCATCTTCATCATCATCGTCATCATCATCATCATAATTTTCTTCTTCTTCTTTTTCTTCTTCATAATCATCATCCTCTTCTTCTTCATCATTGTTATCATCACAATCATCATCATCATCATCATCATCATCATCATCATCCTCTTCTTCATAAAAATCATCATCATCATCATCTTCTTCATAATTATCCTCCTCCTCCTCCTCCCCCTTTACTACTTCGTCTTCTTCTTCTTCATCATCACCATCATCCTCTTTTTCGTCTTCTTTTTCATGGGCAGCATTATCATCAGCATCATCATCATCATCATCATCTTCATAATCATTTATAAATATTTTCTTTTTCGTCTTCTTTTTCTTCTTCTGCCTCTTTATCATTTTCATCATCACCACCCATCTCTTCCTTGCTTACGACCATATCACGTTGAAATACCGGTTCCATTTCGATCTTCAAAGTTAGGCAACGTTGAGTTTGGTCAGTGCTTATGTGGGTGAGCGCTGTAAACTTGGTTGCGTGGGTGGTGTGATGGATAATTTTTAATTTCTAATTTTAATTTTTAATCCGACAGTTTATTTTCAATTTCCGTTGCCTTCGTTGTATGCATTTAAGGGTCAGTACCTTTGAGAAAAAAGTATGAATCCACCACTATTACACCAGATATGGGTTAATTAGTAAGATTTGTATCAATAGAACTATTAATATATCCAAAACAACATTCTTACAACAAAATATATTTTATCGTTTTGAATAAACTGCAAAAGCTTGACGGGCTTTAAATAACCCTCAAAGGGTTGATAAACCGTAGAAAACGAATGCTTCACACTTTGTCTTTTTTTCATTATCATCATCATCATCATCTACTTACGCATAACCTTATAATCCTCGTCTCATCATCATCGTGGACATCATCATGACCTTCTTCTTCTTCTTCCTCTTCTTCTTCCTCTTCTTCTTCTTCATCTTCTTCTTCTTCTTTTGCTTCCATTTTAACGACTTTTATTGCTTTTATAACTTCTCTAATATCTGCAAGCTCCTTTTCTATTTGTCAGCACTATGCTAGATTAGATCTTTGCTGTCCACAACTTCCGCTCGTTTGTCTCTGTTGCTATCTTTTCTAATCACGGTAAGCGTCCCGAGTATGACGATAAACTACGACCAAAAGCAAGGCCACTGATCAAAAATATTACCAGCAATATATTTCTTTAAAAAAAAAGATATTAGCAACAATAAAAAAAAATTGTTGGCATTAAATAACCCAGGGAGGTTGATATGCCCTAAAACAAACCAAATATAATCACGGTTATACCAACCATTTTCACAAACATGTTAGGTACGCTATTCGCGGAATTTCACTGCCGCGCTTTATTTCAACGTCCTCTAACTGTTAAATTTTCTAAGCCTACTTTTCTCATAATTTGTCTTATAGATTTCAAGTATTACATAACAAAATTTCAAGACATCCTTCGATTTATATCTGTATAATGTGTATATAGCAGCATGTAAAATGCCGTATGGTTTAATCATTCTAACAAATCGTATGCAGCTTGTAATATTATGCATAAATGAAGTGAAAAGAAAATTCATATGATCAGCAAAGCATCCTATATACCTGAGTAAAATATTATTTCATTATTTTACGTTGGCGTGGGCTTCTTGACATTCTATAACATTAATCAGTGTGACATTATTTGTTTTCTAATCTTTTTCAACTCTTTCAATTTTAACATCACTTTTAGCAGTTTTTATGGTTTCCACGAGTGCTTTCTTGCTTTAATATAATTTTCCATTTTCAAATAAAATCCGCGAATTACTCGGAAACGTGTTGCTGTCAACTCACAACATATTGACAGCATCATGAGGCTGAGGAGTCCGATTTTCATATTTGTAATTATGTGTCGGAACTCAAAAATATCTGTACATGTGTTAACCAAGGTTTGTACGAAATCCAATGACGGAAATGCTAAGGAGAATGGATGTTATATTGCCACCGATGATGTACCTCTTTGGAATAATTCAATAATAAAGGTTTTATTGGCATTCTAAACACACACGTATATATATATATATATATATATATATATATATATATATATATATATATACACACAATTAGGTTGGTGCAAAAATAATGTCGTTTTCTCACATAGTAACATATGTGAGAAAACGACATTATTTTTGCACCAACCTAATATATATATATATATATATATATATATATATATATATATACATACACACACAAGGAAATACATTAAGCAACTAAATAAAGTGGAGTAAATATTTGCTTATGCATGTAAATAGGGTGATATATTTAAAAGTGTGTTTTATTAAGATGCGTTATATATAAGTGTTTCATTAAAACGGATCAAAGTCAGCGGTAAATAAATCACTATTATTGGTGTAAATTTATATATTTATATTTTATATATTTTTCTATTGGATCATGGTATTTATGTCATGACAATTATGTATGAAAAATAATATCGCTTGAATGTCCGCCAAATCTGAAAGGAAAAAAAATCATTAGACGCTTAAAATTAATTCCCATTTAAATTCAATCCAAGTTATTTGGAACACCATATATATATATATATATATATATATATATATATATATATATATATATATATATATGTTTGTGTGCGGGTGTATGTGTGTGTATGTGTGTGTGTTTCTTTGTATTCGTGTATTTTCTTTTTTATTACTTACAAGTTATTTTTAGCGGATTCTCATATTTGAGTAGACATTCAAGTTAATATCTTTAGCATTTTATTTATTTCTTTGCGTATACCGGCTTGAACAAGAAACTGGACCTTTTATCATACGTCGTTAGACCCACTTCTCTGTTTCTTCAAGTTTGTGAAAGAATGTCTCGTAGTTGCAGTCACATGGAAGATTACAGTAGACTATGATAAGTTTTTAGCCACGCTCGATTACAGCAATTTTGGAATGTGTAATAACGCCACTTCTTTTTTTCAGTCAATACTATGTTAGTATCAAGCTACTCTCATATATGAACAATAGATGATTTATATCTTGCAATGAAAGTTCGTGGAAATAAGGAAATTAGTGAATTTCAACAAGGGCAAATAATAGGATGGCATAAGTGTGGCAAGTCAAATCGAGAAATTGCCAGGTTGTCCAGAAATCTAATGAAGAAGGCCATTACCGTGTGGAACAACGTTCAGGAAGATCAAGCATCGTGTCTGAGCGAACAGTATGGAAATATCGCGTTATGCAGTAAGAAAGACTAAAAAATTTAGAGGCTATCAAAGAGTTGCAAGAAAGAAGCCCATGATTTCAGAGGTTAACAGGAAATTTCGTATATACTGTGTGAGAGAATTCGAGAACAAATTGTATGAATTTTGGCAGTCTGTAATTTGGTCAGATGAAAGTAAATTCTGCCCATATTCTAATTCGCGATTGGTTTATGTTTGGAGAAATGAGAATGAGACTTGGAACACTGAATGTCTGCAGGCGACCGTTAAACATGAAAGGAAGGGAGTAATGGTGTGAGAAGCTGTCTAGTTTGAAGGGAAATCTGAGCTGATTCTTGTTGACGAGCGGTTGAATGGAACAAAATAGTGTCAAATATTAAAGAAAAGATTATTCCCACTATTTGAAACCTATCAGATTGACAAAAATGTCTACCTTTTTCAAGAAGATGGAGCGCCATGTAATACGAGCCAAGTAGCAAAGGCTTGGAAGGAATTACAAGGAAGGAAGTCACTGCCATGGGTTGCCATTGGGAGCACGTTGACCGAAGACGTCGAGAGCGTGCAACCAAAATCATGTCAGTGGCAGCCCTTAAAGTAACTTTGCTAAAGGAGTGGCAAAATATGGCTCAGACGATTGTTGATAACTTGATCAAAGACATTAAAAATTGAATACAAGTACTGAAACTAACAAATGGAAAACCTACTCCATACAAGTTTCAAATACTGTTTGTTTATGTTGAATGGGGATTACGTAATTCAATTTTGAAATTAAATGTAATTTATTTATGATGGCTAAAACTTTTCTTAGGCCACTGCATATTGCATATCGGTTTAGTATGCATTTATTTAAAAGATTTTCTCATCTCAATACTTTACTTCTTTTTCTGGAAGAAAAACTTCTCTATTTTTATATACTTTCGGATTTCTCTTTTACAGTGTTGGTCTTTTGTGACTACGCTACAGATATAGTGAAATTTCCGAACCTTGTTCAGATTGACTACTCAATGAAATTATCGTACTTAGGACAGTCTGTGTTGCAAACCTGGATTACCTTTTAAAATTAAATATTAATTGCTTTGTGGCCAATATAGGTATTGGTTTCTCAAATGCCAATAATCGAATTTGATTCGGGCTTGAAATGTTTTTATTTCACATCAGTGACACGAGACACCGAATGGCGCCTTTTAAAAGCCGTGGTTTTACATAATTATTTTAAAGTACTTCTTTATTTTATTACTAACGATAATTTGGAATTATTCCACACGAAGCAAGGCAATAAAATCCACTATGAAACAAAGGTTTATTGAATGTGAAAGAAAGAGGATGATAAAAGAACAGAATTCGATGATACAGAAGATGACGATTGTCATCGAATTTACATTTTTGAAAATTCTATTTGGCAGGCAATCACGAAGACGGAAGAGAGTTCTGCAAGTCAGAACGAAAGTATTAGCATAAGAATTATGGTTACAACAGACAATTTCAAAGAGTGAAAATATGAGATCTGTCTGGCAATCTAGTACTGCGCTTAAATTCGGGGAGTCAAACTAAAAATGTTTCTTTATTATCAGAACAATTGACAGGAAAATATATATAAAATAGGAAAATGGAAACTATGTTTTGGTGGAAGGAAAGTGACTAAAGGGGAAACCGTTTCTAACAAGAAAAATTACACAGCGAAGTCCAGCCAGCTTCCAAAGAGCTGACATAGCAATTGATTCAATGTAATCATTCCAGTTTGCAGCAAAGCAGTCATTGATCTTTCCCCATTTCTTCAAGCAAAATTATTCTGTATTTGCTGATAAATGTCATCAAATACGCCAACGTTCTTCCTCCAGATTTCAACTTACTCATCTAGGTAAGGAAAGTGTCTAAATTTCGAAGGTGGATTTTCAAGTATGGCATATTTGAAAACCATCTCTTCAGAATTACTCAAACTAATCTAATTGGAACACACATGCACACGCACACACACACACACACACACACGTACACACACATTGGTCAGATACGCGTCATATGTATGGCCACAATATACACTATATAAATATATGGGAAGAATATTTAGGAGGTTAAAGTATGTGATAGTATAAGTGTAAACGTTTGTGTATGTAGGTATATGTAAGTCAGTAACGTTAGTTCATGTAATTTGTAAGTGGCTATGTTAGGGAATTCTACAGATGTCACTCTCGTATTTTGTCGGTGAAATGTAGCGATATGTTGCAAAATAATTTTGTATTTGTTGGATTTTTTTATTCTTATATGCTTAGATTTAACATGTATATTTTGAAAGAGGGAAACATGTAATATCGTCCTTTTAATTATAAGTTAGAATCATGAATAATGGAACTGTGGCAAAAGGTAATATGATTTAATCTTTTAAGCACATATTATAATGGCTAGTAATGGTAGGGATATATTTTCAAAATATTTTCTTCTTAAAGGAATATGTTCCTTTTTAATTAGGCAGGAATCAGTGAAACCAATGTTATGTCCCACGTCGTTTCGATGCAAGACGGGAAACAATGTCTTTCTAGAGGCAAGAATCTCTTGTATTCAATGATCCGGGTTTTTAGATCACGTGATGTCTCCCCCACTTAATTTTTTTTTTTTTGCACTGTATACTCTTTATCTGATAAATTCCGGTGTTTAATTGAAATGTATTGGAGGACAAGAATATGAAATTTGTGTAATCATGAGGAGTATTATTTGGGAGGAGTGCATATCGATTTTGTGAGATCGTTTTCTTAACGTTAATGATGAAATTGTGTAGATAGTGGAGTAGTTTGAATGTTTTCTCAATACATTCTTTTTCTTCATATAGGTATAAAGGGATACATATTCTAAGCCTCTGAGGTAAAATCCTATGCGTATTCTATATTTTATTCTCTCTTTATGGTGGGAAAAGAAATTGATGAGGTCGTTTTTGTTTTTGGGTTTACGTAAACTTTAAAATTTAATTTATCGTTTTTGTGTATTAATAAAATTTCAAGGAAAAGCTGAGTGTTGTTTGTTTCAAATTCAGGTGTGAATACGATGCTGGGTTCAACCATATTGATTTTTCTTTTTATGTTTAATAGGTTTGTATCTTGGGTATAATGTAAGATAACTTTATCTATATATCTCAGGTAAGTAGGGCTGTTAGGCAAGATATGTTAAAGTGCGATGGATTCTAGAAAAAGGAAAGGGAGAACACCAATGATACGTGACCCCATGAGTAAACCGATGTTTTGTTTGTTGAAAATTTTATTGAAAGAAGAGTAACAGTTCTTAGTAATTACTTTGTGTATCTTAATAATTTCGTGGACAGGTAGAGGGAAGTTTTCCTTGGATGTTTTTAGATAATTTCTTAATATATTAAGACATTTCGTGATGGGTAGATTGGTGTATAGTGATTTGATGACTAAACTCGCCATCGAAATGTTAGTCATATTTATGTAACGTATTTTTTTGATTAAGTCACCCGAGTGTTTGATGTGTGCTGCAATGATGGTGCCTAGGGACAGAGTTAGGATTCTTGAGATGGCTCCAGCTAACTTATGGTGTGCACTGTTAATTCCAGACACTGGGTTTGATGGATATGTCGAGTGTGTGTCCTGGGTATCACTTATATAAATTAACGTTTCCATCGAACATACACCGATACACACGCGCTTTACGTTACTTACGTACGCTTATACTTTAACACACTTTAACATCCTGAATGTTCCCTACACATATTTATAGATTATCTATTGCGTTTATACACGTGACACCTGACTACCAAATATCATATGATTCCAGAACTCTGTTTGTTTTTTCCTTTTCTATTATCTATCTCTGACAAAGCCTTAATAAAGGTGACACATTATAGATTGAGATTCGTTTCATATTTTGTTCTTTATGCCATTTTGTCATCTTGTCGGATTGATATACATATCTGATCTAATTCTGATCTTCAACTCATATTCATATCTATCTATCTATCTATCTATCTATCTATCTATCTATATCTATCTATATATATATATATATATATATATATATATATATATATATATATATATATATATATATATATGTGTGTGTGTTGTTGGATTTTTATTCTTATATGATTAGATTTAACGTGTATTTTGAAAAAGGGAAAATATAATATGAAAATATAATGTATATATCATTATATATATATTTATATATCATTATTTTATATATATATATATATATATATATATATATATATATATATATGTTGGATTTTTATTCTTATATGGTTAGATTTAACGTGTATTTTGAAAGATGGAAAATATAATATCATCATTATTTTATATATATATATATATATATATATATATATATATATACCTATATATATCATTATTTTATATATATGTCATTATTTTATATATATATATATATATATATATATATATATATATATATATATATATATATATATATATATATATAAAGCCGTGAGATAGGAAGAATAGACGAAGTTTGCGATAACCTATAAACAAAACTATGAAAACAAAGGAAGCATCTAATTTGTGATCACGCTAGGCGTTATATATATTCGAACAAGAAATCAGCACGCAGCATTAAATTATGGCGCCAATTTATTAATAATCTCCTGGCTGAGATATTGGCAAGTGTGTGCCTAAGTTTAATTAACCAGGATCTGTATTGGATAGACTTTCGGCCACCACTGTGTGTCAATGTTGTTTTGCAAACTGTCAACACAAGAAATACAGTATTTTAGTAGTATGTATTAGTGACTACACCGTTCCCCTTTCTATTTCTGTAAACAAAATGAAACGGAAATCTTGAGATGAAATAAGCATAAATTTCGAGAAGCAATTGTAAGGTGTGTGCTCAAAAGTGTTTAAGAGAATTCTGTCCCTCTTTCTGTGTAAAATGACAGCACTTCATTTTCTCTTATTCAATTGAACGATCCTTTGCAAGAAATAAAATCGGACATGCCACCATCGTTGGCCTCCACATTATCTGTCGATTTAAAAGCCCATCATGGTTTGGGGATTGTGTCGTGTTAATTAAAAAAACAACAGATGACATAGAATGGCACATAATAAATGCTGTTAAGCGAAGGTAATAAAAATAATGAAAGTAAGGAAAATGATTTAATGAGACAACGAAATATATGTTTATTATCACTTTTCAGGCAGAACAGAATTCAGAGGCGTTTGCTTAACTTTGTGTAAGATGAATTGTTTTTAAGCATTAGAAATATTTTTCTCCAGAGAAAAAAATTATTGATAAACTCTCGCTGTTCTCCCGGTATTTTAATGCCAAATATTTTCCTTCGTTCCACTGGTGTGGTCTTTTACGGTCAGGTCACTTCATACCACATATACGGAATCGACTCATCTTTATACTCGTTTATCTTATATTATTTCAAGAAGTAGGCCTATTACTCAGATCTGTTGTATTATGGAATAGACACCCAACTGGATACTTCCTCGATCACTAATATATCTTCACATCTTCAAGGCTAAGATTGACCGTTATCTATCATAATTATGTTACTAATATCCATCTCTTGCTCCATGCATGTACATTCTTACAATAAGCTCATTTAATAACCCTGTAGATTGAGTTGCTCTATGGCTTTGAAATCACTGTTCATGAGAAGTACCATTTAATATTAGAAGTTTTTCTAACTGAATACATATATTTACTACCTTGCAACATACTTAACATTAAGTAAGAGAAACATCTGCATATGTAAGTAGACGAAAATAATGGCATAATCAAGTTGTTGATTTCATGCAATAGGCGAAATAAAAGGATAAGAAGGAAACCTTCATCCATACCAGAAATATGATAAAGTGTAGTGGACTTAAGAAGTCTATATTTGGAAAACCTATTATTAGAGGAAGATTCTATAAATTCCATCCGGCAGTAACGCCAATTTATTGATCTGTGAATACTGAATGTTTCCTTATATGGATACCACTGTAGTAAAACAGAAGCAGTGAATAAACTTATATCAAAGCTTTATTGCACTTTGCTCTAACTACTCGTCTAAGGACGGATACAACACGGTGCATTTTATACCTCCTAGATCTTAAGGTGATGTAACAGATGGTTTATCAGTAAAATTACAATTAATGTGACTATAGACTTGCCCTGTGTCTCTGGTAATTAGTCAATAAAGGATTATACTAAGTAGAGGAAAATAAGCAAGATGGATGGGATTGTCGCGTGAAGTTCATGAAAGACATGGAGGACAGTGGATATAAGATAAAGTAAAATGAGATGCAGGGCGTTTTTGGAAGATAAAAGTTAAAAACGTTAGACTGTGGCACAATATAAAATTGAGAAAACTACAGAAACACCCTTAATATATTTAGATTTTGTCACAAAGATTCGGGAACTAGAACATGATGAAGCCTATAAGTACCTAGCAATTAGCGAAGGAGATGGCATACAACACCTGCAAATGAACGAGAAGGTAAGAAAGGAGTACTACAGTCGTGTACCTCTGGTACTAAATACCGAGCTAAACTCAAAAAACAGAATGTCATCCATAAACACCTTGGCTGTCCCTGTGGTGCAATACAGCATTAATATCCTTAACTGGACCATAGCTGAAATTAAACGAATGGAAGCCAAAACGAGAAAGCTTCTCACTTGCTACCGTATGCATCATCCCAAAGCTTATGTTGATAGTCTGCATGCGCCCAGATCCGAAGGAGGCAGAGGATCAGTTTAACTAGAACTGTCCTACAAAACTACAACAATTGGTCTCAAAAGATACTTGGAAACTACAGATGACTGGTTGATGGTATACGTCAAAGAACATGAAAGTAGTAAGCGCCTTTACTCCGTAATAAAGGAAGCCAACAAGTTCAAAATGGAGTTTCAAATGTGTGCTGAAATACAAGTAAAGGCAATACACCGGCTGAAGCTGCAAAATACCTAAAAAAGAAAGCAAAAACAAATGCAACCGACCAGATACAGAAACAATAGCAAGATTAACCGCTTCATGGACAATACTCTGGCCGTACCAAACAAGCCCCGTACACATCACTGGCTACGTAGCCCAGGGTTGAAAGCTGAAACGAAAGGTTTATTCTTGCTGCACAGGATCAATGCTTGTTAACTAGAAATTATGAAGCACACATATTAAAATATATTGTTAGCTCAAAATGCAGGTTCTGTGATGATTACCCAGAAACAATTGACCATCTTTTATCAGGTTGCACGGTATTGGAACCCACTGAATATAAAACCCGGCATGGCAGAGTTGGCCAATATCTGCACTGGGAAATCCGTAAGATCTACGGGAAGGAAACTGAAAGAAAGTGGTATGAACACCACCCAGACCCGGTTACTGAGATAGGACCTGTAACAATTTTATGAGACTACACAATACACACGGATAGAACAATCAAATCTAACCGCGCAGACATTGTTATTATAGAGTGCAAACAAATAAAATGACTCCTTATTGATATGGCAGTACCTGCAGCCTGCAATGAATCTTTGTAGATCTTCAAAAAGCTACCAAAAAGACTTTGAAATCGAAATCTTGAAATTGTGGCACATGGGAACATCAAAAATCCCTGTTGTAGTTGAAGCCCTCGGATCTGTTGGAAAAGATTCCAGTAGACTAATTGAAGGGATTCATTGAAGCCCGTGACTTAAAGAAATACAAAAAATTGTTCTCCCGAGTACAGCCGACACTTTACGAAGGACTTTGTCTTGTGACGTCGTCCCCTGGTCGCAGCGCCAACCGTGTCGTTCTATCCTAGTCTACCACGGCACGAACTGTGACGTCCTACTTTGATTCCCAGTCTGCCTATCCACGTTGTGAATTGATCTAGGCAGAAGAAATCAATCCTCGGGGCCGTACTGCAAACCCAGTTCAACGGGGGTGATACCACACAAATATGCATAAAAGGTAATAAAATGAAAAGTCAAAAGTTGAAAGTATCAAAGAAAAAGGTAACAAACTTTATGTCTAGTTGTTCGATACATAGGACTGCATCTATCTCCCGACCCGTTCTATGGATTGTGACACGTCGTTTTCCGCTAGGCAAGTTTTAACACTTCAAGTCGTCAGCTCTCTAAGAAATTGGTGTTTCGGTGGGTCTTTGGACGAAAGTCAAAAGAAAAACTTATTTCGCTGATCTGGATCTAAGTCGCTCTTCAAAATAATTGTTCTTGGTTTGAAGATGGGTCCGGAATGTGCGTAAATCCTGGTCAGCTATCTGCGAGGCTTGCCTCAACCGGAGACTGACTCTGGGAACTGCTGGGACTCGACTCATTTCTGCTCGTTGTGGCTTCGTTTATATGGGCGCCGACCAAAACCGGGCTGAGTTTCTCGGCGGCGGGGGTTCCTCGATAATTCTAAATACATATCCACCTCTCTGGTTAGGAATTTCCCTCTTTTTCCATTTTTGGGAACCTTTCCTCACTCCCACCTTCTCATCATACTTCAGAGGGGCGTGAAGTGCCCTCCCCACATCTTCGTGGCAATCTCTCTTACTCATCCTCCAGATGTGCGGCATCAGCCTCCCTCGTGCATCACGTGATCGCCACTCGACCAATGATGTCTTAGTCAGGCGTGGACGAATCTGCGGCTTTGTTTCAGGAATAAAAAAATAATATCTTGATTAAAAAAAAAAATTATCTCTTCTCTTTCCCTTTTCTTCCCCTTAATGGTTTATCATTTCTCCAGCCGCGAAAGGGACAATATGACAATGGCGGTCATAACTCTTGTTCTACACGTGGTTTACGTCAGGTATTTTAACGCTAATCATCAGAATGTGTGGTCATCTTAACACGGTCTCAAAAAGGAACATCTCCAAAGTTCCAGTCAGTCTGTCGCCTCGAAGAAAGAAAAAAAAACACATTCATTTTCCTTCGGTACAAATTCCTGATAACAAAATTTTATTATCTCAGGCCAAGGATGTTCCGTCGGACGCTCGTGGGTGGTTTTTAATTTTTCTTATCTGTCCAAGTCCTTTTAGTTGCCTTTTTTTCGTCACTTAACGAAATAACATTTTCATTTGAATTTTTTTTTTCTTTGGCCAGCCGGTCTGTAGTTGATAATAAGATGTCTTCCCGTACCAATAGTTTGTTTTCATATCCTTAGATAACACAGCCGATGCCAAAACATATCTGATTCTTTCCTTCTTTCCCTTTCTTTTTACTCAGAATTTCCCTGACATTGTAATGACACTCTTTCGCCATTTGTTACTTCTCAAAATATCCTTTTATCCATTGTCTCTTAGCTGTGTGTGTTCTTGCTTATCACTCACGATTCGTTTCTTAGCCTCTCCTTTTCTTCTTTTCTTTCTTTTCCCTTTCTGCCTCGTTAAATGGTGGCACAATTCTCCCCTAACCGATTTGTCATTTACCCGTAAATGACACCTAAACCCAAATACACCATTTAACATGCATCATGCATTTGTCCCATGCAATTCTATACTACTTTCCTTCATGCAACGTAATGTTCTCTTTCAAGTTCTTCTGTTCTACATGCAATGTAATGTTCTTTTTCATCTTCTTCTGTTCTACATGCAATGTAATGTTTTTTTTATCTTCTTCTGTTCTACATGCATGTAATGTTCTTTTTCTTCTTCTGTTTTACATGCAAGTGTAATGTTCTTTTTCATCTTCTTCTGTTTTACATGCAATGTAATGTTCTTTTCTTCTTCCGTTTTACATGCAAGTGTAATGTTCTTTTTCAAGTTCTTCTATTCTATATGTAATGTCATATGTGCGTGTGCCTGTGGGTGCAGATGTGGTTACTATGGCTTGTTCTTCTTGGTCATTTTTTCCTCTCAGCTGTGGGAGGTTTTTCCGCCGCACGTGGCGGTCTTACGCCAGCCTCCTCCGCTGGTCTTCCTGCAATTTTTTCGCCGATTCTGTATCAGTAAGGAACACTGCTCGGCATCTCCCTCTCGAGTTGCTGCATGCGCATTGGATTGTCGTTCGTTAATCTCCTCTTACTCTTAATCTTCCATACTACTATACCTCCGATGGCTATAACTATGAATGTACCCATCACTATTGACCAACTTATCGCGATCTGCTCATCGCCTTCCCAAGCCATACCTTCATTTCCCAATGCACTTAACTTGTCCCTCAATTGATCCATATCGATCTTTTCTATCGGCTTCATTATTTCTGGCATTTTATTCAAGGCAACATTGGAGAATCCCTTCACTATTGGCTCCCATAATTCTGTACAATTGACTAAGGCTCTGCCAATCATTTCTATGATTGAATCTTTCTCTTCATATCTTTCTTCTTCCTGGTAATAGGGGGGTAAGGAAATAGATATCCCAAATGCCGAACATCCCATGGGTAACTTTAACAGGGATAATGGTGGCCTTACTCTTAATGTCCTTGTGGACTCTCCCCCACACACCCTAGACAAGCTGATAGGTTTCTGTGTGGCTACTGCCCACACTCCGTCGGAAACACTGATAGCTTGTGGTAATGCCGTGTTTGCTAATACCTCTACTTGGCAAGTTCTCTTAGTTCCCTCTCTCTTCCCTTCAAACAATTCTAGTATGCACATCTTGTGGTTACCAGTTATATAGATAGGGCTTAACGAGGTATAAGTCCCTAGAGCATCATCTCTACACTTTCTAGCTTCTTCAGCTGTTAGCAACATGAATTTCCTTCTCCCTGAATTTAAAGCTATGTATTCTGTTTCCACCTTGTACCTTGCTATCATTCCCAAACCTTGATCTCTTCTGGGGTAGGGAATGGATAAATTTATAACCTGGTATATCTCGAATGTACTCTCTCTATCTAACAACGGAACAGATATCACAACCAATAGTCGTCTATTTTCCAACAAGGTCACACATCCCAGTGCATTATAATATTTCCACAATTCTTTGGTGGGGTCCACTGGCAGCCTTAAATGGTCGGGTAACTCGGCCTGTATTCCGAGTAGCACTTCCCTTAGGCGACCCGGGTTTACTATGCTTGGGGAGAGGTGCCCCAATGACAGCATGTCTAATTGCGCTCTCACATGTTCCAGCAAGGTCGTCAACGACTGACTAGTTTGTCGTACCTTATTCGTAATTGTCATCAGTTGGAAATATTTTTGCATGAATCCCCTCATTTCTTGTAATTCGATCATTACAGTTTCTGTATCATTAA
Organism: Acanthosepion lycidas; assembly: GCA_963932145.1. Taxonomy (NCBI): domain Eukaryota; kingdom Metazoa; phylum Mollusca; class Cephalopoda; order Sepiida; family Sepiidae; genus Acanthosepion; species Acanthosepion lycidas. Next base: position 102,839,729 of record OZ010584.1, on the reverse strand, counting down.
TTACCTCTTGTCTCAACACTGCCAGGTTATCTATTAACCAATTGATCCTGGCTCTGTTTTTGGCCACCTCTAACCTTGTCACATTTAATATTGTCACACTCTCCCTTGTCGCTTGAGCAAGCGTCCTCTGGTTTACTTCCACTTCTCTCAGTTTCCTTCTTATGAATTTAACGTCATCTTCAGTCACTGTTCCAAACAGGACATTTAACGCTTTTCCTACAATCGGAACTACCGATCTCTTTTCCCGCGTCTGCAGTAACTCTATTCCCTTCATGTAATTTTGCATGTCCCTCCATTGAGCCTCTATCATAGTGGCCTCTGATTCAGGGAGTGTAGTAAACTAAGATACCCGTTTTCCTTGGGATAATCTTGCCCTACATTCAACCGGGCTGCATCCAGCTGCGTTAGCTCATTTCTTAACTTATTTAGTAGCGACTCGTATGGTTTCAAATCTATCACGAATGTGATCAACCATTTAGACCTGGTTATTATTACTTCACTCGTCTTTTTAAAAATGGTGTTTCGGCTGTGCTTCTCAGCTTCCGCCATTGTCACCATCAGTGTGACTATCATCATCATCATCATCATCAGCCCTTTCATCTTGATCATTCCTGTAAGGTCACAAAATTCTCTTGTTGTTATTCTTCCCAACCATTCAGTCTTGCTCAATTCATCACTCAATTATTCCATAATTTCTTACTACGTTCAGCTATTCCCTCCTCTAACTAACTCCTAGCAGACAGAATGGCCCGGACAGGTATGCGTGGCGCCCACTCCCAAAGGTCGTACTTCATGACACCAATGATGGCCAGTCAGCAATAACAATAAACTTCTTTCGTCCTTCGTGAGATGCAGCCCGCGACTCTATCCCCTCCATCCACATCCACCACAGTCAGCCAGCAGGTCTTTGGATGAGCCAGTGTCGTTACCTGTCGACACCGACTGTTTCTATTCTGCACAGCCTTCTTTGTTCTACTGAGATTTGGGGTTCTTCACCCTTCTTGATCTCATCTTCCGAGGTGGTCCCTGCTTCCGAGGTGTTTAATTCCCGTCCAGGGGGTGTTTTGTCCTCTTCTTCCTCCCCTGACTCTTCCTTCTGTTTAGAGTCCTCGCCCTGGACGTCTTTAATACCTCCTGACTCTATGTCTAGATCTCTCCTGTTCCTTAGCTTTTCCTTGAGCTGGGAAAGGGGTATTTGACCATCTTCCTCCCACTCGCTGGGGCCTTCGTCCTGTTCAGGGTGCCTCTTTTTAGAGCCCTTGGCTGCTTCATTGGATCTTCTCGTCTTTCTCTTCCTTTCCTTTGGGCATGGGAGTGCGATGGCGACCTCGCAGGGTCTTCTCTGCAACGATTCAGTCGACGACTGAACACCGCTGATATCTGCCGAGGGTTCCAACCCCGTCACTCGGATCGCTCCGTCTATCTGGCCAAGTCGATCTATCTCCTCATTTTCTTCGGAATCTTCCTTCGTCTCCATTTCTTCCGGCTCAACCAGAGTTACCCTCCTTGTCCTTGTCTTCTTAGGCCTCGGCTCGCTCATTTCCAGGTTAGCTATTTCAGCCTTCTTTAGATCATTGGCATGGACCCTCCTTGCTCGTCCTGCCACTTGATCACATATTACATATGATACTGGACCCGTCTGCTCTACTATCCGGTGGTATGGTTCCCATCTTTGGTCCAGCTTTCCTTCTCTCTGGTGGATTTTGTAGTAGACAGGGTCTCCAACCTTCAATTCTACTACCTTTCTTTCAGCATTCACTCTCTCATTTCTTTTCTTCTGGGCCCTCTTTATTCTTCTCCTGGCCTGAACAAATATTTTATGTTGTTGTTCTAGCAACAGCTGATGATGATCTTCTCCCATATACTTTCTTCGGGGCTTCAATAGGTTATCAACAGGCAGGAATACGTCTCTGCCAAACAACATAAAGTAAGGAGAAAATCTGGAGGTTTCGTTTATCGTAAACCTCACGGCCGCCAGAGCCTGTGTCAAATACAAGTCCCAGTTTCCAGTGTTCTCTCTGACCAGCTTGGCCAATACATCTCCCAAGGTTCTATGAAACCTTTCCACTTTAGCATTTTCTTTGGGGATTATATGGAGATGTTTTTTCATGCTCTATATTCAAACCTGTCAGCACTTCTCTCATTATGCTGTTTATATTTTCCGTGCCATTATCTGTTACCAACTGCACAGGGGCGCCATACCTAGGGAAGATTTCACCTATTATCAAACCGGCCACAGTTCTAGCCTTCTTGTCTGGTACTGCAAATGCCTCAGGCCAATTTGTTAGCCAATCGACAAAACTCACTATGTAGTTGTTTCCCTGCGCAGTTTCCCCATATGGTCCTGATACATCCATACTCACTTTCTCGAAGGGGAAGCTCGGCACGTCCGTCTCCTCCAATTGTGCCATCTCCTGCCTTCTGCTCTGCGACTGGTACACTACGCAGCTCCGAACATAGTGACCTCTCCGTACAATTTGGGCCAATAGTACTTTCTTCCTATTAGATCACATGTCCTATCAATTCCCATGTGACCCAACCTCTCGTGGCACTGTTCCAATACCTCTGGTCTTAAACCTTTGAGCACATACAACTTGGGCTTGATTTCCTCATCCCTGCCTGAGAGATAATACAGCCTTTCCTCTATTATGGCATACTTGGTGGTCTCTCCTGCCTTCACCTTTTCTCTCAGGGCAGCTATTTCACTGTCTGCCTGCTCCTTCTCAATTCCTTCTGTCCAGTATGGATCGGTGTGTCCCCTTCTTCGTCCGATTCTAACATAGGGCGATCTTTTAGCTTATTAGAGTTAATTACTCCTATTCTATAGGCTTTATCATCTACTCCCTGCTCTACTTTTACAGATCTTTCTTCCAGTTGTTTCGGTATTCTTGAGAGTAAATCTGCGCACGTGTTTTCCTTCCCTGCCAAATACTCTATCTTACAGTGGTAGCCACTTAACTTAAGTTCCCACTGTTTAATCTTCTTAATATTTGTCCACTCTGCCTGCAATAGGTACTGCAGAGGTTTGTGGTCTGTTTTTACAGTAAAGACCGCATCATTCAAGTAGTAGTCCAGTTTTTGGAGAGCATACATGATATCATATGCTTCTCTTTCTATTACTGGCCAGCTCTGTTGTGTCTCTGACAGCTTATGAGAGAGAAAGTATATCGGTACTTCCTCTGGTATGCCTGACACTGGTCCTTCTTTATCGGGGCACGGCTGGGTAAGAACTGCTCCTACACACTGCTCACTGGCATCAGTGTATAGTATCATGGGCTTGCTGATGTCTGGGTACGTCAGCAGTGGGACGGCTGTCAACTGTTCTTTTAACGTATCAAATGGCTGTTGACAATCCTCTGTCCACTTGAACCTAGCGTATTTCTTCGTCAGGGCTACTAGTGGTATGGCAATTCTCGAAAATGCCAGGACGAAGCGTCGGTAGTAACCTATAGCTCCTATAAAACCTCTTAACTGTCTCACTGTCTTAGGTTCTGGCATTTCCCTTATGACTTTCACCTTATCCATGTCGGGTTTAATACCGTCTCCGTTTAAAACAAAGCCCAAATATCTAGTCTCCTCCTTCAGAAACTGACACTTCGACAATTTCAATTTTAAGCCGTGTTTTCTTAACCTTCCCAACACTTGTTTTAGATGGAAAAAGTGTTGTTCTACTGTCTCCGAAAATATTAAGATATCGTCCAAATATGCCATGGCAAAGCTCTCGTATCCTCCTAACACTATTGACATCAGCTGTTGGAAGATTCCCGGGGCATTAGCTAAACCGTATGGCATCACCCTGAACTGGAACAGTCCTAGGTGACACGCAAATGCGGCCTTCTCCTTGTCAGCCTCATCAAGGGCTACCTGCCAATACCCGGACCTTAAGTCCAACGTAGAGAAGTACTTTGCCTTCCCTAATAATGTCAATATGTCATCTATTAGTGGCAATGGCACCGCCAACAGCTTCGATATAGAATTCAGTTTCCTAAAATCTACACAAAAACGGTGCCCGCCATCTTTCTTACCTACTATTACGATTGGGAAGCTCCAAGGGGAGATGGATCTTTCGATCATCCCAGCTTCCAACATCTCTTCTACTGCCTCTTCTACAAGGGGTATTTTATGAATAGGTGTCCGGTAGGGTTTTAATTTCACAGGGGGGTGATCTCCGGTGTCGATTTTCATTTTGACTGTGTGGGTCTGGCCCAATTCCTTGTCTGACTGGGCTACCACATTTCGATTATCCCTCAGCAGACCTCCCACCCTGGTTCTAAATTGATCCGGTGCTAATATATCTTCGTCCACTATTCCTTCTGTTTGCTCTACAAGTTTTCTTCGTTCCTCTTCGAATCTCACCCGATTCAGAGTCCGTAGGGTTAGCGCTTTCCCTATCGCTTCCCCTCTCCTAACCTTTATAGACTTTTGGGCATGGTTCACCATTATAATGGGCACTAATTCAGCTGCCTCCACCACCGTCTCACACAGAGTTACCTCATTCTCTTCTAGGCCCTTCCCCTCCACAGGGACCAACTGCAGGGTTCCTTTTCCTATTTTCTTCCCTGACATTAACCTACCCTTTCCCGACACCGCCGTTCTAGGGGGTAGCTTTACATCTTCCTCCACCACTATTGTTATATCTTCTTCCGGTGGGCATCCCAATGGCGTTCTCTCGCCATTCACTATCAGCACAGTGGGGTTGAAATCTATCTGGGCTCTCTGGCTCCGGAGCCAATCTTCTCCCAAGATTGCCTCCGTACACAGGTCGGGGGTTACGTAAAAATTTTGGTTGCTTCTTAATTTCCCAATCCTCACAGGGAGCCTCACCATCCCTTTTATCTTCAGGGGGGCTCCATCTGCTTGCGTGACCTCTATTTCCGCTTCCCGTAACCTACTCTCCCGTTTCACCCGCCTGTATGCTTCCTCTCTCAGCAATGACACAGATGCTCCTGTGACTACCAGAGCTTTCATCACCTTACCCCCTACCTCTGCTCTACAGGATAGCTCCCTCTCTTGCGTCAGCGAAGAGAACACTTGGGCTTTCCTCTTCCTGGGCCCCCACCATTGGGTCATCCCAGCCATAGGCGCCGGCAGCAATAAATCACCTTCATTATTCTTACGGGGGGGAGTTCTGCGCTTTTCGCACCTGGGCGTGCCCGGCTGGACCTCTCCCAGTCTCCCGCGGCTGTTCCTAAGGATACAGCTTCTCTTCAAGTGCCCTGGTCTCCTACAAAACCAGCACCTTCTTGCTGGACAGTTCCCCGCAAAGTGGCCCACCTGACCACATGTCTAACATTTTGCTCTTTTTCTCTTCAACTGGGCTAACCTCTCGTTTACTCCAGGGGGGACCTGTCCTCTACCCAAGCGGCTCGCCCGACCACTGGTCCAAGCTTTTATTTCTCTTCTTTTTAACTGGGCCACCCTCCCTCTTAATTCCGGGGTGGCTCGCTGGCTTTTCCCTGGTCTTGTCTCTTGGGCTCAGCCTTCTTTGTTAATATCGGTGGGGAGCCTTTTCTCAGCACGCACCACTTGGCCAGGTGTCCTTTCTTTCCACACCTGGTGCACCTGTCCTGTTCGAAGTCTGGGGGCAAACCCCACTTCGTCGGACATTCCGCCGCTCGGTGGTCCTCATGCCCACAGGTCCAGCAGACTAGCCCGTATCTACCCGGCGTGGGCTTATAAAATCCATGCCTGGTTGACCATGCCTTTCTATTGGGATCTTCCCACACCTCAGGCTGATCTACTTCTAGCTTGACCCTCCGATTCCACGCGGGGGGGGGGTCTTCTGCTTTTCCCCCTTTTTCCGACCTCTTGACTTAGTATCTGGTTCCTTCCACACCTTTTTACCTTTTCCCATACGCCCTGGCTCTCCTTGGCCAGCTCTATTGCCGCCGATAGTCTCACCGGCCCCTCTTTCAGCACGTCGTGACGAACACGCTCGTCACTTAGGGCCTCCACATACAGGTCTGCTAACTGGGCCTGCATGACCGCATTGTCTCTAACCACTTCTGGGAAGGCCAATGATGACAGCTTCCCCGCTCGGGCCCCCAATTCTCCAGGGGTTTCGTCTCGCAGCTGTGTCAGCTTTAAGAGGGCCCTCATGGCCTCTATAGCCGTGCCTTCGTCGGTGAATTCTTTGGTCAATAGTCCCTTTAATCTTTCCCAAGACAAGTGGGGTTGACTCTCCAAGACCTCCTTCATAAACTCAGAGGCTTTCCCCTTTGTGGCATCATATCTCCTGATCTGTGAGTTCATATATAATTCGGCTCTTCTCCAGGATTGCCAACCAGTTTTTGAAATCTTTCCCACTGCCGTCAAATGCTGGGACCCTCGGGCCACTCAACAACTTTCTCAGGTCAGCTGACAACCCTTGTCTAACCCCCTCTTCATCCCCCACTGCTCTATCTGAATCATAGTCCGACATATTTAAAGAGAAAGAGAATCTACGCAGCAACAATCGAGGTTGGGAAATCAAGCAAAGTGTCCTACCTTACAGACGATTCTGTTCTCGTTCCTCTCGGTCCCGGGTCGTTTTGAGTCCTATTCGAAATTTCTCAGCAACAGCGGTCGATCCAGGATCCTGTCTGACTGTCACGGTAATAATTGTGGCAGTGGCTGTTCCAGGGTCCTATCCTGTGGTCACGGCACCAGTTGTGACGTCGTCCCCTGGTCGCAGCGCCAACCGTGTCGTTCTATCCTAGTCTACCGCGGCAACAACTGTGACGTCCTACTTTGATTCCCAGTCTGCCTACCCACGTTGTGAATTGATCTAGGCAGAGGAAATCAATCAGTCGTCGGGGCCGTACTGCAAACCGAGTTCAGCGGGGGTGATACCACACAAATATGCATAAAAGGCAATAAAATGAAGACTCAAAAGTTGAAAGTATCAAAGAAAAAGGTAACAAACTTTATGTCTAGTTGTTCGATACATAGGACTGCATCTATCTCCCGACCCGTTCTATGGATTGTGACACGTCGTTTTCCGCTAGGCAAGTTTTAACACTTCAAGTCGTCTGCTCTCTAAGAAATTGGTGTTTCGGTGGGTCTTTGGACGAAAGTCAAAAGAAAAACTTATTTCACTGATCTGGATCTAAGTCGCTCTTCAAAATAATTGTTCTTGGTTTGAAGATGGGTCCGGAATGTCCGTGAATCCTGGTCAGCTATCTGCGAGGCTTGCCTCAACCGGAGACTGACTCTGGGAACTGTTGGGACTCAACTCATTTCTGCTCGTTGTGGCTTCGTTTATATGGGCGCCGACCAAAACCGGGCTGAGTTTGTCGGCGCCGGGGGTTCCTCGATAATTCTAAATACATATCCACCTCTCTGGTTAGGAATTTCCCCCTTTTTCCATTTTTGGGAACCTTTCCTCACTCCCACCTTCTCATCATACTTCAGAGGGGCGTGAACTGCCCTCCCCACATCTTCGTGGCAACCTCTCTTACTCATCCTCCAGATGGTCGGCGACAGCCTCCCTCGTGCATCACGTGATCGCCACTCGACCAATGATGTCGTAATCGGACGTGGACGAATCTGCGGCTTTGTTTCAGGAATAAAAAAAAATATCTTGCTTAAAAAAAAAATTATCTCTTCTCTTTCCCTTTTCTTCCCCTTAATGCTTTATCATTTCTCCAGCCGCGAACGGGACAATATGACAATGGCGGTCATAACTCTTGTTCTACACGTGGTTTATGTCAGGTACTTTATCGCTAATTATCAGAATGTGTGGTTTTCTTAACACGGTCTCAAAAAGGAACATCTCCAAAGTTCCAGTCAGTCTGTCGCTGCGAAGAAAGAAAAAAAAAAACATTCATTTTCCTTCGGTACAAATTCCTGATAACAAAATTTTATTATCTCAAGCCAAGGATGTTCCGCCGGGCGCTCGTAGGTCGTTTTTTTAAATTTTCATATCTGTTCAAGTCCTTTTAGTTGCCTGTTTTTCGTCACTTAACGAAATAACATTTTCATTTAATTTTTTTTTTCTTTGCCCAGCCGGTCTGTAGTTGATAATAAGATGTCTTCCCGTACCAATAGTTTGTTTTCATATCCTTAGATAACACAGCCGATGTAAAAACATATCTGATTCTTTCCTTCTTTCCCTTTCTTTTTACTCAGAATTTCCCTGCCATTGTAATGACACTCTTTCGCCATTTGTTACTTCTCAAAATATCCTTTTATCCATTGTCTCTTAGCTGTGTGTGTGTTCTTGCTTATCACTCACGATTCGTTTCTTAGCCTCTCCTTTTCTTCTTTTCTTTCTTTTCCCTTTCTGCCTCGTTAAATGGTGTCACGGTCTATTTTTTTTTATTTTTTTATTTTTTTTTTGTCTGTGGAAAATGTCATGATGCCATCTCTAACCTTAGGTCCAAGGACGGGACCCGGAAAGAAATATGTACACACCAGAAATAAGGAAATATAATAATAATAATAATAATAATAATAATAATAATAATAATAATAATAATAACCGAAAAGAAAAAAAAAACTGATATGAACCGTCCAGCGGGCTGTAACATAGCAACCAAGGAATTTGAAAAACTATTGAGATACAAAGACCTGTAAATCGAAATAGACAAAATATGGAAATTGAAAACCAGAATAATACCAGTCAGAATGGGTGCGCTTGCAATGATTAAAAAGAAAAGAACACAACAACACATTGAAAAAAATCCCTGGAAGTCCCATCTTAAAAGAAATACCAAAAATTGCCTTGAGAAGTAGATTAAGAACAAATTTTCCCTGTAACGCTCATGTTGTTATGGGATTTAGAAAAAAACAAATCATGAAATGTATCCATAACAACGCACCGCTCCCTGCCTTATATCTTCCCGTAGCGAGTGTGACCACAGTTGAAATCGAAATACAATGATGACGATCATAATAATAATATAACCATGAGTCATTTAACATATCAGAAAATGCGGAAAATACTTATCTGAGATATTCCAATCGAAACAAGTAACGGAATTTAGCCCAACACACCTGGCATAGCAGTGAAAGACAAATACGAAATAATGTGTCTGCTCAGTGACATGTGTATCCCCCGCCACTGAGAGAAACACCTATATGAAAACTAGAAAGAAAAACCCTTAACCAAATCTAAAAATAGAAACTGAAAGAATGTAGATCATGAAAACTACAACAATAAATAAGCAACATAGATTTATGATCGAGTAATGAATATGATGGAAAATACAGGAACAAAGTTTCCGGCAACATCAAATTAGAAGAATTATATAGGTTCATCATCCCCAGTAAAGCTCACATATTAAGGAAGACAATATCCATCAAAAGAAAGCACACATTCAGATTAAGCACGTCTAAGGAATGAATTCATCTCCATAATAATTTCGCTAATAACTCATTGGAAAGTGTGTAAAAAGTAATAATTTGAATATAGTAGCACGTATTATGATTATTTGTTGACAAAGTAGAAGAAAGTAGTGTAGAACATCAGAGTGGCTATTCACTGGGATATTCCAATGCAGTGAGTGATAATTTTAGAAAACAATAAACGAGATTTAATCTCAAGGAACTCTCAGAAAATGTCTTCTTTCCTGATAAATGTCTCCGTGCATCTGACATGAGAACTGAACTTAAACAAAAGAACTTCGACAACGATAACGATTTAAATGATGAAATTCTGAACTTTTGGGATGGGTTAACAAAGAAAATCATTAGAGTACCAGTAATCACTGGATCAATGGGATATTGTAGAGAATTTCTTTTTAAATTTGCTAATATTCGATTGTAATTTGGATATAGAACCCTGACAAAAATTTTCCATGCTCGCAGCTACGAGGATACTTCGGAAAATATTAGATAAATCGTGTCGATTAAAAGAGCAAATGTTCTGTTTTTTATCTTAAGTCACGAGTGAAAAGCTGAAAATATGCATTTTATTCGGAAACATGTGTCATAAAATGTTAATAATCATATTAATCACATTAACAGCAATAGCAATAATAACAATAGCAACACGTTAAGAAGACCAGACAGAGTTGTCCTCAACACAACTGAAAAATAATTCGAAATCATCGATGTGAACAAATCTTGCCGGCTACAATATGACAGTAAAGCTAATAAAAATATGAGCAACTAATTCAAAGTGAAATTTAGGATCGCCAAAAATGCTAGAGATAATGTTAATGTCATTCCCGTTGCAACTGTGGCACTAGGTCACATGGCATATGCTTAAAGAAATTGTCGACTAAATTAGTGTAAGATACACTTTACGAACGTTACGTAAATCTAACTTATTGAGTACAACAAGCTTACTTCGAAAAGTACTGTGTCAGGCTGACGGTAGCTTACTTGATATAAACAGTACCAATATACGTTGGTAATAAAGCATAATGATAATAATCTGTCAAAAAAAAAAAACAACAAAAAACTAAGACTCGAACAATTATAGGTTTGGTAGAAACCAAAGAAAGTACCAATGAAAACGTTAGGACAAAAGCATAAAGTTGATCAATTTCTATTTCATTTTCCTTTTTCTTTTATTTTCCAAATCAAAAAGCGGGAAGTTAGAAGAAATCTGACTTGAGGGAAAACGGACGTTGTGGATACACCAGCGGTTAAATTCTCCCATATTAGCAGTCACTGTATGGTCAATTCCATGATAAAAATAGATTTATTTCTCAGTCTGAAAATTACGAGTCTTCTCTATCTGGGGTCAACATAGGGCCAATTTTCTGAGAGTTTTTCCTGCTAACAGGAAATGCTAACACGCGGTTTTCTGACCCTGAACCAGGGGTCAACTTTTGGCCAATTCATTTATAAAAATAGGTTTGCCGGCCAGTTTCTTCTGCAGTGTCTTGCATGTAGCTTTAATTGTAGAGTTTTGAAGTAAGAGAAAACAATAAAAATGGAAAGTCAATACTGGCACAGAGGAAAGAGAGTACGAGCAGCAATTAAATTAAGCAAAATGTACGAACAAAGAAAAAGAAGTTAATTAGTATGTAATTCAAATTTGAAATACTTGAAAAATATCTTGAAAAATTATTGATTTTAAGTTATTCTGTTCAGTCAACTCGACAGACATCACGATAACCAAACTCAAGCGTTTCATAAATTTAATGTAACGTGGAACAAAAGCCCGAGAAGATGATTCACGACGATCTTACTCTTTTCATCTCTAGGATCAGCATTTATTCTACATATTTTCATAATATACACTTCTTATCTGTTCCATTTAGGGCCTTACAAAGCTTTCATCCGCTAAACTTGTACCTTCTTGGTCCTTATATATAGTGAATATTTTAGTATAAAAATCAGATTGATATTTAAAGATACATGTAAATACGGTGTGGGACAATGTTTCTTCTTACAGATTTTCAAAATAGCAATAATATTACCACCTAATAATTTCCGAAAGGAATTTAATCTCCAGGTTTCAAATTGTAAAGTTTTCATTTTTCAAATGAATGACTTTATCAACACTGATTAAAATATCATTAGTTATAATTATTGGATCGGTTAAAAAGTTCGTAGAATTTCAAAGATAATATTTTGGATATTTCTACATATATTTATTCAAACACATATTTACCAATTTGCTTCAGTGTGTATCTTTGAGATAGGTTGATTATTCTACACTTCTAGAACATTCAATCTGTCTGGGGGATGGAATGGTATGGGTTTTTTACTTTACAGATTTAAAGAGAATTGAAATTACTCGCATTAAGAAAGTTTTGTAGGGATCGAACTGATTTGAAATCAGAGGAGACAATAAAGTCACTCTGACTTAAGGGGTGTTAGAGGAGAATATGCGGTAAACATTAGAGTAGACGACAAAAGACTAAGAATTAAGAAGACAAAATATAGCGATTGACATTGAAGATAAATCAAATTTGACTGGAAAACAAGAAAAAAAAGAGAATTCCTCAAACGAGAAGTGCGAGGTAAAAATAAATCTTTTAGCATAGAACGTACGGTTACATCTTGGCATTTCCTCTGTAACATGATGAGAACTTGCTGCCAATCTAGCACTTAAAGATCACTTGAGTACGCTGAAAATAGGTTGACTTACCAGCCAGGCTGTGACAATTCCTGCCGTGTACACAAACAGAAGTGATAGCTGGGCTTTTCTTGATGGTAGACGAAACGTTCCTGATATGCCAATTCGAGAATCATTAGTTGCAACGTCTAATTTTGCGGAAGGTGTTCGTGATACGCAATGCCTTTCCAATCCCACGAGGTGCGCAGCATCAACTTTTTTTCGGATACAGACTGGCATCTTAGGATTTACTGACACCACAATTGGTTTTCTCCAGTTCACTTTTGGCTTCACAATCTTGTAAAATTTCACTTTACATCACGTGTAATCGTTCTTTCAAAAAAAAAAAAAAAAAAAAATCATTCGTTTTTGTTGTGTTTGAACTCAAAATTACGGATGAAAATGCGTTTTTCTTTTAATGTTTCTTCCCTTAAATTGTGAGAGACCAAAATATGTTAGCATTTTACGTATCCAAGTGGTTTCAAATGCCGCACAGCGTTCATACGAAAATACGTGAAGTTTCTCTGCGATATCTCATATCGCCTGCCCCGGATTATTTTAAATCAACGTTTTGAATTAGACAATATGAATAACTACAAGCCTATAGGAATTTTCCAGATCTGCTAGATCAGAATTTCCAGTTCTAATGCCAGCGAAGCGAACGACTTACGAACAGTATTCGCAGCTACGGCATTATTTCCATAATCTGCACATATATCTTTTTTCTCTTCGTACACAGTTTGTCTCATTTCAGTAAACAAAATAGAATCAAATTAAAAAAAAATAGAAAAGTAAATAAACTATTTGAAATGCACAATCCAAAAATACATCGCATAAATAAAGGCGTTTAAAATTCATATTTTCAGAATATTTCAGCTACTGATGAATTAAATCAAAGGCTCAAATGAAACCTATTGAAATGTGTTACGAACCTTTGTTCCAACACAATAAAATTTAAGTATAAATATTTAATTTTGACCGCAATTTTAAGCAACCGCATTGAACATATGATAGCTCTACTTCTGGTGTTATACTTTAAAAAACAAAATCACTGACGTTATATCAAGTAACTACCAATAGCGTAGCCTATTCTAGGGGACAATTTGTTCTGTGTGTGCATTTAATGAAAAATTATATATACAGTGTAACCCGGATATAAAAGACTATTGTCGGGACCGGAGAAGAAGTCTCTTATATCCATATTTCTCTTATATCCGGGTTTATCTTATATCCGGGTTTGGTCTATGCTGTTTAGGTAAGTATGGCTCTAATTTGGGACCAGATAAAATCTCTCTTATATCCGGTTTCTCTTATATCAGGTTATCTTATATCCGGGTTACACTGTACTTCCACGAGAGAAAAATATCGTCCATAGTCTGTAATCAGTATTTGCGTAATTGTTGATAAAAGGTAGTAATCTGAGAGACCATAAAAGAGACAAGCAATATTTTATTTAAGAAAATATATCTACTCGTGTTCAACAATTAAAATGCTAAATAACTACTCAAAGTAGAGTGTTATTGAATAAAGTTGTAAGTGCTTAAATGGAGAATGTAATAAGTGAATATTATGCGAATATGTAGGATTGATTATTTTACAAAGGACCTGCGGTCCATATAACATCAGGTCAACCTTCAAAATCTTGACGACACTTCGCAGATATCTCTCCCGAGTATGACCCCCTCCATAGAGGAGAACATGACTAAAGACTGTGTGTACGCTATCCTGTGTAGCTGCGGAAATAAATATAAAAGGGAGACAGGCTGTCCCCTTAAGGTAAGGTTTCAAGAACACCAAAAACTGTAACACGAGAGGAAGTGGAAAAATCAAGCGTGGCTAACCACATATGGGGAGAGAAGGGAGATCACCGCACTCTGTGGGATCAGGTTGAGATCATAGACATGGAACACCATTAGAAAATTTGTAAGCTTATGGAATCAGCACATATGCTAGGCCACAAAATCTCCTGAGCCGACCAAGCATAGAAAGGAATACAATATGGGAAACCATAATAAGCAATAACAACAACAACAAAAGTTGCAATATGAGCTCTTGTAAATACATGTAAAGATAAGAGCAAAAACTGCAATATGAGCACTGGTAAAAATGGTTGCTGTGGCATTAGCTTTATCATACCCAGATATTCATACACAATATTCCTCAAGGAGTCATGGCACAGTGGATAATGGCGTTAGTTAGCTCCGGTGACAGGATCCAAAAAGTGTGAGTTCAATACCCGGTTAAGGCAGTGGAGAACATTCAGAGTGAAATTAACAAGAGATGACTGATAACTGACTTCCATTAAATATGGCACGTGGAAATAGAACAGACTACCCCAGTGAGTGAAATAAAGTGTTCAGTTCGACATTCCAACAAAACTGAAAAAGGCCGGAGCGTACAACGACCGAAACGTTGCAATGAATATAGTGACAAAGATGAGGACAATAGTCGGAATATTGATTACTTTTGCCACATAAAATTTGTAACTTTTACGTTAAATTTTCCAAAAACGGAGACGGAAGCAGTGTTTTATTAATCGCAATTCTATATAAAATCTTTTAGAACCATCATTGTTTGCCACCTGAAGAGGCGTTGATTTAACGTTGAAGCATTACAATTTTATAGTGGATATTTACATGTTCTAATGTAACAGAGCATAATAAATAAACACATGTATCTATCTATCTATCTATCTATCTATATATATATATATATATATATATATATATATATATATATATGTGTGTGTGTGTGTGTGTGTGTCTTTCTCTCACTCTCTCTCTTTATATATATATATATATATATATATATATATATATATATATATATATATATTAAAGAATATCAACACATGAGATTTTAAGTGTTTGATATTCTAAATTAATAATAAGTTACTCTGTCCTTTGATATAGACCCCTCTGGATCTATATCCTCCTGGAAACTCTATGCGGATTACCATATTGTATTATGATTATATATATATATACATATATATATATATATATATATATATATATATATATATATATATATATATATATATATATATTGTTTAAATAAAATTTAATTTAAACAAAGATAAAAATTTAATTTAAATAAAATATTATATATAGAGAGGATGTTGAAACAAAATGGCTATTTTTGTAGTGATTTTATAACATATTTATGTTATAAATTTTTTTAAATAAATAATTATATATATATATATATATATATATTTTAAATAAATTTTAATTTAAATAAAGATTAAAATTTAATTAAAACAAAATAATATATATATATATATATATATATATATATATATATATATATATATATATATATATCATTTAGAACAGATTTTAGGGGCAGAAAATTGGAAATGGAGTTTTTATATAAAGCCTTTCGTCTTTAGAAGACGTCATCAGACGAATGGCATTTACGTTGGCTACACATAAGCACGAGAGAAAAGCGATGTTGCGAATTTTTTTCATATATATATTTTGGTTATCTATTCTCGTTTATTTCGTTTACTTTCTTCGCCCTTTTCTTTCATTTTTCATCACTTTTGGAAAGTGATCCGTCTAAAAAACGAAACGCGTCACACGGAAACTTTTTGATTTGTCATAATATATGTTTCCCCATAGAGAACATGTATAAAAACGCACACATACACAAAACAACCACTTAAATACTCACACACACACACCCACACTTACCCACCCACACACACGCAAACACGCACGCACGCACGCACGCGCAAGCACACACACACACTGACACATATATGTATGTATATGTATATATTCGGGTAGCAAAGCTTATATCAAGCAAATCCAATTGATAGTGTTAATCGTAATTCATTTGTGCTACTCATTTTCTCGAAAGGATTGTTGCCATTATCACAGAGAAAATGTCTTTTTGGCTTCCCTCTTGACAGTATTATAGTAAAAATATCTTTAGTGTAAGATAAATTTATTCTCCGTGTCATTATTGAGTGATTTGCAATCTGAAGATTCGATAATGACACTAAGACGCAAGAGGTTATTAAGTTTTAAAGGTGAATATGAGAAAAGTACAATTAAAGAGAGGGGAAAAAGAAAAGAAAAGAAGAAGACCAATTATGCTTATAAGGCAAGAACTGATATTGCTTATACATTTCTGGGGTTCAAATTTAACAAGAGCACAAGAATTCACAAGCGGGAGAATCATTGAAAAATGGTGTTAGCATGGATCTTATAGTTACATTGGATGATTTCACATACAAAATGATGTGAATCTAGTACTACATTTTAATTAAAAATTTCTAACTACCAGAGAAGTATTTTCATCAGGACGTTTACTTTGAATTCATAGAATAACCAAAGATTTCAGATTACAGATTATTCGACATTCAAGATCAAGACAAATAATATTGCAGATTATTCTTTGGATTTTAACATGTATCTCTAAATATATATTAAACGTACAAGACGAGATATGGCAGGAATATATGATTTATTGACGAATGATAAACTTATAAATGCGTACGATAGATTCTGGGGAGAAAAATTGTCACGTTACAGTGAATGAACTTTCCTGAGAGCAAACCTAGCAATTGATTCAATAAAATATTCCACTTCTTATCAGTGGAAAACTTTAGCCTGAGAAGCCGAAATTTATCAATTTTCTGGAGATTAGCATCAGCCTTGTTGATAGAAGGCAAAATGGTTTATCTCAGATGATTAAGGGAGAGGAGTTTTGTTTCGGATGCGTGAAATTTAACAAATCATTCCTTGTTTCAATTATCATTTTTTAAACCAGCCTCCAAGTTGACTTTGTCAAAGCGTTTAAATTTATTATTAAGACATTAGTAAATAGTTGTGCTTTCAGAAAGATAACGAATTGATAACTGATGACATCATGAAGGTATTTAATGAAGTTTAAGAACAGCATAAGTTCAAGAACACCAGCGCAGGCACATACATGCATTATTGCGAAAGGTCTATAATAATGAATTTGAAAAACAACTTTCATTTTGAGATACTGCGGGGTGAGATGCTGAACGAATCTAGAGTTGATTGGAGCCTCTAACACTTCGCCAAAAATCAGTAGAAATTAATATATCCATAATTAAAAGGATAAGACGGGTCACCTGAATTGTTACATACTTGAACTACAAAACTGGATCTCCAACTAGCAAGAATCAGGAAATTTATTTATTGTAGAATTTAGAGAGAACAGGAGACAATTGACGAGCATTGTAGTGATTCCCTCAAGTCCATATGATTAGTGAAGTTCCAGTTTAGACATGGTAGCTGAAGTCATGAGCACATTAGAAACACAGTTCGCAGAGAGAAGTCATCCAAAGAGATATGGATGTTTTAACCTTTTGCTTGAACAGAAAAATTTTCAAACATCTCGGCTAAAGTAAAGAGGAGAAATAGAACACTTACTTTTATTTAACACACTATTACAGAGTCAGCCTCTGTGAGGACACTCTAACAATATATATATATATATATATATATATATATGTGTGTGTGTGTGTATGTGTGTGTGTTAGGTTTAATTATTAGTTGGAGGAGACATAGACAGTTCCATATATAAGATATAAACGTCTTCGTATCTCTCCTTTCCCCTTCTAGTTTCGATCATATATCTATCGTCTTCCTCTACTTCCTCCCCTATCATATAACACCAACTTAAAACAGCCTCTTCAAACACATGTGGGCATAATTTAAAAATGATAATATGTAAGTTTTAAGCCTGAAAAAACTTCATATGAAAATGGAGATCTGATGAATTAGCATCCAACTCTGGGTCATAAGGAAATAAATTATAACCCAAGAACCCTTACAGTTTTATGTTTCTTAATATATTTCATATATATATATATATATATATATATATATATATATATATATATATATATATAAAATTATTTTAAGACATTTATAGAGATAGAAATTTTTAAGTCTTAAAAATGTCTTAAAATAATTGCGGACTTTGCCCATTTCATAAAGCCTGACGTCATTTGTTTACATTTTGATACACATTCAGCAGATATGAATATACGGGAGATATTCATAGAAGATTGTCGTTTAAAAGCAGTAAAATCGTACTTGCTAACTGAAGGCCCAATCGGTTAAGTCACGTCAGGCTATTTGACTGTTCCGTATCGGAGACCGGTTCGATTCCTGTCGGAGGACTAATATTTTCTGTGAAAATTTAACGAGCATTCAGGCCGATAAATGTTGTTAATACTCTTTATTATAAATAGAGCATTTACTTAAATATTTGTATCTATACAAAATAATGTAGAAACATAAAAATGTATTAATATAGTTAATTGTTGACTTAGAAGGAAACAATTTACATTATTTTAAATAATATTATCACTATTTTTCTATGCCACCTGTGAAAATCAATCCCACAATATAAAAAAAAAATTATTAGCGTCTGCAATACCGGTGCTTGTCTACGATCACCTTGTCAATATTATATTATAATTTATATCGCCAACTTAGAAAACAAACCATTCAGCAATATAAATAAATCCAGTATATATGCCAGATATATTGATGGCTTCTTCATCTGAACTAGATTCGTTGATATCATTAGAAAATTGAAAATATTTTCGAAAAGTAATTTGAAAGAAATTCTTTTAAAATTTCACTTATGAAAAAAATATCGATAATAAAATCCCATTTCAAGATATTCCCATTGAGTACAACAGTGATCATGTTACCACATCTCTATATAAAGAATTACTATTTCTAAAAACAGCCTTCTAAAATCCTATGGTCTGAAAGCAGAAATATCATGAATAACAGCATTTAAAGTGATAAACGCATCCCATCATCCAAAATACATTCCCTTAAAGAACGAAATAATGTAAAATAAAATCTTATCAATAGTGGTTGGCCTAATTATGTAGTGAACAAGCAAATAACCTTTGTTTTTAAAGAAAATAGTTTTAATGATAAGAACTGCTGTCATAAACGTAATATTGACAATAATACTATCGAGCAAAATCAATTGGATCAAAATTACAAAACGGACGAAAGAGAAATAAAATCATCATTCACAGACATATATATATATATATATATATATATATATATATGTCTATATATATATATATATATATATATATATATATATATATATATATATATGTCTGTATATATATATATATATATATATATATATATATATGTCTATATATATATATATTTAGACATATATATATATATATATATATGTGTGTGTCTATATATATATATATATATATATATATATATATGTGTGTGTCTATATATATATATATATATATATATATATATATATATATAACCAGCCGCTACTAAATAAAGGCAGCAGAGGCATTATTTAATACAATTCAAAACAAGCAATTTAGTTATAAAAAAAATAATATATGGCAAACTTCCAACACCAAATGAAACCAATGTATCAATATACTTGCAGACTCGAAAAATGTTTCTGTGTAAAGAATAAAACACAACGCACTTTACGTAGGATATAGCACAAACACACTTTCACGAAGAATCACCAGCCACCGATGGGGACAGTAGGTTATTAGGAAATACATTAAAAAGTAACATATTTAACATTGTATAATTAGAGAGCTACTAAAATACAATAGCTTAATTGGAACAAACTAAAATAGTTAAAATGGCGTCATAATACTTGAAACGATATTCATACAATAAAAATAACCGTCAATGAATAGCAATAATTGTAACAGAAGAGACTGCATCATCAAATGTGTATATATATATAGATAGATTTATATATATGTATATGTATATATAGAGAGAAGGAGAGAATATTATATATATATATATATATATATATATATATATATATATATATATATATATATATATGTATGTATGTATGTATATTTATATATATAGAGGCAGATAGATAGATAAATATATATATATATATATATGTATATATATATCATAATGGTAAATATACACATACATATGCAATCATATATCTAAAATATATATATACATGCATACATACACATACATATATATCTGTATAAATAATAATTCCAAGAGGATAGAATCCAGTTAGAACTCAATATGTCCGGGACAGAGTAAGGATATAATAAAAAGGCTTAAACACTAATATTCCATGGTCATAATTTATTCCATTGGAATCGTAAATACGATCCAATTCATCAGATACAAATTCAAAAAGAAAACAGAAAAAAAGCTCCGGTAATAAAAAATAAAATTTAGTATATATATATATATATATATATATATATATATATATATATATATATATATATATATATATATATATATATATATATATATACACACATATATGTATAAATTATGTGTGTTTGTGTATAAATATATATGTGTGTGTGTCTGTGTGTCTGTGTGTTTGTGTGTATGTGTGTGTATGTGTATGTATGTCTGTAACAGAAAAAAAAAGGTTACCATACATTTCGGAAATACAAAATATCTCAATATATGGTTTATTTTTTATCTTAAGTAACCTCATCCAACTAATTGTTACATTTGAGACGTCGAATTTTATTAATTTTGGAAAAAATATTTTCCAACAAAATATTTCGAATTTCATATTTTCGGGAGATATGATTTGTTGCATTTCTGTTTGTTATTTCATATCGGAAGAAAAGTCGAGAAATAATATTTAGGATTCACGTTTAAACTCAATATATATAAAAATATTTTATTAACTTTTGCATTTACCAGAAGATTATAGTATTTAACTATCCTTATAGAAATGAAGAATCAGAAAAAATTATTATAGATATTAATTATCGTATTTTTTTCTGCTGGGTATCAAAACACAATTTACAAATAAGTCATTTCAATAAACACAATCGAGGCGATAATAAGGAAATCGCAACGCGAATTTAATATTCGCCAAATTTTATTGGCTTCTGAAAACTTTGTCAAGTAGTGTCCTGTGTTTTGAGTTCCTTATCCAGGCTTTGTTTTAAGAGAGGAAGTATTATCACCTATTGTCGAGTATTAATTAATACCTGAAGCCTTAATTAAAAGAATAATATTTTTCTGTAAGATAAAATTCAGTTTTTTAATTACAATCATTTTACACTTTATTCACACTCTCTCTTTTAATCATTATTACTTTTCTTCCTCTCTCTCTCTTTATCTATCTATCTATTAATCTATCTATCTATCTATCTATCTATCTGAACTGTAAATATTTCAATTTACATTATTTACAATGTTCGGATTGTTATCCTTATCTTCGTTGCCATATTTACGTCGTTTCGGCCGTTGTACGTACCGACCTTCTTCAGGAGATTAGAATTTCGAACCGATCCCTTTATTTCATCCACGGAAGTAGATTGTTCTATTTCTACGTGCCATGCTTCATAAACGGCTCTGTTCGAAATTCCAACCAGCTTCTATGCAGATAAACACATACATACGTGTGCGAGCATGGCGTGTGTTTGCACGTGCTCAGGTGTGTTTGTGCGAGCACTCGCGTGCACTGTGCCAGATACGTCAGGACGATGGGAGATGAGAGATTGCATAAGCACCTGTTTTGCGGAGAGATCGCTAATGGTAATCAATCCTGAGAGTACAAGTGAAGAAAATCATTTCAATGACTCCCTAAAAGTCTTTCGATAATGCCATATATGAAAGGGTATGCGGGAACAAAACTGACATGCGATGTCTTCGTCTATGGGTACATGAACTCATAGTCCAAAATAGAAGAGATGACATACTTCTGTAAAGAGCTGGCAGTTATCACACACACACACATCCATCCATACACACACACACACACACACACACATATATATATATATATATATATATATATATATATATATATATATATATATATATATGTATGTATGTATCTATGTATATATATAGATAAAATATGGTGTATTCTCCCGTCGTATTCGACGTATGAGGGTCAGCAACTTAGTTCCTAGGAACTGACAACCAGACACTAGCACATATGAATGCTTTGATTATATTGGTGAAGGTTTGTGCAGAACCAACCACACA
Organism: Acanthosepion lycidas; assembly: GCA_963932145.1. NCBI lineage: Eukaryota > Metazoa > Mollusca > Cephalopoda > Sepiida > Sepiidae > Acanthosepion > Acanthosepion lycidas. The sequence goes on along the minus strand of OZ010584.1, from coordinate 102,817,706 downwards.
TTTGAAGGGCTGAATGCAGAGACCTAGCGCAGTACGTGCCACATGGTCGCTAAACGACCTTTGGCTGGTTTTGAATTCAGAGTTGTCCTTCACCTAGAACAGTTGCCATCAAAGGCTACAGAACCAAGTTTGGTCTGCTAACTACCCATAGCTGAAGGGAGAACAAAAGGATTCATACCTTTCTCAAGAATATTAGCATGGAAGTGAATGAAATGGATTCAACTGGAATTGGATCTCGGCTAACCACTACACACACACACACACACACACATATATATATATATATATATATATATATATATATATATATATATATATATATATATATATATATATATGTTAATAACTTTTGCACAATACGAGGCACGAAACCCATGTTAGCCAGTTACATTCAAAATGGTAATAATGACAAAGATTTGCGATGTGAAGAAAAAACTGGATTGGGATTCTAGGTTAGAGTGAACGTGGTATTGGATAATTTCACACTCACGAAACATTTAATGCATGGTCGACTGTCTTGTAAAGTAGCATATAGAATATTTCCTGTTCTTCCCTACAACTATGACAATGGACTGTTGTTACTTATAAATATGGCAAGTAGCCATATTAGAATAGTATTTTATTTACTCATTTTTTTTCTGCTTTATGTATGAGCATTCAATAAATCTATTCTTTGTTTCCTCTCCCACTTTTTCTGTTCCTTTGATATTCTCTCTAATTACGACCTTCCTCATTTTCGGCTATTTTGAACACAGACAACATTACAATAGAGAGACTGAAACAGCGAGTAATGTATTTAGTGAACTTTGTAAATTCAAGAAAATAGGGAGTGGGGCGGATACATCCGCATAAACTGTACTTTTTACTTTGTAACACTCAACCTTGAGTTGCTCCCTGGCCTTATACAGGGTACACCTCACTATAAAAAAGTAATAAAATTATGTCTAGCAATTTTAGTTGTATCTTATACCTTTTAATTCTTAATTTTCTTACAATTTTTGCATTATGAAATAGCAGTTTCACACTATTCCCTTTGATTTTACCAGTTTCTTCTTAATAATATGCTTCGGTACTTGGACAAAAAAACCTTTTTCTATGCCGACGCACCTATGGAGTTCTACGTGATATCACTTGCTTTCTCTGTACTTCCTTGATTTCGACGTGCTCAAGCGTTAGTTCACACATTTGACTTTCTCTTTTGCTGACAATCAAGAATTATGTCTTCATATATTTATCAGTCAATATTTTTTTTATTTTTAACTTTTCAGTATGTCATCAACAGTGTCATCTACAGTCGGACATAAAACAATGCATTGGTAGTGTCTAGTAATTTAAAATGGTAATACTAGCTTTTACTTTATAAGAAAACATTTGATATTCAATGCGAGGAGCCAGTCTTACTGTCGATTGTAAATATTGTTAACAAAATAAATTTTCAGGGCTGTAGGTTCCTCAAATCCACTAAATGTAGCGGCTGTTTCCACTATTGTTTGAGGATTCCTTCTATGGCGTTCAGAGAATTCTTCTGTAGAACTGCTGTCCTGTTGCCTCAAAATTTGACTTTTTCTATGAGGAAATTATCCTGCATTCATTGGACGATTGATATTACGTCTCCATTAAACCCTCTTCGTTTCTAAAAAAAAATCCCCTGTTTCATTTTATTAACTTAGTTTTTAGAACTCTTTGCTATTCAAAGGCACCTTTGGACTTCGATGTCAGATGTTTCCATCCTCTGTTAAAGCTCTACACTGATGTTTAAACTTCTGTCTTTCTCGTTTATTTAAAGTTTGCTTGAGTCTATTTTTTTGGATCGGACAGTAATTTCTCACTCACGTGTCGCATAATTTTTCAAATTCGTTACTGCTGCACGATACAACAACATTCTTTATGCACAATGAATGTTTTCAAAAATAAGACAATGATATATATAAATAAGTAAGTGACCCTTCCTCAAACACGAAATGTTCACTGTAATTTAGCACGAAACTGCAGAATTGGCATTTTTGCAATTTTCATAAGAAAAAAAATGTAAATGTCGTAATGAACATATACATAAACTCACATAAGTTCTGAAGAAAAAAAAATCCTGGACATGTTTCTTTGTGCTGGGAGATACTATCGTCCCTTTTCACCCAGATTCTTGTCGACCTTTACCATTCCTCGTATAATCTCGGCCACGATTTCCTTCATACTCCGGGTTTATTTATAATTTTAGATATGCCATAATAACTAATAATAAAGAGATTTCTGGTGAATATATATATATATATATATATATATATATATATATATATATATATATATATATATATATATATATATATATTGACCACTAATATTATATATATATATATATATTGACCACTAATATTATATATATATATATATATTGACCACTAATATTATCAATATATATACATACATACATACATATATATATATATATATATATATATATATATATATATATATATATATATATATATATATATATATATATATATAAATTCCTAAGAGGATACAATCCCTTGTAGAACTCAATGTCCACGACAGATTTAAAAATATAAAAGGATCAAACACTATTATTCCATGGTTATAATTTATTATTTTTTTGTTCTCTCTACCACTATTATCGATGCAATGTTATATATATATATATATATATATATATATATATATATATATATATATATATATATATATATATAACAGTTACATCGATAATAGTGGTGGGGAGAATATAACCCTTTTACTTTACTTCTTACACCATATGCTATTTAATTTCGCACGATATATATTAACACCAAAATACATATTTACCTCAGATTTCCGAGAAACGCTTAGATTGCCTCCATTCAATAAAACATATTTTAATCTTTTGTCATCACCTCATCATCATCACCAGCAGCAGTAGCTGCAGAAGACCCTAGACCTCTCGTCCTATTTGTTCACTGCTTAAACAAAACCCATTATAATAAAATAGGACACCCTGATATCAAAATATACGAGCCTTTGCTATTTATATGAATACAGAAGATAGATCGTTAATTATATGGTAATCGTGTGCATGGAATTATCTCAAAAACCATTAAAATTAAGAAATAAATAACAGTCATTCAATTAGATCTACAATTAAGATCTGTTTAATCATGAAAACGCTTTATAAAAAAAATTCATTTGAAATGATCCACGAGAATAAGCCTTAAATAATAAACAAGTGCTAATGTTCAGAATATATAGTGATTTAGTGCTAATCGCACGCACTAAAATATTATATAAAAAATAAAGCCTTTCTATTCTTGAACTGATGATGCTTTTTATTGAGTACAGTTACATTATGAAAAGAAAATAATTCATTATAAAGAAGATTTATTGAAATTTCACTTCTTTAAAATACTGTAAATTGATATCAAAAAACGTACACCATATTTCATTCCGTTGAAAAAAAATCTGGGAAAATGTGAGATTCTTATTGAAAAAAGTGATAAAAATAAAAATTGAAATTTGAAGCTAAACGTAACTGTATCTTCCGTGTTTTCTATATAAAATTCGAACGGGCATTTAAGCAATCCATGCGCACATAAATTAAAACACAGACAGAAACACACACACATATATATATATATATATATATATATATATATATATATATGTCTGCATTTCTGAGATGAGGCATTATGTACATTATTTACATTATTTACATTATTCGGACTATTTTCTTCATCTTTGTCGCTGAAACTTTGCGATAAATATGGCGACAAAGATGAGAATAATATTCAGAATAATGTAAATAATGTTTATGTTTATATATATATATATATATATATATATATATATATATATATATATATATATATATATATATATATATACATTCTTTTTCTAGATACAAATATTTTAATAAATGCTCTGTTTATAATAAACACTATTAAAAAACATTTACCGGCCTGAATGTCCGAAAATTTTTTATAGAAAATATGTGTCCTGCGACAGGAAAACATAATATTGTCTGACAATAATTGTCAGACTTTGTCCATTTCATAAAGTGTGACGTCATTTGTTTACATTTGGATACGCCATGAGCAGATATGAATCCCCGTGAGAAAATCATGGAAGATTGTAGTTTAAAAACAGTAAAATCGACCTTGCTAACCGAAAGCTCCTCTGTGGCTCAGTCAGTTAAATGGCACATAAGGCTATATGACGCTTCCGTATAGGATAGAGGTTCGATTCCTGTCGGAGGTCGAGTAATAATTTCTATGAAAATTTCTTGGATATTCAGTCCGCTAAATGTTGTTTATTAAAAACAGAGCATTTACTTAAATATTTTTTCTATAAAAAGAATGTATAAACATAAAAATGTCTTAAAATAATTGTCGGACTTATTTATTTTTTTTTATATATATATATATATATATATATATATATATATATATATATATATATATATATATATATATATATATATATATATATATATATATATATATATATATATATATATATATATATATATATATATATATATATATGTGTGGGGTTAGGGCTGTATGAATGAGAGAAACTCCACCCATAAAATTATTACGTTTTACAGGTTTTTTCGAGGAACCAAATGTGCTGATAAAGAATTTCTTTTCATCTTTCTCTTCCTTTGGTTATTTGCTATTACGTTTTTCTATACATTTATGGAGCCTCTCTTTCAATTGATATTATATAAATATTGTTCGCAAAGTATTAATTCTAGTCTGACACAGGATTAAAATCTTTGGTATTCGTTTAGGAGATCATGTAACTAAAATTCGTTTATATTTACAAAAAGTACTTAAATCTATGCACCGGCCGAACTTTTATGCAACGACACGTGAGATCAAGTAACCATTTGTCTAGGCCTTTAGTTCTGTGTTGAAAGGTTGATGTTTGTAACTGTTCGTTGAACGGAGACATGTTTGCCACGCTCGCATGTAATTGGAGTGATCAATGAGTAATGCTATACGCATAACTAGTCGGCACTTCTAAGTGCATTACGTTAACAAGTGTACACACGAGGTGTAAACTATTTTATGTAGTCTAAGAATGCCTTATCCAAATACGCTCTGCTTTAGTCGTCGTGATAATGGATAGGCGTCTTCAGCTAATGAGCTATGGACTGCGGGATGTTCTTCATTCTTCCTCGTTTGATTGGCTGAAAAACAACGCGTGAATTAAGCAGTTACAAAACATAATCAGTTTTCTCGGTTTAGAGATTCGAGACACTCTCAGTCGCCTTCAGTATGAGTAGAAATCCTTTAAATGTGTCAATGTGTACGTCTGCACGAGAGGGGAATTGTATCATATGAACATAGAGGTGTTTACACGGAATAAGGTGTAAACTGTTTTACTAAGTATTTAGGTAGAGAGAAAAAAAGCGAAAGTTATTTTCGGCAGCGAAAAGTAATGCAAAATAATAGAAAGAAAGAAAAGAAGGTGTGAAAAATTTCTGTGAGATCAGGTATAAACTAGGTCGCAAAGAATGTCAGGACATATTTAGATAGAAAAGAGATAAATGTGTACTTGGTTTAAATTTATATATGTAATCAATATTATATTTCCTCTCTGTATCGATGAATTGTCCCTATTATTTGGCTATTTTTTTTATCCAGCATATTGTAGAATTTTTCAGACTTCGACAGTATGAGTTATAACGTAACCAAAATTAATAATTGTTTTTCCTCTAAACATATGTATACGAGCAGAACTGATGATGGCTATATGAAACAAATCCAGGAGAGTGACGGTAAACCTTGCGTATTTGGTTCAATGATAAGAAAACATGGTAACCGATGGTGCAATGACATGAGGGTAAGCAGGAAGAGTTAAAACTCGCATATTTTGTTTAAGGTGGCAGTACGGGTGGAGTAATATATAGCGGCTCGGATTGAGAAATCGGACAGCCGAGTTCGAATTCCATTACATTTACTTACGTGTTAATATCCTTTGGAAATGTATGAATCCTCTTCTTCCCCAAGCTATAGATAAATAGCAGGACAGACCGGGATGACAACTGGTCTCTCGCAGAAAGAATTGACAACCTACTGTTGGAAAAATCTGCACCGAAAGATACATGATCGCCTAAGCGTGTATCACGCATGGAACGTAACTGATTTAGTGTAATGATATGAAAATATGAGAACTAAATGAATGATCAACACGAGAGTAAAAATGATGAGGAAAAATTCCATATTTAGTGTCATTATTTTTATCTAATCTGCTCCGGTAATATGACGTATTGAAATATCGTAAATGAGCAACATGCCTTTACGATTAATAAATGACGGGAATATTTTCTGTTATTTTTGAGCAATGCTTGTAATTGACGTCAAACATTCTTCGCGATTTCTCTTTCATTTGGCTAAAACTCACTTAATAAACCATTAAACACGCCAATATTTTCATGTATAAATGCGGTTTGGGTCTGTTACTAACTTTTTAAGAATGTTCTTACAATGGGAATTTTTCTTGGTTATTAATATACAAAACCCACTTTTAAACATTGTTTTTGATTCTACACAGAAAAAAAGATCTGTAGGAAGAATTAAATGGCAAGCGAAAGACAACTGTTTATTACACGTCATAAGATGATTTCAAAACGGTTGTCTTTTATGCTTGATGTGTGATATTTATTTTCTTAATCCTCGTGGATTTTGCGTACTATTTTTCTCAATTACGATTTCCATCAGTCTAGTATTGGCAGAACTTGGATGTTCAGATAAAATGGAATCTTCAAGACAATATTTCCGTCAAAAATGGCCAAATCATTGTTGGTATGTCCGAACATTTATGGTTTCACTTCCATAGAAGGAGACGATTTCTTTCTGTCACGTTTGTTGATGGAAAATCTTGTTTTAATTCATTCGACTCAGATATCGGTCTAATCTAAACTATATTTTAAAAGAATAAAGCCTATAAAATAATGATGATTACGAATGGTAATTTTTATTCAGTTAGCGCATGTTTACGCTTCTTTGGTTCATAGTGGCATTCAAATGAGAATAGTGCAATTGTTTGCCGGCTTCTTTTGCAGTGGGGATGTTGAGGTTAGCCCCTTCCTCTTCTCAGAAGAGGATTCCTTTTTTTAAATTATCGTATTTAATCTGTGCCTAAAGAGACAGGTCCTACAAAGCAATAGGTGGTTTGAATCCAGAGTTTCCTTCTCCTAGAATGGTATCACCCAGCGGTATATCATCGTAACTGTCCTGCTATTTTACTCATAGAGAATGGGAGAAAAGATGGATTCATATCCACGTGTATGATTCATCCCAATGGTATCAACATGTGAGTATAATGAACTCAAATGGAATTCGAACTCGGCTCAGCGATTCCGCAATCCAAGCTGCTAATCGACCATTTCCCTCATACATAATCAGTAAAAGAAAAACATTCAAAATTAAAAATAAGACAGTAATAATATTTAGTCGTAAGTGTTAAAAATTAACCTCAAAGAGAGCGTATATTTTCGGCCCTCAAAAATGCAACAGAAAATAAATGGTGTCATGACAACGCTTAGAATATTTCCATAAAACTTATATGAAACCCATGCAGAAGTTTCATATTATAATATCTTTGGGACTTGATACAGTTATAAACCAATCATTTGATAAAAAAAACACTGCAAAATATCCCCCATACCTTATGTAATAACCAACTATTAGGTTTGTGCAAAAATAATGACGTAATAATGTCGTTTTTTGACGTTAAAAACGATATTATTATGTCATTATTTTTGCACCAACCTAATAATTAAAATACATTGCATTAGATAAAATGTTTTTGTAATTATACTCAATTAAAGCTTGAGGGAGGTGATCTTGCAATTCACATCGAAGATGTTTTGTCAATTGTCATAAGTTGAGATGTATCCAAATAGTCAATAATTGTGTTAAACAGGTTTATTCTGTTAGAAGCAATACATTTCTAATATACAACCCCTGGGTGCATCTTATATGCTTATTAGATTGTCTGATTTCATAATAGTTTCTAGTAAGACATACCATTTTTACAACATTGACAGTGTCAATTCTCACAGAAAGCATCCTAGGAATCGGATAGCTTAATACTGTTAGCAAATCCAATATTTTAGATCTGCACATTTGGAAAAGTTGGCATCAAATATAAGCAGGAAAATTTCCTTATTTGCATAAAATATTTGAAATTGCAAAAAATGTATATATTTTCAAACGAGTTTTCATTGTCATTGGCTTTCCATTACATCCGGGCGCTGATTGTATAAGCAACCGGCAAAATCGGAATAAGTTATATTCATTTTTTGTTAAAACGATTCGGTAATAAACAACATGATCATACAAGAAAATATTTTCGTTGACTATGTAATGTTCTAAACAATTGATTCATCATTCCTTATAGTAGAAATATTAAGTAAACGTTTTCTTAAGAAAAGTAAACTTAAAAATATTTTTTTTTGAATAATTATTTGTCTTGATCATAAAATCTTTGACAATTTAATAATTGATCTTGACACAAGCAACAAATAATTTTTTTATTAGAAATTTAAAATTTTCCTGTTAATTTGTACAGTACTGACAAAGAGAATTCTCCTAATATAAAGTATTTAGCAGAAAACTTGTTTAATGATGTATAATTTCTAATTTTACAATAATTAAGCTGTGGATTTTCACACAAATATAGTGTTATCCGACATTATATCATATTACCATAAACGCTGATTTCGGTGGCTTTTATTTTAGTTGCTATGTTTGTTTGTTTTTTTCTTATTTTCTTAAGCAATGTAATTAATAACAACTGGCCTAGTGTGATAAGTCATCTCTCTCCCTCTCTATTCATCCCTCTCTTTCCCCCTCTCTCTCTATATATATATATATATCTATATATCTATCTATCTATCTATCTATATATATATATATATATATATATATATATTTCATATAACCTCTCTTTCTAAGTCGGTTGTTAGCAATTCTGTTAAGAAAATTAAAAAAAAAATAAACAACGGGGATAACAACTCAAATAAGGGTAACTACTTTAGTAACATTTATAATAACACATGTAATAATTATTTTCATATGAGCTTGGGAAATTGAATTATTATTAGTAGTATTTCTGTTGCTTCTGTCGTATATGCATTTACTCTCGGATCGAAACCAGATAACTAATTTTAAAAAAGGCTTCAAGACGTTTTCCACTGGAAACGATTAAAAAAAAATTAAACAAAATAAAATTACATACATTTTACATCATCAAAGCTCTTCATAATGTGTCTCCTGTAGTTGTTCATACAAATTGTTTTATTTCTATATGGCATAGGCTATCAGGAACCCCTTCAATGAGTCTAACGGAACATTTTCCACTCAAACCGAGGGCTCCAACTACAACTGGTATTATTGATATCCTCATGTTCTATTTCTTATGAAATTTCGTCACGATATGTATATTTTGACAGCTTTTTAAAGATCTACAAAGACACATAAAAATATAACGGGAGTGCTATGTCAATAAGAAAGAACATTCTGTTTTTGTGATCTTTGTTTACGATGTCTGGGTGATTAGAATTGATACTTCTGTTTGTGTGTATTATAATGTCCCATAAAATTGTTACACATCCCGTCTCCCTAACCAGGTCTATGTTACATTCGTAGCAGTGTCTTGCCGTTTTCTTTTCGTAAAAGATGCATGATGTATAGTTCAGATACTGACCACTCTATCATGCCGAATTTTATATTCAGTGGATGCAAACACCGTGCAACCAGATACAAGATGCTCAATTGTTCCTAACATTTATCGCAGAATCTGCATTCTGTTAACACAATTTTTCAGTGTGCGTGCTTGGTAATTTCTTTTTAGCAAGTTTTGGTCCTGTACAGCGAGAATAAAACCTTTTAACCTTGCACTACGTTACCACAGATTTTTTGGTACGGGTTGAGAATTAACAATGCTGAGACTAATCTTGGCATCTTTTCTGCATTCGGTATATTGAATTTGTTTTTGCTTTCTCTTTAAATTCATTATCGCTGCAGTCGGTGTATTATTGCTTGTTTGGACTTCTTCATCCACTTGAAATTCCGTTCTGAATTTGATAGAATCGTTTACTACTAAACAAAGTAGCGTTTTATGTATTGTTGAAGACCATTTGTTGTAGTTTTCAAAAAAGATTTCAGCTGAAGTAATCCTATGCCTCCTTAAGATCCTGACGTATAAAGAGGATCAACATCAGGCAAAGGACGATACATACGGTGACAATTTTAAAGCTTTCTCGTTTCGACATCCAATCACATAATGGGAGCTATGGTCTAATTGAGGATGTCTACAGTCAAAAATGGTCATCGTTGTTATCCTGTTTTGTGAATTCAACTCTCTATTTAACATCACACGTACACCGCCTCTAGTATTCATTTACTGTATTCCATCTCATCCGCTGGCCCTTAAGTATTTAGAAGCTCCTTCTTCTAGTTCCTAAAACTTTGTGACAAAATCTACATCTATTGAGTGCATTTCTGCATTTTTTTCTTTCTCGAATGTTACTCTTGCATATTTATCTAATTTAATCCGAATTTTATATCGATATCACAGCTGAAACATTTACAGTACTGACGATACCTTTCAAATCATTGTTTTAATTTTAAACGAATTTTTTTTATCATTCATATAGAATAGGTTACTATACAGTTTCTTTTCTATTTTTATCCACATGTATGACTGTTTCATTCATGCGAAAGGGGGGGGGGTAAATACAGGCAAACAGAAGCGGCCACATATAGTTACCCTGAAAAATTGCTTGTCGGATATTCAAACAAATGGACCTGTCGCTACATTCGGAGTGATTCAAGCATTGTTTGGGTTTTCCACAGTTTAATGCTATACGGACATTTAATATTACGGAGAAGACATTGTATAATTCCAGAGCCTTAAGGATGGAAGAAAGTGGCAAGGGTTTTGCGGTAATCTATCCAAGCTGTACTGAGATTTCTGCATATTTCTGCGATTTACCAGGATCCTTTTGTATATTAAGAGTTGATCTTTGCATCCATATGAACCTCTTCAACATCCATTCGTTTCCAAGGAAAAAACGTTGTTTTCATCAAGAACAGTGTAAGTGCAGATCGTCAAGACAGACATAATGAATTTATATGTGGTGGACAGGCATGTTACTGGCCTATTTTGTGGATCACCTTTTCTTGGTACATCATGTAGAAGTCAATTGACTTACCTGCCAACATGGCTGCCTCCTTCTATTTCCTTGTAAAAGGCAAGCCAGCTGATTTTACCTTATTTTATAGGAGAGCGCCTAATACACCAGTTGGGTTGGTCCATTTTGCTAGAATGGACCTTCCCAATACATTTGCATGAGGGGTCTTTATTCAGCTATATATTTCTCCATAAATGACTCAAGTCAGTTTTGGCTTTGGCTACATTTGCCTACTTGTGTGCTAAACCACTGGCAAACTAGCTAATATTCAACACATCATATGTAATAACTTCAGTGATCTATTCTGGAATTTCATTGTAAGAATAATTAGCTTTAATAAAATTTGCCTTAGAGTGTTATGGATTGATGACAGATGATAGAATCAAAATTTGGATACGTTTTCATTTCCTAGGGGTTTTATTTTGGGGATTTTGTCTTAGCTTGCCTAATTGCTTGATTTTTTTTTTGCATTCTAGCAGTGGTATTATATTACTTTGTGTTATCCATATTTTTTCAAAAAAAATATTACACATTAATAGATGGAGGCTTTTTGACATCTATAGCTGTTTTGCCAATTACCGTTTAAAAATGTTAGAGTTCCATTTGGAATATCTTAGTTTAACGATAGAACATACGACGCTTTTCATATCGCCATGTTCTCTCTGCGTTTAATTGCACTGTCTTTCATTGACTGGTGGAATTTTATTTAATTCTTTTAATTTGATAATTTCACTTGATCGATCATGCTTTTCCGTACGGAGTCATTTGAATTTCTAGAAATCTCATCTAGAATCATTCTATTGAATTCACAGTCTGCCGCTTCAATTTGGCCTGCTAAATGGTCTATTTTTATCTGTTGTTTAAACTTTTTTATTATTATTATTATTATTATTATTATTATTATCATCATTATTATTATTATTATTATTATTATCATTATTGTTGTTGTTGTTGTTGTTGTCGTTGTTGTTGGTACCTGGCCAAGTAGTTAGAACACTGAGATTCTGAAAATGAGACCCGGGTTCGAATGTCACCATGGTCGATTTGTCAAAAAGGAGACTTCCTGCATTTATCAGATTGGAGGGGGTCTATCTCATCGTGCGGCATTTTTGGAAAGTGCCAGAAAAACCATACTATGGGTTGACCCAAGCCTTGTGAGTGAAATTGCCGACGATATCTGTGCTAGCACGAAGTTACAAGCCCTCTTCAAAATTTTGATTACTCTAGATAACTCGCTCTTTTCCAGAAACTGTAACTAAAGCTTGCTCAGCATAGTTGCAATATCATCCACAGGTGGGCTCAGTCGGTGTTGAATAAACCTAAATGCGTCTGAGCTATCCGCCCTTGTAGACAGGTATCTTCGAATACGAGTGGGCAACTATATA
>OZ010584.1:102800124-102802624 GCA_963932145.1 Acanthosepion lycidas | reverse complement strand
TGACGGAATGAGAATATCAAAAGTCTGACCTAGCAGGGATGAGATAAAAGGGAAAAACAAACTGGGGAGGTTGGGAACACGGCATGGATCATAACAAAAGAGAAACTCGGGGATAGACCAGGAACCACAGTTATTCACATTCGCTAGGTAAACAAGTAGCGTCTAGCTTAACCAGCCTGAGCGATCACAGAAAATCGCCCGTTGTGACGAAGAAGTCTTTTAAAAAAAAGGAACTCAATATTAGCACCTTTCACGCGAACAAAGCACGCGACTTCCACCCACTTTTGCTGACATCTTTCAAGACCAAACGCTTTCCATTAATTGTGTTCTCCATCTTTAGCTGATGCTGAAAGAATCTGATCAGAACTTGATGAGAATAGCGCTCCTATTGCATGATCCTCTCCATTCACTTCGTCCAGATCACAATTCAAGCCAGGCCAGCAGCATTAGAAATGCCATTCCTTTTACTCCAGAATACGGGAGCGACACATTGTCACACACGTATGCAAGGTCGATGAGTAAGAACTTATCGGGAGCGATACGAGTCGACAATTCACTAAAAAAGTCCGAGAAAAAAACGTTCCAGAGGATGATTGTCTGCGAATCAGTTTCCTCTTAACCAAAGTCACGCCGGTGACAGTCCGGCAAATCCGCCCCACCTTATCTGAAGTCCATATCATTGAGTGGTAGCACGTTCCGAATAAATCCACAGGTAAGCTAAAACTCATGGTTACTGAGGTAACTCGGCCAGCGACAAGCCGAGCTGCTCACAGGCAGGATCCTTTATTACCCCCTCCACTAATTCACGATACAAGGATTTCGAGTGAAAGGTCAGTGGACTGAGGAAGGACCGTCAAGGCCGCTTAATTCTCGTTGAGGAAAGATGGCAGTTTCCCGAACCTACGACAGCGTTTAGCCCAGGAAATGTGAGGAGTGATAGTAAGGCTAGCGAAGGCGCCCCTCACACTTCCTACCAAAATCGAATCCTCTTTCAAAGCGCGGCGTAAGAAAGGCAACTACGATGTCTCATTATTGTGACAATACCAACTTCCATGACACGGCCGCTGGGCACAGTCTTCTTTACGGACTTTTGTTTCCACCACCACACAAGAGGATGGACAACAAGCGCTTGATTGTATTCCTATAGTCCTTGCTAAGAGGAATTACAGCCAATAGTTAAAGGATGTGAGGAAAGACCTAAGTAGCACACCCCTCAGCCATACCCTTCAAGGACAACCTCTTTGGTAGCCGGGTCTGGACCGACGCTCTGACCATTGTCTGTACTTCTGACCAATTTTTCGCCAGCTGAAGTTCGGGTCCAACCGACACTCCAAGAATGCGGACAGGACCCTCCGTCCAAAGAAAGAGACCCAGGCCCACTAATACGTACCTAACCGCATGCCGGAAGACTTGTTACGGTTAATCTTAGCCCCCGTGGCATTTTCGTTCTGTTCAATGGCCTTCTGTACCAACTCAATGTCACTGCCGCACGTCACGAAAATGGATACGTCATCAGTGTACGCGGAAACCCTGGATCGACCCCCACTACGGACAGCGATTCCACGTAGGGGCGGACGGCTCGCTCCATCCCTCAACCAGAAAAGGAGAGGCTCCAACGCCAATGCGTAAAGTAGAGGAGATAGTGAGCAACCTTGACAAAGTGACCGGGTTCGAATCCGGTGGGCTGCAGGACAGCAGCCAAATACCGATGATCGACCATATCAAATTCCTTGGACTGATTCAAACTGATCGACGCGGCTTGCTCGTCGACTTTTACACCCTCTAGGATCGTGCGAATTAAATTCAGGTTCCTCTGATTTGTTCGCCACCTATTCTGATCGGGTCCCAACAAAAACTCGGTAACTGACTGCAAGCGTTCCGTCAGGTCAAAATCTTTAATCCTGTGTTTAGCAGAGCTATGAGTCTGTAATCGTCTAATTCCAGCCCGCCATACTTGCCCTTTTTCCATAACGTGATCACAGCCCCAGTGAACCGATTGGGCATGGACACCTGCCGAAACCAATTGTTGAACACAACAGACAAAACTGGCACAAAGATGTGCGATAGCCTCAGGTACAATAAATAGATAAACCATTACGTTCCGGAAACTTGCCTCAACTTGCTTCAGTCGGCCAATTCTGGGAAAAGTTATCTATATGGCTGCGAAACTCACCGCCACTGAGTCCAGGCTTCTTTGTAAACTAGCTCTCGAAATGCCGCCGAAACGCCTCACACATGGACGCTACTCCGGCGTCTTAACCTCAGGAATGTATCGATCGGAACCTCGACGGATCCCTTCCTCACGCAACTGTGCGCCCATCTTCGTTAGACATCTTCTTTAACCCATAAATAACTTCTTTAACCTTGCAACGCTCGCTAGTCGACCGCTCAAGAGCCTGCTAGAGCTAAACCTATCTCCAGGGAGCCCCCCAGCCGCAACCCAGGACAGACAATTTTTAAGTGTCTTCACCTTTTTAGCCTTATCAAGTGCGAGCCGCTG
>OZ010584.1:102790124-102797624 GCA_963932145.1 Acanthosepion lycidas | reverse complement strand
TGACAATTACTGTACAATATATTAAGCAATACACGGACAAGCATGTGATGATAGTATGTTCCTGTTTACATGGATGATTTCCAAGCAACGATAAACATGTGCATATAAGACGCTGGAAGCGAAAATCGCACCTCAACTCATGACGTCACAGATGACCACGCAAGAGTGAATTCGAGAAGTATTAAGTATGGGAAGACTTTGGTATAAACCAATGGCTTCTGTTACCAATTATAGACATTTAAGAATATTTGTGGAGATTTCATATATTTACTAAATTGTTTAGTATATTTTCATCTTGTTCATAATTAGTATGCATTTGATTACGATATAGAAGATTAATATGTTTGAGATTAGTATTATGTACTATTTGCTTCAACTATATAGTTTGGAAAACTATGATTAATAAGTATTTGTTTTATATTCTTTAGTTCACTGTAAAATAATCTGTTTTGTGAATGAATTAGTTTCTGCACGATATATTAGATTCTTTATAATTGCTATTTTGTAGCAATATGTGCATTCGCTCTTGTAGTTAAGTTTACATGAATTTATGCGTGTATGTTTTTTTTTATATGGTGAAATAGTAAATTTGTTGTTATTTGTGTTTATCAATATGTCAAGGAAGGGGATTTTATTATTAGTATTGAGTTCATATGTGAATTTCAGGACAGGATTATTTTGGAAACGTTTTTTGAAGTTTCATCTGTAATTTTAACTAAGATAAGAATATCATTAACCTATTTTAGGTAAATGGAGGTTCGACATGTAGAAATTGCAAAATATCGGATCGAATACTAAACCAATGGAGACACCATCACATTGTGTGTGTATATATATATATATATATATATATATATATATATATATATATTATTATTATTATTATTATTATTATTATTATTATTATTATTATCATTATGATCTAAGAAATGGACTTCAGTAGCACAAGCTAATAGTAGTTTCCGTAATATATTAGGATTAATTTTAAGTGGGAGTAAAGATGAGTTACTGCATATATTTCTTATAATTATGTCAATAGTTTCACTAACAGGGACATTGGTAAATACGCTTTCAACATGAAGTGAAGCCATTATTTCATTTTTGGGTTTTTCACTTTTTAGGATTTGGATTACTTCTAATGTTGACTTGATACTATATTTACTAGGAAAATAGGGAGTAATAAGTCTATAAGTTCTCTACTGCCTTAACCGGGTATTGATACCCTGTTACGGCAGTGTAAAACTTGCAGAGGGAAATTAAACTGAGATACCTGAAACTGACATCCATTAAACATGGCACGTGGAATTAGGAAAGTCAACCCCAGTGCGTGAAATAAAGGCTTAAGTTCGACATTCCAACCACCTGAAGAAGACCGAAGCGTAAACGGCCGAAACGTTGTAATAAATAGGGTTTTAAAAGGTTCAATTTAAAGAAGAAACTGAGGGAAAAATGTGTTTATTACTCAGTTTCTTCTTTAAATAATTTTAAAATTTTAAACTTAATATAGATTAAATTTAAAATTGGTAATTTTTAAATTTGAATTTCATAGTATAATTTAATACTCATTAGTTCAAATGAATTCTATTTTAGCCTAACCCTAACATTAACATATTAAATAATTATTATAACCAATGTTCGTGGTCAAGATTTTTGAATTCTCATATACTTATACTTTGGCTTGTCGTTCCACCTTATGGAACAGCGTTATAATTTTCGAATATAAAATTATATTTTCTCTACTCTGTATTGATCACATTTTTAAGAATAGTATTTGTTGGTTATTGGAATTTATTCCGTATACACCAATCCTATACTTGTATATATATATATATATATATATATATATATATATATATATATATATATATATATATATATAGTTATCAACCTTTCTTTTTAAATATTTTTTTTAATATGACAGACACGCAAAATTTGATTTAGGTAGTTTTTCCAGCATTCTTACAATTTTTCGCTTGGTGCGAGTAAGGACGTGCAAGAATATAACGTATTGCTCATTGTTCCAAAACTTTTGGACAGTTCATTAGCCATTGTCAAGTGTCTTTTTTTAGGTGTTGTTAATTTCTTTTCGTTTTTGATTGTTGAAGTTGTATTTTTGTACTGTTTGTATACACGTAGGAGCGTTTATTCCAAGCTTCAAGTGTTGAGTGTGACTGGAATTCATGTGAACCCACCTTTTTATATTTTAACTTTCCATGCACCATTTCCTTACACATACACACACACATACATATATATGTATATATAAAGAGAAGGAAATTGAGAGAGAGAAAGAGATAGAGAGAAAGAGAGAGTTTAATTATATAAATGAAAAACGGATAAATACCAATAACGTTAGATATTTACCTACTAAAAATGGTATTTTTGAGTTGCCATCATCGTATTTTTTATTAAACAGGTAAATTAATAGCAAACAGCCTACCTTGAAAGTAATTTCTTAAGAAATCATTGGTATCAGGTTGTTCGTAATTCCATTGTCTAATTACCATAAAATAATAACAGAGATAGCAACCCAAATACTGGAAAAATCTAGTTTATATTAAATCATCTCCGAGAAACATCCATTCAAATACATATTTACCTGCTTTGAGAAATAAAAATAATTTAATTTTCCTCTGTGATAGCAAAACTGAAATCTCTAATTAAAAATGTTTATTTAACTATTTACTTGGATTGGGAAATTCTAAAATATGCCAATAAAACTATATTCAGGTAACTGAACGACAAAACAAAATCGTAACGTAATATTCAAATTCTACATAATTAGTCAACCAGTATTTACGGTGAAAATTCTTCTTATTTTAACTCGAATTATCAAAATATCCAGAAATGAATGAAAGAAAAACACTTTCCACAATCGAATCGTTTCATGGAGCATTAACAAATTAAATGAATAATTAATTATATCAATACTGATATTAGATCACTTCGTTCTTGAAACATATTTCCCTTGAAATAATAACGGTTAAAATTATTCAGGGATCTAATATCATGAGAATTATAAACCCTGGGCATGTGACGACTCGATTTCTGATCTAATGTCCTGAATCCATCTATAGTAACAGGGATTTTCTGATTTGTTTGTAAAGATAGTAAAAACGACGAGTTCTTCAACTACACAGAAGCAAAACAAATAATTCTTTAAGAAACCTTAAAGAAAGACGTGATGGTTTTGTTTGTATTACAATACAGTAAAGTCCCTGACAACCGGACAAAGAAAGCCTTCTAGATATGAGGAATTCGTTACAAAGTCCGGATATGAGGCGTTATATTTGCATTAAAATAAAAGTATTGAAATCAGGTTTAACATTTATTTTCAAGGTTTTATAATAAACAAAATAAGCTAATGGTGGATGAAATATAACGGAATTGATGTTAAGAAAAAATAAATAAATTATGTAATATTAATGAAAATTAATTAAATTAAGTATGCAAAACAGATAATATGCAAAACAGATAATAAAACGAGGAATTTTTTAATCGCTATTGCATGATGATTCTTTCTCTTCTAATATCATTCTCAAATTTTTCTGCATTTCGTTTAGCTTTTATTCTTGATTTTTTGTTAAACGAAAGCCACTTTTTAACTTTGCATGCTTATTGCAATCGTCATAGCTGAATGCTGGCTTTATTTCGATAAAACTGACGATCTTTTCAATACCTTTTTCAATTTCAGTTCTGGTTTCATCACAATCAAGTTTTATTTGTCAATGCTGGAGTATAGTTTCTTTGGAAGATTTTATATCATACAATATTGACTTTCCTATGTTGAACTCAGCAGTTATTTACAATGAACTTTCACCAGCGTCTAGTCTGTTTAAACGTTCCACTTTTTGCGATAACTCCAAACTTGTTCTTTTCCTCTTATTCCCATCATCTTTTGCACCAATATAATCCATTAGGTTGAAATAGGCATAATCGATTATCTAAAGTAGATTTCTTGAAAAACAGAAATTTCAAATCAGTTACATATCAAACAAATAGTACAAAAATATACACATCAAAATTATGTCCAAATATGCGGGATTCCGGATATGAGGGATTCCGGATATGAGGGATTCCGGATATGAGGGATTCCGGATATTAAGATTCTACTGTAATTTATGTTTAAGTTTCTGAGGTAAAGAAGTATCATAAATTAACCTATACGGACACATATCTACCTGTCGTTTTTTTTTTTTTTTGTTTTTTTTTTTTTATCGGCTGGACTTGATTGCTTATTCCTACAGCTATCTTTAAATATACTTTGTTTTAAAACTCGACGAAATTCGAATGAATCCTTTTATCCTGCTGTCTAATCTTGAGGATATTGTATCTGTCTATTTATCTGTGTTAATCTTTAATTTTGTTGCTAATAGAAATCTGTCAACTGAAAAAATATAAGTGGCTGTCACTTAAAATTCAGAGCCGGAACTCACGACCATGCGACTAAGAGATACAATTTTAAACCTAATGTTTGTGAGTAAAACTAATGTTTATGCAATTCATAAATTTACATATAGATTCTTGTGGCAACAGTGAAAAGGGATAAAAAATATCTCGATAATATATAACATTTTACAGCATTTCTTTCGCTATCCTAAATTAAATCGAAAATAGAAGCGACATTTCTAGTTTCCAATTTCTCGCAGTTCGAAATCTGCGTAGTTAAAAGTCAAAAGTTCTTGGAGTAAATTCTGGAATAGCTTTCCAAAAGAATTATACTTGGGATTCATTTCAAGGATATTCTCTATTATACTGACGTGTCGAATAAATAAGGCAAATATGAGAAAATATAAATTGTAATAAAAATCTGTGGAAATGCTAGTAATATTTTCCCATAACAAAGTAAAACTCAAAAGAAATATAATGAATTGAAATTATTGCGAAAATGTTATTTAAAAAAATAAATTATCATTAATAAATAAATATATAAGATGAAAAGTGAAATTTTATCAACTTCGAGGTTATAAATTAGATTAAATATACAATATCATTTTGGTTATATAGAAACGGATTTAATATGTATGAATATTTTTGATATAATGAGATAGAAATAAATGAGCTAACACCGAATAGATACATCATTATATATATATATATATATATATATATATATATATATATATATATATATATATATATATATATATATATATATATATATATGTGTGTGTGTGTGTGCGTGTTGTGTGTGTGCATATATATATGTATATATATATATGTATATATATATGTGTGTGTGTGTGTGCGTGTATATATATATATATATATATATATATATATATATATATATATATATATATATATATATATATATATATATACTTTTTTCTGTAGTTTACTGCTACCAGCAAGCAGAAATATTTCTCCTCCCGATGATGTCCATTTTGGTCGAAACTAGTCGAGGAATCAAAATGAAATAATAATAAAAACAAAACGAAAGACGAAAGAATATTAATCTACAGCCCAGTGTGTCTAAAGATTTTTATTTTTTTATTTTTTTTATTGTTCAATATATATATATATATATATATATATATATATGTGTGTGTGTGTGTGTGTGTGTGTGTGTGTGTGTGTGTGTGTGTGTGTGTGTGTGTGTGTATTTAGCCAGCAATCCTTCTTACATGCACGTTTCATTGAAAACAACAGACTAGATGATTTTATTTAGTTTTTTTCTACAATTTTTCATGCGATCTAATATTGTTTTCTTTTCGGTGGTTACTATTCGAGCCAGTATTATCGAGCAAGTACTATTAGTGCGAGTGATATTCGAAGGCGTCTGACAGCAGCATTGTTCAACGGCGGTACAATAGTTTTATCTGCGATTACAAAGTCTCTACTACAACGAGCATCACGAACATAATAATGAGTATTTGTTAACATTAGCAAAAGTGGTAACGAGCGTTCGTTGACAACACTGAATTCTGCAACTTGCACAAATCCGTAGTCAAGTACCCGCGTATGTACCATTTTTCTAGGTGATATGGGCTAACTTTATGTCAAAGTTGTATTATAAAACTTTAATTTGAATTAGAGCGCTTCAAAAATTGCAGGATATAGAGAACTATATTAGTTTACCACAATGGTAGTAACTATCAGCTACAAGTGTGCATAAAAATAATGTCTAATTAATGAAGATCTGTCTGGTTGACAAATAAAAACTCATCTCTTTTCTTTACAAATTGCTTTGTTTACGTTAAGATAAGAAAATGAGCAGATATGTCTGTTTCAAGAGCCAAATTGCCGAGAGGTCAAAGCACGACAGGCCGACTGAAAGTTTCCCCTAGGGGACGCAGGTTCAAATCCTGCCGGTTATGTCTATTTCGAGACTCACAAGCAAATTTGTGTTTAAAGAAAATAATTAATTTTGCTTGATCATCGGCGCACTTTGTAGCCGAGAGGTTAAAGAACTTCAGATCAAATGATAGGGGAAAGTAGGTTCGAATCTTACCGCAAAGATCATATTTTTCTCCAATAAGATGTTTCGAATATTCAGGCAGGTAGACAAAAATAAATAAACAAAGAAACGGAGCGTTCAATCAAATGCCTGTATCCAGTAAAAATAATATTTAAATAAAGAATAATGAAAAAGAGAAAAAAAGGAATAAAAAGAAAATGTGCGTAAAGTGAAAAAAAAACGATGAAAAGGATAATGAACCATGCCATTCTACACCTACGCACAGACAGGTACAATGAAAGTGCTTAGAAAAAAAAGAAAAATCGAGAATTATAAGAAGCCGATTACGGATACACTTGAGGAGTGATGTAAAGATTCATCTACGAAATATATGTATATATATATATACATATATATACATATATATATATATACATATATATATATATATATATATATATATATATATATATATATATATATATATATATATATATATGATAAAAATAAAGTTTTACGCTATGTTATATTTCTGGATAAATGTGGAAAATATTAGGGATAGAACGTGCGTAACCATAAGAGTGGACAATGAAGATGTAGCGGACCGTGGGTTTTTACGCGTTGTCATATGAACACGTCTGGAACTCCTGAAAATGTCCGCTACAAATATGGCAGACTCAGAGAATGTGTCTACCAAAATGAAACGTCAAAGAAAACAACCAGGAACCGATATATATGTATAGAGGTATATGTATTTAACAACAAAAGGCAAAAAAACTGACGTGTGTGTGTGTGTGCATGAAAGTAAATAGTCCATATTTCAAAGTACGTTCGTACGTACATACGTGAGTGTGTGTGTGAATAACGTTCATGGCGTCTTCCCACAAGTGGGAAACGCTTATCACCATAAGAGATCACTTTTTTCGAGATTGACTATGAAAAGTGGAAACAGAAAGAGAGAGAGAAAGCGAAGTAATCTCAAGTATTTATAGTTTGCGGATAGCTCCACCAAGTGATGTTGTCAGAATTTAGGAGGAGGTAACTCCGACAAAGTCAATAGACCTGAAGCTTGCATTCATGCACAAACAGACTATCGCCAT
>OZ010584.1:102750124-102787624 GCA_963932145.1 Acanthosepion lycidas | reverse complement strand
GATTTATATTGTGATTTCTGCGGGTTTGGCATCGGCGGATTCAAGTAACAATAGAGTGATAAAAAAAAATTATACAGATTGCGATGGATAAATCGTCGTTGAAATTACGCAAAAATAAAAATAACTCTGAAATCTCATTTTAACTTATATATTTACGAAAATTAAACAAAACCTAACTTGAAATACTAATGAGTCAAAATACCATCTTGACCTAGGGCAGTCCTACCTTTGCAAGGCAGATTATGTAAGGTTCCACGTTCGGTTTTAGTCCGTAACCAACAAATTCGTAATTTCTTTTCTAATCAGAACGATCAGAGTGAGTTTTCCGATCTGCTGTACCTTCGTAATTATCATTAGACTTAACCAACTCTTTCCGAAAAATTCTGAAATATTCATATAGGAAATTTTGTCAATAATGCCAAGCAGTAAAGTATTCTGTTTATAAATTTCTCACAGATGGTACCCAACTGACCCTACTATAGTGTGCTGTAGACAAAATCAAAAACAAGGTACTTGCTCGAAATTAAAAATTGAAAATGGTGACAATTTATCCATCGCACACTGCATATATATATATATATATATATATATATATATATATATATATATGTGTGTGTGTGTGTGTGTGTGTGTGGGTGTGTATGTATAAATACTTTCAGTTAATTTTCTATACTGATAAACTTTATCAAAAAGAATCCTACAAGTGTATGAAAATGATAAATAAACCAAGATGAAAAGAAAATAACATTTATATTTGGTATTCTCGGTTTTTGCATACGCGGATTCAACTCACAGTAGATTCATAAAAATATATATAAAAATAATTAATTTCAGAGAAAAAATTTGTTAAAAAAGTTTCCCAAAGTCTTATTTCTTGGTAAATTGTCGTTCGCTAAAATAAATCTTCTCCAGTGTTCTGCAAAAGATTAAAATCGATGGGAAAAAAAACGTTGCGTTTAAAACTATTTTATTCAGTGAATCAATAGTTTCCAAAAAGTGGTGGCGCATTGTTCATAAAATCTTTTTGAAGCAATTGCTTTCTTCCTGATAGATCGGCTGCAAATTTCTGGCAGAACTTCTATTATCACAACGTAGAATATTTACTAAAAAAATGATAGAAAGTAAAAGAAAAAGTGTCTAAATAAAATTGGCTAGATAATAAAAAATAATTTTAAAATCCCTCGTCCTTGCGAATGTGTAGTCGCAACAATATAACAAATTTAGTTTGATGAAGTCCTAAGGACGAAACGCGTCACAAGAAAAATATTTTCCAATTTGTCATGCATTTTTCACACACACACACATATATATATATATATATATATATATATATATATATATATATATATATATATATTGCTGTAAAAACATTCAGCTGAATAGTACTAAGCATAATTATAAAATCAATATATGAAAGAAGAAAAGAACCGGTTTCGCTCCCGCTATTCAAAATTTTAATCGGGAGAAAAAGAGTAAATATACAACACATCTGAATTAGCGAATGATTGATGAGAGGATAGAGATTAAAGAAAAAATGTGGGTAGTACAAGAGAATAATTATAGCAAGCCCCAGCAAGCAATCACGCTGTTTACAGAGAGACGTCTTGCCAGATTTGATTATAAAGTGTGTGACTTAGACAAAACAGTAAACCAATCAACACTGAATTCGGCCACATACTTACTGTTCTTTAAAAGGTGTTCACAAATTGAGTATCCAAAGATATTTGGGATTAGTTCATTTGAACCCAAGGTGTGATTTCTGATCACGTGTTGTTTTACCCTCGCATCTAATAGCTACCTAGCTTTGAGGTTTACGGCCGAGAAAGTGTCGAATTCTCAACCTGCTTTTTTGGATGTATTGGTGCATCATACTCCAACATTGTTTTTGACCTCAGTATATAGGAAATCTACTTTGCCGATTTGTACACGCGTAGGGAATCCTTTTGTTCAAAGAAGCAGAAGATAAACCCCATAAAAACTTTGACGCATAGGGCGTTGATTATCTGTTCTGAGGTTTTCCGAGATAGTGAATATCGATTTTATCACGAGGACTCTATTTGGCAAAGGGGATCCGTCTTATATTACGCATTCTATCGTTCGTGATAAGATCTGTGACGTCAATAAATAAATAAATAAATAAATAAAGCTTGCTACAGTGGAAAGGTGCCCTGTTTATTTGCAACTTCCTTGCATTAGAGCTGAATATGAAAACCGCTCAAGGCAAATTTCGTTTAGTGTCCGTGATTTTTATTTTTTGACATAAGTTCGTGTCGTGTTCAATACCAGGCCGATTCTCTCATCGATACGTAAGAATGTTTTCCCCACCCATCAATTTTTAATTTTGCTGTATATGAATAGAATTGCGGTTGCGGAGTCAGCTACATAGGTAGGACTACCCAAAGACCTCTTTCATATACTATACTTTACCATCAGGTTTAAAATTATGCTATATTTGGCATAACTTTAAACCTGATGCTAAAAAAGATAATACTCGGTTTAGTGTTTTTTGCAGCAATGTTCACGTTCTGTACAAATAAGAATGTTTTTTTAAGTATATATGTGTAATTATTGTTATTGTACAGAATTTAATGATAACGTTAAAATCACTAGTCTCATTCCAAAATTGAATTGGATAAATTTTGTAAAAGAAGATTACTCGTCATATTATTTATGGTGTAAGACTAATAAATCGAACGTCGCCAATCTGGATTTACCGTTCTTTCAGATTTGTTCAAATATTTCTCTTTAAATTTAATAAGCATTTAGAAGTTCCAATTATGAGAAATACTATAAGAATATTTTTATTCTTTACGAAATTTGTTTTTAGTACTGTTAATTTCCTGGCGATTTCCATGTACATCTAAAAATGACAACAAATCCAGGTTATTACATTTGGTGATAAGATCGATTTTGAGTGTGCGTCGTAGAAAAGAGAAAGAAACGAGAGAATTTGGATCCTCAAAACAAATCATGTTTTCAATTTGCATTTCATCTGTCACTGTCGACAGTCCTAAAATTACTAAACAGAAATATGAGAAAGCAAAATCCCTAAATAAGGCCAAAATAAAACCTGCTGCAAATTCTTAATAAAGCGCTTCCTAACAGTGCAGGCCAATATTTCAAAAGTTAATTGTTTCTGCTTGTCCGCTTTTTAGCATCGCTGGAGACTACGAATGATAATTCCACTCCAAAAATGTACCTGCATCTTTCGCGATAAACAAGACATAAGAAATGAAACAACCAATTAAATTTGACGAGAATATATATCGCCTCTGCTTTCGAGGCATTCACCCTTCACTCTTGTCAAATCTAGATTAAAACGTAACTGGAAATGACAGGGATTAATAGAGAGAAAATAAAAAATAAAAAAAAATAAAGCATCCTTCTTACAATTTACGAAAACTCTCTGTGAAATATATTCACAACATTTTTAATCAACACATTGACAGAGAAAACAGAAAAGTACAGGGCATCTGAAAGCGGCACTTAATCTCCTTTGAAAGTGGTCCACTTCTAAAGCCGCACATATTTTCAGCATCGTTTCCATTGATGTTGTTATGCTTAGAAATCCTTTCTTGGCCATAATGAGCAGCTGCATCGTTTCAATTTTCTTGGATTTCCTCGACGGTTTGAACTATTTTCTCTTACAATTTGGATCTGAGTTGGTCAAAAACGGCTGCATAAGGCACGGTTTCTGACCGATATCTGTGGTGTGGTGAGACGACCACACTCTACACACTTTCTTTCCAAGCACAGCTATAATAAACAGAGGGGAGCGAAAATGTTTTAACTTAGTGTGTTGTTGTTGTTGTTGTTGTTGTTGTATTCTTCTTCTTCTTCTTCTTCTTCTTCTTCTTCTTCTTCTTCTTCTTCTTCTTCTTCTTCTTCTTCTTCTTCTTCTTCTTCTTCTTCTTCTTCTTCTTCTTCTTCTTCTTCTTCTTCTTCTTCTTCTTCTTCTTCTTCTTCTTCTTCTTCTTCTTCTTCTTCTTCTTCTTCTTCTTCTTCTTCTTCTTCTTTCTTCTTCTTCTTCTTCTTCTTCTTCTTCTTCTTCTTCTTCTTCTTCTTCTTCTTCTTCTTCTTCTTCTTCTTCTTCTTCTTCTTCTTCTTCTTCTTCTTCTTCTTCTTCTTCTTCTTCTTCTTCTTCTTCTTCTTCTTCTTCTTCTTCTTCTTCTTCTTCTTCTTCTTCTTCTTCTTCTTCTTCTTCTTCTTCTTCTTCTTCTTCTTCTTCTTCTTCTTCTTCTTCTTCTTCTTCTTCTTCTTCTTCTTCTTCTTCTTCTTCTTCTTCTTCTTCTTCTTCTTCTTCTTCTTCTTCTTCTTCTTCTTCTTCTTCTTCTTCTTCTTCTTCTTCTTCTTCTTCTTCTTCTTCTTCTTCTTCTTCTTCTTCTTAACATAACATAGGCTTCAAAACCCGTCCTGTTCCACGTTGCTTCCTGTAGACTAACCGTAGAATCCCTGATTTTTGCATTGCTATGACTACGTTTGACTTGGCGGCTAAAGTTCGTCTTCGATATTAACAATACTGGACTCTATAGAGATGACGGTATAGTACTTCTCCTTAAAGCAGTTGCACAAAAAAAGAAAAGAAAAAAAAACCCAGAGCAACGAAAAAAAAGACTGATTAAATTCTTTAACGAGAACTGTCTCTCCATTACTACCACAACCAACAGCGCTAAAATGATCAACTTCCTGGTTGTAACCTTGGACCTTTCTAATGGTTACTATAAACCGTATACCAAAGATTTATGCAACCATAAATACGTCAGCAACAATCCAACCACCATCTTAGAATAATAAGCAATTTAAATAAATCGGTTCAATTTAGGCTGTCAACCAATGTAACAAGAATGATTTTGACAAGTATAAAAGCAAATAATTAGAATAAAGTAACTATATAATTAACCGGGAGATGTTAGATATTGCCAATAATAATGCTAATAAGCCTAAACACCATAAAGACAATATCATGTTGTTTAATCTATCCTTTAGTAACAATCTCAAAACTAACATTGAAAGAACTTTTCTGAATTTAAACCATAAGCATTTCAATCGATCCCCAAAACTGAAAAATAAAATCAATAAAAACAACGTTAAGGTTAGCTATAGTTGCGTTAAAAATATTGACCGATATATATATATATATATATATATATATATATATATATATATATATATATATATAACAGTACAACAATGTTACACCAAACACGCTACAAAATAAGCATACCCTCACAATTAAATAATGTAACTGCTGTAAAAATAAAAATGCCCGCTAAACGACAAATGCAGGATTAAAGTGTTTATTTATCGATCAAACATTAAATACGATTGGGAAGTCCCGTTCCATTTCGTTTCAATTGAAAAACATTAGAAATGACACATTTAGCATCATCAAATGCCATTAATCAATATTAAATCTAGTTACAGTACTGCTCTCTTTAAATCTTTCTGGAAAATAAAACACAACTGTTACCTGGGATTACGTAACAAAAACCAAACCCTTCAGTGGGAAAGGCAATAAATATAGCTTATGTCTTGATTAATGTTAATGATCCTAAAAAATATAGACAACCCTAATATGATAAAGAGGAGAAGTAAATTAGTGCCATATGCACACCTAGAAATACATTTCCACTCAAGCACGTTGAGTATTACACACATGCATACATACGTTAATTAATATTCACATGTATACATAAAATTAAGTTCCTACAAAAGCACGTTGACTAATATAGTTTTCTCTCACTCACATGGCACACATATATTAGTTTTAATGTTGCTATATTAACTATATTTTTAATATTAATATTTTTAATATTATTTTATCATTATTATTATTAATACGATAACCTATAATTATTATTTTAGAATTAAATGAAAATCCCTGAATACCAAATTCGCTTGAAAATCAAAATATACTAGGCATTTTATTTAATTCTATGATTAAATTTGAAGTTTTAGTATCTGTTTTTGAAACATAGTAGTTCATGTGTAGCTATGGAATCATATTTTTGAACTATTAACTTTGTAACACACACACACAAACAGATATATATATATATATATATATATATATATATATATATATATATATATATATATTAACAATGCACTTTTCTTCCTAACCTTCTTCGATAAATATCATTGAATCCATTATTACTATACTCACACGTAGCACAAAGGTACACACACACATGCACACACACACATACATTTATGCTAGTGTACATGCGTACGTGTGTTTCCATACAAGACTTAATATTTCATTCGCTCCTTGCATAATCCAAATAAATTTAAATAATATATATATATATATATATATGTGTGTGTGTGTGTGTGTGTGTGTGTGTGTGTGTGAGCAGAAAACCTTGTATTCACGTATCAGTAAAAGTCATTCATAACAACTAGCAACCGGCAAAAAATACTCTTCCTCCTAAGCTAAAGGAAATATTAAACTTAAAGTCCATGAATATAGTTTGATCAATCAGAAGGAGCTCGCAATAAAGCCTGTTTCCTCAGGCAGTCTTAGATTATGACAGAATCGATGATTCTGCTCTTTCAATTCCGTAGAGTATGCGAGATGACAGCCTATTTTTACTGTCACGTCTGACAGTACAATTCTTCGTCTTTATCAAATGTAGGGGCGAAGATTCGATTATTACATATTCTTATTCTCGACATTTCAAACCTCTTTGTGTTGAATATAACTGATAATTCTCGTGCGTCGATAAATTATAAAATGCAGTTTTCTTTTAATATTTATAAGTTAAATTGCTGTTAAAAGTTTTTATTATGAAACCCTTTGTTTTTAACATTTTGTTTTACGAACACCTTTGGAATTCAATGCATGCCCTACAGTAGAGACATAGAGGATATTAAAGTAAGCGAGAGTAAATGTTCTCCACCATTGAATGACACCTATCTTGAGCAAAAATACTGTGCCCCTGACTTGGCATCACCCATGTGCGCTTTAAGTTTTCAGGCATCGCGGATACCTATCCAGAATTCAAATATACCTGCTATACTTTCTGGTGTAACAGGTGAAAAATGGTATTGTCGTAGCCACCATGAAGGTAGAGGACGCATATTTCTAAACCAAATATTTCCTCATTCAAGCGCATTGACTATTAACTCAAATATATTTCTCCTAGTAAGGATGGCGATATCTCCAACGTCGCTGTTCTTTCTAAGTTTGGCACATCACTTTACGCGCACGCACACACATTCGCATACACACACGCGCGCGTGCGCGCACAGACACGCGCGCACACACACACACACATATATATATACTTAGATAGAGACAGAGAGAGAAACAGAGTGGGTAGAGAGAGAATGAGTTAACAGTCTGTTTCCTGTTTACATGGACATGTATCCATGTTTCATGCTTAAACAGAATTTTCACGCCATGAATGAGATTGTCTGAAGATTGTATTTAAACAAAAAACAGATTATCAGTGGCAGTGTCCAACTTATCGCTGTATACGCACTCTAGAAAATTTCATATATATATATATATATATATATATGAAAATTTCTCCGATTTAACCAGTAGGGAAGAAATATTTATGAATATTTTTATTCATAAATATTTCTTAATAGGAAAACAAGTAATTGCTGACGCGTTTTATCAAAGCAAAATACAAAATGAATTTAATTGAACAAGGTAACCAATAATAATAAAAAAAAAGCAGAATGTTCCTAGCAACTGGAATGTAGAGAAACGCTATTTTCATATTGTTAACTGAAAATAACGTCAGTATTTGTCACGCGTGGAGAATATTGTCATTATATCTGTGTTGATGTATTCAACAATTTTCTTTTCATTTCATAAATCTGTTGTGTACATTTGTTTGTGAGAGCATTAATTTTGTTAAGAAAGCTGAAATGGGGACACAAAAACCCGGGCGTAGATTAATATTTGAGTAATATTCTATGGCGGCACTTTCTAGAATTTTTCTTTCTGAGTGAGTAATTTTGATTTTAAAAATGCTACACTCATAAAAAAGAAAATAACTTATTGTTATTACTTAAATTAGAGTTCAATTGTTTTATAAAATATTCGCAGAATTTCAGTAAGATATATTTAATCTTTTCTGATATGTCCCGGAAAGAGATATATTTGTTCGAAGTAGAAAAGTGGTTTTGGACTATTGTAACCGAGTAGAACAATGTATCATGTAACCGTAATGGACTGGTCTTCGTCGTAGTGTTAGGCAATAGCCGTAGGCAATAGGCGAAGACTATAAGCACAGCCAATAGGCGTATTTCCTGTACCTCCACATCAATCTGTATTTATGGGTGACACCAGTCAATCATATCACTGTAAGGAGGAACCCAGGTGGATGCATATTCATTACATCAGTTTCTAAGATACAATTTTATTTTTTACACGATTTTGACATTTTGCTGTTACATTCTTGGTCGTTTCTTTCCTCACTGTGCTTTCTATATTTTTTTCTTTCATTCCAATTCTTAGGAAACGTCTTTTTATTCCATTTATACGTACTCTTTTTTCAAAAGTTCTCTTCATGGTTTTCTGAGAATTCTTTTGTTGAATGTAGTTTTAAATCTCTTCTTCGTTTCTTATAAAATATTCAAGCTTTCATCTGCAGTATAGAAGCATAGAACCAGAGTAATTTGTTCTATATGTACGTAAATTACAAAGTAACATTAATCAATTTAACTTTTTATTTTTTAACGTTCGCAGTTATTGCAAAACAGGGTTTCTTAACTAACATAATATTCTAAATTATGTTTTTATTATTCTATTTTCTAATAATACTTTAATATAATATATAATTTTATTTCTACAATTTTATTCAGTCGTTTTGTATCACATTCTTTTCGTTGATTTCTTTTTTCATTACTTATTACGCAGTTAAAATATGATAAAAGTTTCGGAACATATTGTCTTAGGCTCGCAATCCAAACGAGGATAATCTAGTGGCCTTGGAAATGAGTAACGCAAATTGTTGCTTTTAGCCAGACCCTAATACGGATTAAGATGTGGGGAAAATACGCCATTTTCAAACAGATTAAGCAGGCTTATATGATATATCTTTACTAAGCTTTACTCTGTCTCGAACAATGGCAAATGGTTACAGGAAGACGAGATTGCATCAATCGTCAGAAAGATTTCGGCATTGAAAATCAGCATACACTGTCCGGAATTCCAACAACGACTACCGTCATCTTTGGGAAATAAGTAATAACTTCAGGAAACAGCATTGTTAGTGTAGGAATATACGACGCAATGTGCACAACAGTAATCCGAAGGTGCGTTACAATAACAAAATATTGATCAATGTATCAAGCGATCAAAAATGTCCTTGGACTCAGAGTAATAAATGATGGAATGCTACGCCGTGGGTAATCTATATAGTGATTTTCCAAGCGTAGAGTAGATGTGGCACAAGGCCGAACGTGTGGGGCACCCAGTGAGGATCGACCTCACTACTCAATTGTAATTGTCCTAGAGAGGCAAGCTTGCTAACCACTACACCGCCCTAGGTAATCTATATAAATTAAACTATAGGCTTACGGCCACATAACGTTGAAACACCGGTTCATGCAAGATTTCCGAAGTTAAGCAACGTCGAGCTTTGTCAATACATACATAGTTGACCTCTTAAAAAAAAAAACAAAAAAAAAACAGGTACAGTGAGCTTGAATGTGGAGGTGGAGTCATTGATAATGGCTTGGAATTATTAATCGGAGACCGAGTTCTAATTCTAGTTGGGTTTGTTATATTCTCTTACGCTTAAATGACCTTGGGGCAGGTATGAATCCACCCCACTCCACAGCCGTTTACGGCTTAAATAGAACTTTTATCAGTAAATGTTTATTATCTCTAAAGATTCTTAGAATCTAAAATTATTTTCTGGCTTTAAATAACCTGCAAAGCCGTAGCCAACAAGTCAATCAATCTAACTAACAGCTATTACTTAACTTTTATAATCAAGATAATCTATAACTAAAGGGGTTTTGGGCCAAATCTCGTTCAAACACCTGTTCCCGTATCATCACCGAAAGTAAACAACGTGAATGGTCTGTAACTAGATGAGTGACCCCTTGAGGATAACAGTACTGCAAGTTTGGATGTGCAGGTGGTATTATAGATAATGACTCGGAATTATTAATCGGAGAGGCGAGTTCCAATTCCAGTTGGGTTCGTTATATTCACTACAAATATCCTTGGAAAAAGTTTGATTACACCTCTTCTCCCCCCAACTATGAGTTAATTTTTTTCTTCATATCACTTAATCCTTTATTATTATAAAAACATATTTAGATGTCAGGATTAAATGGCCATAGATTTTGATATGCCGCTAAACAAAAATCAACCGATTAAAATATTCTATATAATTATTAAAATGGGTCATTATCTTCGGAGATTCATATTTACCGATAAAAGTTAATTATGATATTTATATCGACAGGATAGATTAGAAACGGTTTGGTTTGGTTTGTTTTGTTTTACGGCATATCAAGCAAAATGGGTTATTTAATGCCGATAAGATTTTTATTGCTGCTAATATTTTTCCCAAAACGTATTGCTGCTATTTTTTTTTCATCTAAAATGTATTGCTGTAAAATATTTTCTTCAAAAAGTCATTACTGATAATAATTTTGTACAAAAATATATTGATGATAATAAAATCTACTTTTACACTTTCATAGTGTTTTGTCCCCAGTTTGGGGTCAACTATTTGCCCATAGCTGGGACCCTAACAGGTGCCACCAGCCCGGGTCAGTGTGGGCCTGGGGACACCAGCCATTAAGAGATGGTTTCACACTCCTCTAAACATCCTAATCAGGGGCCTTGCTGCTGGATAGAGTTTATCGTCTTACCCAGGACGCCTCATTGGCGGGGTGCGTGTTACCCCTCTGCAGAGGTGCAGTCAAGGTATTCTGAAGCTCTAGCCAATAAGGCAGATCAACTGAAAGAAAACTAAACGCATGCTTGTTAGCAAATGAAACAACCCAACATCACAATTTTAATTTGAACATACCGAACTATAACATGTCCAACAATTTAGATATTTAGGAACAGTTTTAACAGAAGGCAAGTGCGAAACTGAAAAAAGTGCCTTCCATATGCTAAGCAAAGTGTTAATATGCAGAAAAATGTCCTTAGAAACAAGGAAAAGAGTACTGCATTTTTATGTAATATAGTTCCACCTATATAGCAATGGATGATGAACAATCTCCTCATTGATGAAGAAGAGACTTGAAACAACAAGTATGAGGTTCTACATAAGGATGATGTAAATATATTGGACCGAACAGTCAAGCAACGACGAAGGACACTTATCAACAGGAAGTGACAGTTGAAATTTCTAGGACACATAATGAGGAAAGACGGCTTGTAAAATTTGATACTCACAAGACAGATGGAATTAAGAGGAACACAGGAAAGCAATGAGAAGTCTACCTGGTGGTGGTGGTAGTGGTAGTAGTAGTAGTAGTCATAGTATTATTAATAATAATAATAATAATAATAATAATAATAATAATAATAATAATAATAATAATAAGAAGAAGAAGAAGAAGAAGAAGAAGAAGAACCCTGTATAAACACCTTATTCAAAAAATATAGAAATACAAGAAAAAAAAACAAAAAAAAAAACAACAGACAAATCATCCCGCGAAACATCAGGTCAACATCGGAAGCTCATCTCTACACGATAGTGCTTTCCATGCAAAAATTTCTGATTAGCTACATTGCCCATGTCACCAAATTATATGTTTGTCGCTAAGATTCTTTATGGCGTGAGCAGAAGTGGGAACCGCCCTCCTTCTTTCAGTAATCCATTGAATCTAAACGTATAATTCGGACAGGTTGTTTCAAATTACAGCTCCTCCCGTATATGTCAGCCGTCCACAAAAATAATATCCATCGTCAACCGTTATTTATCCTACATAACGTCCTGTTCCGTTTCGACCGTAAACCTCAACCCTACGGGGCTTCTCAACCACAGTGTAAAATTTATCCTTTTTTAAATTAGCATTTAAACACTGCATCATTTTTTGAAAACAAGACCAAGGATAACGACACTCACCGTAAACTGTCTTTAACTGAAACATATGTTAGATATGGTAAATACTACTTTGAGAAATATGTGTTTCATTTAAGTTTCTAACAAACCTCTTGCTTATATAGTTCGGTTCACCTACCGTCAAGTTCACACTCCTCCCCGGTCTTTTAAATATGGATAGAAGTTTTTCATTTGTTTCCTCTTTAGGATTAGGTTCCCGATTTCTTCTGAAGTATTTTCATTCACTTTCACTCTCGTTTGTTTTAATGGAATTATAGCCTTGAACGGGTTGATTTGATTAAATATATATCAGATAACGAATTATTGAATCATAAAATGACTGGCGTTAGCAAAATGACTTTCTGAGGCTATACGAGCGCGTCCCATCATTCTGGCATTCGAAAATGAATGCTGACAGGAATTCATTTGTCTATCTTTATAATATTCTAATTCCTCTGATTCCTTATTCCTGTTTTTTTTTTTTTAATTATACACGCTTCCTCTTAATTTCCAAGTTCCTTATCGCAAATCCCACATCATCATTCAATGCGAGGGATGATATCTGATTAGCTCTAATTAACGTGACATTCACCAAATGACAATGCTGGAATTAAATTAATTCATACAATGACTGCTGAATGATGACAGTTTAGCAGTAAAATAAAAATAAAAATGCTCTATGATTGCATACGACAGAATTCATTTATTTACGCTAGCGCGAGCACAAGATTTAAATATCTTGCAAGTGTTTTCAGAGGACAGAAAATACTTCACCAAAATTATAAGGCTCATTCGGTTAGGGAAAGATGAATTTCAAATGTTACAAAAAAAAAAGGACATTTATACGTAGTATTAGAAAGATTCACTTGAAATTTCTATGGCACATAATGAGAAAAAAGGGCTTGGAAAATTTGCCACTTACAGGACCTATTGAAGGTGGGAAGAAAGTAATGCTTCACTTGTCTAATCAGCTTGTGTAAATTGTTGGTAGAAAAAGGGGTTTGGGTAGATCGCAAAAATACAAATTCGGCCATGTCGGGTGGGGCTTTAGAATACGCCGATTGCACCTCTGTAGAGGGGTAAGACCCCCCCAATGGGGCGTCCTGGGTATTACGTTAAACAGCAAGGCCTCTGATCAGGAGGTTTTGAGGAGCGTGGAACCACCTCTTAATTGCTGGTGTTCCCAGGTCCACCTTGACCCGGGGTGGTAGCACCTGTTAGGGTCCCAGCTATGGGCAAATAGTGAACTCCTAGTTTTTCCAAGTCTTACACACGTCCTGGGTATGGCGATAAACTACATCCGCGTCCTGGGTATGACGATAAACTACATCCAACAGCAAGGCCCCAGATAATGTTTTCGGAAAAATAATGTTGCTAGTTATGCGTTTTTGAAACAATAATGTTGCCAGCTATACGGTTTTTATTCCATACAAAATAGGCATTTAAAATTCATATAAACTGGATTTGGCATTAAATAACCCACGGTGGTTGATATGCCATAAAACCCAAACAAACAAACAAACAAAAATACAAATTCTACTAATAAGTACAAAGTACAAAGTTATGAAGACTTATGAGCGACTACTTCTTGAAGGAACGCTATCCCAAAAAATTAATATGAACTATCGTCCGTAGTGAAATATTTAGAGGTGTTTTGTTTTTGGGTAGGGTCTGTTCAAATTTTCTTTATCCTAATTACATCAGAAAATATTAATCAATTTATTAACAGTTAATGCAGGAATTTTTCTTTAAGTTATTTAATAACAAGATCTGTTCTTGATATATTTTTTTTTCCTTTTCTTTTTGGTTTCGGTGATTTGATGCATACGCTATAAAATATTGCAGCAATGAAAACAACAAAGATTATAAAACTATTTCCCAAGTGGTCAAAAATGTTTTCAGATTTTTAAGTAAAGAATTATTTTTATTGCATCTTAGTCTATAAAATAAAATTTCCTGCATATTACTTTCTTTCCTGCTGCCGAAATTCGCGATATGATAGCACTAGAAATAAGAACTGCAGAGATTTCTTGCTCCCGGATATTTCAAAATAGATTAACAGGAGTAAAGAAAAATAATTCAATGCATTCTCAAAAGAAAGCAAACTTAGTTTTTACGCCTATTTTACCCGCGTGGGTAGACAATATATTTTATCAATATAAAACTACGTATTACTAAATATAGACCAAATTCTAAGTAAAGTATTCAAATATATTTTATACATACTAAATTATCCTTACGTAATTTCATCTTTCCGTCTGTCTATTTTATATATGGGAGTTCGTCTAATTAAAGGCTCGAGAACAACTGAAGGCAGAGGGATACTATTAAAATTGCAATTAAAATTGGCTGAGTAATCTCTTATTAATCTTACTGTTCACTCAATAGAAGGCAAAAGAGAAACTTAAGTTAAGAAGTTTACTTGCTTGTTGTGAGTGAGTTTATCGGGGAATAAGGGAGCATAATGTTGATAGATATGGATTGATCCATGAATTGAAGAATTTAATGCAGGAGTCAGTTCCTCAAAATAGACCAGTGGGGAAAAACCTGGCTCTCTGAAACACCCTATTAACATTTGCAAAACTGGGTAGGGGAAAATGAGGTTGATTCAACTACGTAGAAGTAGTATAGTGTGTACAAGTGTTAAATATCTAAGCCGGTGAAGCTAAATCTGAATATTCATCATGAAGTTGATAGAGATGTAAGAGAGTAGGAGGGGAAAAATTAATTTATACTACAATGTAGACCGGTCATGATATAATATTAAGATGATGGTCACCATTTAATTATTAATTTTCAAAAAATACTGCAAAGAACTAAACTTATGTTTGAGGTTGATATCTATAAAAGAAACCAACCCAATTATTTGACTTGATGAGTGATCCTTTCTTCTCGGGTTCTTGCCTTTTGCGGGAGTTTTTGTAATTTGCCTTCTGTCTGCTATCCACACTTTTGTTATATCGGAATCAAAATTCGGAATAACCTGTTAGAAGTTTATGTTTCTTCTGTCGATTTGCTCAAATATTTTCGACCATATAATTCATTTTCAAGAACTAATGTGGTCCCTGTGGAGTAGTCAAGGTTAATTTCGCTACTTTATAGTATTCTTTGTTTGGTTAATAGTTTGAAATAGCTTACGGTAAAGTTATGCGCAACGATTACTGTGAGTGGAGCCGCGAATTTTCACGTAAATAAATGTAACTAATACGAAAATAATTCGAACTCGGTTGTACGATTTAGCATTCTTCGCCACTATCTATTATCCTACTTACAAATGCAGCCAATCTACAAAGAAATGATGACGGTCCAAGAATGCTCAATTATTAGTAAATCGATTATTGATTATCTTGATTTCAGCGAGGATTCTATTCTTTATGTTTTCCAGGTGTTTTCTTCGGAAAATTATACATATCGTAAGGATTAATGTCTATGTTAATTTTTTTAATGCACTTTCGATGTTAAAATAAATTTATGAATACAACATACAACAAATAAGTAGAAGAGGCAATACAAATAAGAAAGAAGGTTTGAAGAAATTAAACTCGAATGTAACATGAGCAAAAATGCAATAACTTCGGTGTCAATTTTGTGCGGATGAATTGTGGAACAATTACTACAAAGAAAAGTTAAAAAGGAGAATTATTGCTAAGAACAGTAAACGTTAGGTAGTTCCGACATCTTTAAAATACACAGCACAAAGTAGATTTTTTTTAAATATTTAGCATTACATATACGATTCACTCAGTGTTCTTATCCATCGCCTAATTTTAACGCAGATACTCTTTCAGTGTACACAGAATATGATAGACATCAGCTTACCGAAAATAGTATGGACGGATACCAGTTAGAAATTATAACTAAAAAGAAAATTCTAAATTAAGAAAACGTGTACGGTCAAATGAATCCAGAGTGTGTATATATTCAATCTATGTTTTTTTATATATTGTGATCACTGCAGGAAAAATTATATTTAGCTTCATTTTGAAAATTAAGCCCGGTTGAAGTTTGAAAATATTTTGAGGCGGCTCGTTGCGCACACGGATATCAATTGTTTTACTTTATTTCGTACAATGTTATATCGTGGATAATACGATATAAGCAACTAGGTAATGCCGAGTGGAAAGATTACGCTAAACACAGGAATGAGGTAAAACAAATGACAAGGTTTTATTGTAGGGAAATTACAATGAGTAAGAGTTCTTAATAATAATAATAATAATAATAATAATAAGGAAAACTGGAGATACGTCAGGAAGGTTCGTACTACGATACTTCGTCACGTGTTTTATTCTCTCCTCATTCACGTCTCTTTAGCCTGACCAATCACTGTCGGGGTGTGATAGGTTGTTCCACTATAACACAGAGAATGTATATCTCTACCAAATGCGTAGCCGGTGTAGAATTTGAGATGTAGAAGTTATTTAAATTAAGAAAGGATGGCCTGGAAACAAGTTTTTAGATGTACAGTCTTTTCAAAATTGAAATAAACAGATTTGAATTATAAAAAATAAAACAGTCATTCTTCAACTCGTTACAACGAGTTGAAGACACGAGTGAAAGTCTGCCATCACAAAGTAATGTTGTTTAAATTTTTTAAAATTATTTCCAGTTGCCCGTAATGACAGCCGACATTGATTGTGTTCAAATTATGTAGACACAAGTTATGCAAATAAACAACTCGGCAAATCAGTGTAAGACTTTTTAAATTTTAGTCTTCTATTTTTATTTTTAACTTGTTGAGACACGATAAGAAAATGAAGAATCCATAGTAATCTTTGCAAGTCCGACTAAAAAATAATAAAGATTATTTCTTAGATCCGATCTCCTCTACTTGAGAACGACGATATCTTAAAAGGTAGACATGGCCTAAAATAATATATGAAGACGAGCTTCAGTGTCATTTAATAATCTTTTTCTATGATAAGGAAGTTAAACATTTAATACGTGCCATGGTTTCAGCAATCTTGATAGTTATTCGTTTGTTTTTATTTCCAGTATTGCTCGGTGACAGAATATATGATGGTTACAAATGGAGCAGCTCCAAATTCGACACACAACAATTTAAATATAACTGGGTGGTGTCATAAAAAGACAACAGAAAATATGACTCTGAAATTCGGAGACGCATAGAAATACCGAAAATAGCATAAACAAAGCATATATAAACGAGAAGATTCTTTTGAATAGAAACAGAGGGAAATGCAGAAGTGCTAAACAATATCAGTTTTTCCTATATGGAAGTGAAAGCTGGACAATTTCCTCACATATAAAGAGGCAGACTGCGGCTAAAGAAATGTGAATCTAAAGGAATGTGAGCAATGAGACAGCTTTAAGAAAAATGGAGATAAAATGCAAATTATTCTTAGAGTAATGCAACTGTTATATCTGGGACAATAATGAATAAGAAAGGCTTATATGATTCGCATTTACATATTCGAGGCAATGGATATGCAGGAGATGTCAAGTAATCTAGCTAAGGAACTTTCATAAATGGATGGAAAAATAAGGACAGAAAAGGATAAAAAAGACAGACAATGGTTATAACTACGATATAGAGATATATAGAATATTGTTCATAAATATAGCCGCTCACGTCTCGAAAGGACAACAGTACATAGTAGAGAAAATGTATATAGGCTACTTACAAAATTTTTGTATCTACCATTCATTTAAACACAAGCACTGTTCATGCTTGCGAAAATACTCAAGAATCTATTTATTAGTATTATCTTTTAATATATTTTTCTGTCCATTCGGTTTTAAAAATTCCTTCAGAATGTTTGAAATTTTTAAACAATTGCTGGGAATAATATCTCCTTTAAATTATCGGTGCTTCAACCTGGGAGGGTGGCTGTATAATGAGCTGACTATGCTTCTTATATATTATTCATCGAAAATATTTATTGTTTTTTACGGCTTATCAATGTTCTGCATGTTATTTAATCCCAGAAAATAATTTTTAGATTTTGAGAATGTTTTTGGAGATAATAATAATTCAGTTATACCAGTTTTACTAATTAACCCATAGTTGGGGGAAGAGGTGGATTCATACGTTTCCTCGGGGTATTTTGTGTATCAATGAATATAAAGAACTCAACTGGAATTGGAACTCGGCTCACCGATTAATATTTGCAAGACATTATTCATAGCCCACTCCGCACATCCAAATTTACAACATCTGGTATTCCCAAGTGGTGAGTTATCTATGTATTGATCAGGCTCAACGTTGCTTAACTTCGGTATTCGTATGGAAACCGTTGTTTCAACGTGATATGGTTCTAAGCACTTTAGACCATCTGCACATCAAAGCTTACAGCATCTGGTATTCCCAAGCGGTGACCAGTGTTTTAACATGATATAATTAGATTAGTATCCAGTTATACATT
Source organism: Acanthosepion lycidas (assembly GCA_963932145.1). Classification (NCBI taxonomy): domain Eukaryota; kingdom Metazoa; phylum Mollusca; class Cephalopoda; order Sepiida; family Sepiidae; genus Acanthosepion; species Acanthosepion lycidas. The sequence continues at coordinate 102,769,200 of OZ010584.1, read as the reverse complement.
CCACCGTGATATTTTATTCCTTAACAGGTAGCTCTTTGATATCTTTTAATTTGAATTCCATAGTTTTACTAATTAAACCATACCTGGGGAAAAAAAAAGGTTTTTGACGAACTCTTAAATTTGTTTTTCTTAAGATATAATCATCAAAGCCTTTTGCAGCGATCAAATGGGGTAATAATCAATTGGCGTAAGGCCGGCTGGATATGACGGATAGGGTAGAAAAGGCCAACTGTGTTCCAAAATCTCGTCTTTTCTTATTCATGCTCTATGCAAACTTACACTGTGATAAAAGAGAACGACCTTTTTAGTTTAACCACTGTATACGAAGCCACTACCGTCCATGAGCTAAGGTACGTTCATCATCATTATCATCATCTTGACTTTTGTAATCCGAATGCAAAAGCCATATTGAATCTCCTCCACAACGGTATACCAACGGTAGCCATCAGTAATTCTGGTATATTCAGACTTTTCTATTGTCTGATATTGTTCAACCAGATTTTTGCGGTGCCTTGCATGACGGTCTTGCACAGGTTCTCGTGCCTTGTAGTGAGCCCAAATGACGCCATTTTTCTCCGTTTGAAAGTGGTGAGAAGATGCTCATGGTGGACCAGAGAACTTTCAACTATTTTCCGCACAAACTCATTGGTTTTATGTTTCCAGTAGAAGATGCCAAGGAGTTTTCTCATGCATTTGTTCCCAAATGCTTCGATCCTTCTTTTCTGACAACAGTGTCCACATTTCACTTCCATATACGAGAATGGAGACTACCAGTGATTTGTACTGTTTGTACTTCCTTTAAAGCACGATTTTGCTCCTCCATATTCTTGCTTATTTGGACATCGCTCTCATAGCTGCAGCAATCCATGTGAGGATTTCCGAGTAGCAAGTACCATCTTTAGACAAAATTGCCCCAAAGTATTTAAAACTGGAGACTTTCTACAGTTAATTCCCTTCATGGTATTCTTGGCACAAGTGTTAAGTTTATGCTATTCTCAATTACTTTGGATTTCTTTGAGCTGACTTCCATTTCATATTCTCATTCTTTTTAATCTGCATTTAATTACCTGAGGATTTGCCAAAGACACTAACACCATACACGATCAAACGTTTTCTTGAAATCGACAAAGTTGTGGATCACATCCTTATGATGTTGCAGATGTTTCTCTACAAGGATCCTACAATTAAAGAGAAACACGGATGAGGTCCACCACAGAATATGTGATCGATCCACGCTATATAGAGTCTAATTCATTACCTCTTCGTCGCCGTTGGTAGAGCTGGTATGGCGTTTGTCTCCTATCGTAACTGTTCGGGTTTCAATTCTAGGTAGTGGATGCGCATTGCTGATAAATCCCAAATATAGGACGTCCAATGCTTTCTGCATCTATTGAGGTTTCTTCTAGACTCGATGAATTACGTAATTATAATGATTTTAAATCCTCCTAATTATTTATATCTGTCTATCCTTGATTGAACCAGCTCCTAATGCTCTGGGTTGAGCAACTTAGAGACAGAAGTCGTAACTCGTGGAAGCACAATCCTATGGGTAAAAGAGAAACTCGGAGAAGTTCCACCACGGAATACGTGATCGAAAGGCGCTATATCGAGTCTATTTGTCACCGAGGGCTGTTGGTACAATTAGTATGGCGTTTGCCTCCTATCGTAATTGTTCGGGTTTCAATTCTCGATAGTTGATGCGCAGTGCTGATGAGTTCCAAATATAGGACGAAAGGGGCCGTCCAGTGCTTTCAGCATTCTGTTGAGGTTTCTTCCTGACTCAATGAATTACTTAATTATAATTAAAGACCTCCGGCCCTGAAGTCTGCTTTTCCTCTGTTCTTCAGTTTCGAATTTCAAACTATTAGGATGACAGATCAAGTTTATTGTCCTATAATATTGACACTACTTGAGACTTACTTTCTTTGGCAAGGATATTATTAATGACCGAGTTTCCTCGTTAGATCACATTTTCGCAAATCGTCTGGCATAGTGTTATGATTTTGATGGTTTCATTACCTTCATCCTTTATCCTAAACAACGTCGTCTGATTAGTATTTAGGATGTTTCCTAAGACAAATTACTTATCGTGATATTCTATATGTAATTTAGATGTGATACGAGGCTGAAACCATGTGGCACCCGCTGAGGATCGAACTCACTACTCATGTTTTCTCTAACGCGACAAACTTGCTAACTGTTACATCACGTCGAGATGCCCAAACAGAATTTACTTATAGTATTCATGCAGGAAAAGTATCAGGCAAAATGGTCCCGTGGTATTCTTAAATGACATTTTAATTAAACAATTAAATTTTCAACGAAACCAATTATCGCCCCCCAGTGAACAAACAAAAAGAAGGTAAAGATTAGGCGCGCATATTTTAATTCTTTAACTGTTGTCAGAGATGATTCAGCAAATTTACATTTATTTTTTTTTTATCTCTCTCTTTCTTCCCATCGGGATTTTGAACGCATGCTACTCCCCTTCAGTTTTTTTTTCTTCGTAAAAAACATGTGCAAATCTGACTAAAAATTCCACTCAGTTGCTGCATCGACCGACCTTTTGGTGCTAGCACATATAATCCAGAATAATAAATTATTTCTTTTTCTATTTTTCCTCTTTGTTCATTCTGCCCGGATAAGAGAACACGGACACAGAACGTGATAAAATCCGCTAGATGAAAATAATGATATCCTGGCTAAGAACAATATCCAATAAATAATATAAAGGCGTATATTCTATGTTTACTTACATTAAAATATATTGCGATTGTATTAGTACTATTTTAATCAGATGTGGCTACATTTAAATATGTGTATTGAATTTTACGATGGTGAGACAAAAGTGATGTAATTTGTTTTATTATATTATAAATAAGGAACACAATCAGACATTTTGCACATCAAGATACAGCTATACATCACAGGTTGACATCCATATTTCTCAGTATAATATCTAAATCGTTTTAAAGCATTGCGATTATAATTATTTTAAAATAATTTTGATATATTAGAAGTAAACTTTTAGTGTTTGTCGTTTGTTCGAGGATCTCGAGAATTTCATGTTTTGTTTTTATTTCCATGGTGTAGAAAACTAGTGTTATCGACAAGTACTTTTCTATATTGCAAAGCTGGACAGGAATGTATATTTAAATATTGTGCAGTAGAGGGTGTATCCGACATATGGCGTGTAAGCCATCTTGATAATGTTGTTGTTGTGAGGCCAACATATGGATTTACTTTTTCCTTAATGGTACAATCTACATTGTCTAAAAAATTGTTTGAACTAAATCGAATAGATTATGATTAAAAAAATGAAATTTACCTCACTTAGAGAAAAACATTAAAAAAACTCGATAGCTTCAACAGTTAATTTTTTTTTTAAATAATTATAAAAGACCGCATTCATGTGTGTTTACAAAAATCCAAAACAAACAAAAAAAAAAAAAAAAACCCAAAACACAACTATCAGTTACATTATTAGCAATTCACCCCTGAATATGATCTCGGATGAGATTTAAAATACTTGGGAAAATACAAATGAAAATAAACGAAAAGAAAAACTGCGGGTGCTTTTTTTATGAATTTAATAATGATATTAAGAAGTCGACAAGTGAATTCGAGAGGATCAAAATAAAATTTAAAAGATATATGTCCAGATTATACAACCAAACATGGTTGAATGAAGATATACTGTCTGAATACACACACACACTATATATATATATTAACATTAGTGGTCCATTTTCGAGATGAAATATTAATATCTTTTAAAATGGTGTCTTTTCATATCATTCAGTTGTGAAAATTAGGCAGTGGTATATCGTTGGAAATATCTTAGATATGATAAAGATTTTAGAATCGCATAATCGGAAAGACAAAATAACAGAGCAAAATTCGATGACGTACAAACTTGTCATGTGTCGCCAAGAGGATAGTGAGATATTGAAGATGATTATGATGAAAGTACTAAAGCAGCCATGTGACGGGGTAGAAGTAGAAATCCCTTAAGCAAGCTGAGAAACAAATTAGCTGTTATCACGCACGAAAATATAACAAGAACACGCTACCCTGGAATACAAAAGAATAAGCAATGAATTCCGACCTGTCTAAAAACGCAATCTACCCATTATCAACAAAACAAAGAATACTCTTTAGTTAATAAATATAAACGAGCTGATAGGATATAAAGTGAAAAGTGAACAACGCAGGGAGAAAATTAAAAGAAAAAAGTTACATATAATCACTAGTGTAATGGATATTAGCGCGGAAAAGTTAATTTGGGGTAGGGTTTTCAATTCCTACCCTATTCTGTTTCCTTTACATCGCCCCAATGACATTGGAAAAGGCACACATCCATCTTACTCCAGATATGGGTTAAATAACGGAAGGGATTGCAGTTAAAACACCCAAATAAAGTAAAGTTACATATTGCAAATATTAATTACCACCAAGAAATTTTAAATCAAAGTTTGAGTTTTTTTTATTAGATTTTTGCCATTTTTTAATTATAAATTTTAAATCAATTTTGAAATTATAATTTTAAATCAAAATTTCTTTGTATTTTATTACATTTATGACAACCTTTTGAAATTATAAATTTTAAATCAATTTTTTTTTGTATTTTAACATATTTATGGCACCCTTTTGAAATTATAAATTTTAAATCAATTATTTTTTGTATTTTATTACAGTTATGACACACTTTTGAAATTAAAAATTTTGAATTAATTTTTTTTTTTGTATTTTATTGCATTTATGACACCTTTTTGAAATTATGAATTTTAAATCAAAATTTGTTTTTTATTAACTTTTTGGCACTCATTTGAAATTATAAATTTTAAATCAACAACTCCAACCCTCAGAATAAAAAAAAATAACAAAAATCAGGGAGTTATTCATATTTTATAAGTGCGGATGATATTTCAGTTATATACAAGGAATTTTTTTACAATCAAAAAATAAAACAATCTGTTTTTTCCTTGTTTATTGGGGTGTACCCTACGTAGAATTCACAATTAGAAATAGCGCTCCTCAGTCGCCAACATTTGGGGCGATCGCAATGGTCAACCTGAGCAGAGTGCAATGTAAGGTCCTCGCACAGGGAGAATTTGGTGTGAATCACTTTTATTTTGAACAGAATTAATATTTTGTGTTGAATTAACAGAAAAGATCGCAAACTGCACTCTCTTGAAGCAGCAACCCGTCTAAAGGAAGGATAAACGCAAATTCCTCGTATTCTCGAAACAGCCATTTCTTCTTAGTTTCACCGTGTGCGCTTAAATATACTAAGCAAACAAAGAACATACGCAAGGCAAATCAACAGTAATAGGACAAAAGGTTCACAAAAATAAGTATGGCGTTAACACACAAAAAGAGATACAGACATACGATTGAAGCGTTCTAGATTCAAGACAAGAAACAATCTAAGATTATTTACCTTACCTCCCCATGATGCAGGATGTGGCACAAGGCCGTTTTTGATGCGGGGTCAAAACCGATTTTTTTTACAATTTGAAACCAGCTTGAAGATGTTTGGGTCCGACAGGCTATGTTACCCTAGACACGCCACGGCTGCTATGGATGTAGTAGAAATATTGACTCTACGACTCCAATGAAATACAGGATGATTGTGTGCGCGCGCCCAAGTACAAACACATACATGCACCACTTGTCGACAATGGAATATGTTTTAAAGCTCTAATGAATAACTGACTATTAAAAGGCTCGAGAGACACTAAAAGTAGAGGGTTAGTTTGAATATTAATAAGAACGACATATATTGTATGAGTGAAAGAGGATATCGTGTGAAGGTTATGTGGATAAAGAGGAGAAATAACGATTGGCCATCTATGTAAAGAGGATAAAATAGTAATATTCTGGAAAGCATTCGTATGAGAATGTGTTCCACAAATTAGCAGTTATTTTGTAAAAGCTATTAAAGACACTATTCAGCTTTGCTCGAGCAAAGCTGAATAGTGTCTTTAATCGCAAATTCTTCGTATTCTCGAAAGAGCTATTTCTTCTCAGTTTCATCGTGTGAGATTACAGCGGATCTTTTCCTAACTTTTAGTACACACCGGGGATCAAAGCGGGGGGATCACTGGCCGGTCGTTGGTAAATTTGGGTGATGGTAGCGTTGTATGTTTGCAACATTGATCCCTCTGTGTTAGTCACAGAATTTTCTCTTCTCTCTTTGACAGTTAAAGCCACATCTTCATATATGAACACATTTTCTAGCAGGCACTGTCATAAAAATGAGATTTTCGCAAACTATATTGTTTTATTATCATAGCAAGTCAAGACTTTTATCTTTTCATTTAAAGTGGTAATCTTCTGGTTGCCATATTTGTACGACTAGTTAAGAGTAACTGTATATGGTTAAATGGAACTGGTATACATGCACAACGAACAAAATTGACAAAGTTTACAATAAGAAATAACAAAGGAAAGAAAAAAAAAGATAACATTATATTAAGCAAACAAAGAACATATGCAAGGCAAATCCACAGTAAAGGTTCACAAAATAAGAATGGAGTTAACACACAAAAGGAGATACAGACAAGAAAGAACAAACCTAAGGTTATTTACCTTAACTACCCGCGAGGCAGGATGTGGCACAAGGCCATTGCTAATGCGGCATCAAAACCGAGCCTCGGACAAAAGTTCCTGTAAACCCCGTATGCACGGTGTCGGGTAGCTGTCTACCACACCAGACGAGACTCTGGGTTCCTCTCCGCCCGACCAGCACAGTCGGAGACAAATCTCCAACTAATTGCCGAAGCTAGTCAAGAACAAACCTAAGTTTGATGGGACGGAGAAGTCATCTATCTTATTGTCTAGAAAGAAATCCCAGAATATATTTGAGTGTTTTGTGTATAAAATGTTGAGGTTATTTTGTTTGTTTGTTTTTCTGTTTGAGGTTATTCCGACCAGGTTTGTGAAGATTACCAATCTCCGCGTTTGTTTTCTTAATACACTTTTTATCTTGACACACATTCGAAAATATATTTTGACTCTCCCACGCGTCTGGTGAGGGAGCTTCCGCTATTATTTTTGTGGGTTGGACAGGTTTTATTAACACGGTTTTATTTTAGATTTAATGTTTTGTTTTGTATTATATATATTTCGTTATTGGTCTCATCGCCTAAGCGCTATTTCGTGACAGATGTTCTTGAGAAAATTATGTGAAAAAATAATGAAAAATAGAACAACTATTCTTATCCAGATTTTATAACATGTGAATTTCATTTGGTCCCGGCAAATATGTAATATTGTGTTTTCTTTTTATAGAGTGTGTAGTTGTGTGGTTGTAGTGTTATTAGAGACTATGATGGCAATTGTTTTAAATTTGTTTATAATATATGATGAGCTTAACTTGTTTATTATTATTATTAATGTGTTTAACATTTATACCTATTATGGTTTTGAGTCTTGTTTCATCATGCTCGTAATTATTATGCATTTGGTTACAATAGAATAAGTTAATAGTATTATGTTCATTTTGACATTAACTATTATTAACAATATTATCGATTTTCTTAGAGGTATTATTACGTTTACTGAGACAACTTTTAATTTGTTGATCAAATATATAATAATGGTCAGACTTTCATTATTAAAAGTGCTCAGTACACATATCAAAAGATAAAAAATGAACATCTAGAGCTCTCAAGTATAGAAGATTAGGAAATCAGCCGATTCCGCTACGCCAGTTCCGCTAATTGATTTACTAACTTTATTTTTTAAAAATAAAAATTTATGAAAGCTACATAATTTTCATAAATGAATAAAAGCAAGACGTGAGGTGTACTAAAAGTTGATCAGGAGGAGGAGAAAATCAAGTGTATTGGAATTGTATCGGTGACGGATTAAATGAAATATGAAAATACGTTCTTTTTCTCTCAATTCAAATGAACACAAAAGGATTTTTTTTTCATTGAATCGAAGGGTCGAAAACGAGGTAGCAGAATCGGGTGATTTCCTAATCTTATAATCACAGGCATCCACACAAATACACACACACACACACACACACACACACACACACACACATATATATATATATATATATATGTGTGTGTGTGTGTGTGTGAGTGTGAGTATACAGGATATCCATAAAGTTCGTTTGCACTTTAAACAATTATAACATTATTTGTATTTGTGATAGAAATAATCTGTAAAAAAGGATTAGAAATAAATAAATCTGTATTTTTTAAGGTTTTATTGAATTTTTTTTTAAGTTTATGGATGCAAGACTTTCGTCGCTGATACATGCCCTTCCAGACGGTGGCTTAGTATGGACGAAACCTGTCTCTTTAAATGTTTTTCATCCATTTAGCAATAGTGTTCCTATGAGGTGGTTCTTTTTGTATTCAATTCCAAACATTCTTTCTACAGCAATAGTAGATTTCAGTTCAGCCAACCAAAGGACACGGTTTACATTTTCCTCAGTTGAAGGATCAAATTGATTCTGGAAAAAAGAAAATATTTTTGTTTACTTATCTAAAGATTGTTGCAAATTTTGTGGTAAATAATTTTTCAATAACTATACTTAAAACTAGGTACATAAAACTTTAAATCATTTTTTACAGATTATTTCTATCACAAATACAAATAAAGTTAAAAGTTTTTATTTTACAGTGCACACACTCTTTATGGACACCCTGTATATATATATATATATATATATATATATATATATATATATATATATATATATATATATATATATATATATATAGGTTGGTTGGTTGGTTGGGTTTTATGGCATATCAACCACTGTGGGTCATTTAATGCCAAATTAATATATATACATACATACATACATATACATATATATATATATATATATATATATATATATATATATATATATATATATATATATATATATATATATGCATATCTATACACAGATATACATATATATATATGTATACACGCATATACATATATATATATACATACACATATACCGATACATATATTAAATGTACAGTACTATTAAACATATAGCTGGCAACATTATTTTTTCAAAAACGCATAACTGGCAACATTATTTTTTCAAAAGCGTATAGCTAGCAACATCCTTTCCAAAAAACGTATAGCTGGCAACATTATTTTTCCGAAAACATTATCTGGGGCCTTGTTGTTGGACGTAGTTTATCGTCATGCTCAGGTCGCGGATGTAGTTTATCGTCATACCCACGACGGAGATGTAGTTTATCGTCATACCCAGGACGATATATATATATATATATATATATATATATATATATATATATATATATATATATATATATATATATATATATATATATATATGAAGTGTGTGTCTGTGTATGTGTGTAATCTATATCAGAAATTTAACTATCTACGATTCTGACATTCTTTATGATAATGGTTAAGACTGACGCAATTACTCGATCAAAAGAAAATAATGAAAGTTTTTTTTTAATTCTGGTCCGTATATGCAGCAATATATTTGTAAATTGGGAAATGCAATGTAAAATTAAAAGGACTGAAGAAATACAGTTTGTTTAACACACACACACACACATACACACTGACGCTATAAACTGTTTCTTGAGTTATGATATTATAATAAAGAGAACAAAGGCCTTTCTCATCTTTCTCTATCCCCCTCTTTCTCTTTCTCTCTCTCTCTCTCTCTCTCTCTCTCTGGCAACACTAATGGGGCTGTTATCGTTTTTTAACTGTCACCTCTTTTATCTCATTTTTCTATCTTCTCGCTGATCTTTTAATACGGCCTTTTATATCCACTTCACATTATTCAACCAAAAATGTTCTCCTATCTTTCCCCCTTCAATTTAAATCGTTTAATCAATTCAATTCTATTTTCCTTTTTTATCCTTAACTGTTTTCTCTTCCATGCTGACCTCATTTTATCACCATAACCAATATTTCTCCTGAGCGTTTTGACAATTTTGCTGTTCATTTTCAAGTTCCAGTATCCATAATTCACAAATGTACGACATACAATGTATCCATTATGACAATTTTATATTACTTTTCATTATCTTTCTCTTTTAATTAAAGTGAAGGACCCCAAAAAAATCGTAAAGTGAGACAATATATGGTTGCCAGCAAGGGGAAGCATCTAGGATTCGAGCTTCGAATTTCATACGTCAAAATCATGAAAATAAGAATTATTTAAATATATGGAAGTTTTTTTTAGCAGTCGTCGGAAATGTGGCACTTAAAGCTGAAGGCGAATCGAAGTAGCCGTCAGATGCGTTCCAAATGCTACGCAAAACTTTAACTAAGAGGAAAATATAATTTCAAACACAGAAAAGAGTGCTCTGCTGCTGTATAAATGCTGGATCTTTTCCTTGAAGATGAAGAGGAGATCTGAAGCAACAAAGATGTGATTCTACAGGAGGAAGGTAAGAATGCCATGGACGGAGCATGTGAGTAACGATAGAATCAGAAAGAGTTAAATGAAGTTTCTAAGGCATACAATATGGAAAATAAACCAGTCGATACAGTGAAGGAACTGGAAACAGTAAATAAGCAATAACCAACTCATGCAAACGAATAAGAGAACATGGCAGAAGATTGGTAGTAAAAAAAAATGTATTATAAAGTCTAACATAAAGTAATGAATCTAATATAAAGTCTAATTCAGATATAACGTTCTAACGCCTCCGCCTAAAAAAATTCCTTCGAAAGTCGTCTCCTTCTCTTTCACTTCCGGTGTTTGCTTGGAATGGCGCCATTTACTTTCTAATATTCTATCTCGTTTGGCTCTTGGGAGTATTACAGAGTGTCCACCATTGTAAACATCATTGAAAATATTGCTAAGAGATAAAAAATTAAGTTGCGGAGAGCCCTGATGACTTACGTCTAGAATGCATACAACACTCATAAGAAGAATATATACAGTGTAACCCGGATATAAGAGAAACACGGATATAAGAGAAATTTTCTCTGGACCCAAATTAGAGCCATATTTACCTAAACAAAATAGACCAAACCCGGATATAAGAGAAATCCTGATATAAGATAAACCCGGATATAAGAGACTTAATATCCTGTCCCGGCAACTCTCTTATAACCGGGTTACACTGTATTATCATTTTCATAGTATTTATGTTATTAGGTTGGTGCAAAAATAATGTCGTTTTCTCACATATTTTAGTATGTGAGAAAACGACATAATTTTTGCACCAACCTAATATAATAAAACATATATGAAAGTAATCTTAAATTTATTCCAGATCTTCGGCTTCCATTCTCATAAACATTCAATGTCGGAAGAATATCGTAATTTTCTTTCTCTTTCTCCTTTTGTCAAAAGGTCTCTTAATTCATATCCATAATGATTAACGTTATCGCCTAAATAAAATTAATTCTGGCTTTCTTCCATTTCTCGTTACCCATTCTAATGTTTATTTTTTCTCTCAGGACGTTACAATTAAACATTACTTTTATTTTAATGCTCTTCGTTTCTCAACCATTATTTAGCAGTTTCCTGTTTAGACGGTCACCAATGACAGTAATTCAACTCTCTTTCATATTAGCAAGATCATAGGGTGTAGGCGACAATTGTCTTCGTCTATGTACACTCATATTCGTTCAAAGCATTTTTCAACGCTTGTTTTAATTAATTAAGTATCTCCCTGGAAAGAATTTTAAAAGAGGATGAATTTAATTTTAAATAACGAAAGGTACCTCGTAAAAGCTCATCAGATTAATAAATAAGCAGGTAACTTTCGGTAGAAATAAACAATGGTTTTCAGATTATATGAAAGTTCAATATTCTGATATGACAACAAAAGGTTGGCAGTCTCCTCATAGACGAAGAGAAGACTTGAAGCAACAGAAATGTGGGTCTCTGAAAAGAGAGTGTGTATGCCATGGATGGAACTCAAAAGCAACAGAAAAGTCTTACGGTAAAAGGGAACAAAAGTGATATTCATACTGCCAATCAAAAATAGAGAGCTGCAATATCACAAATCGCTATATGTGTTTTCGTGTTGCTGTTATCGCTCGAGGTCATGGAGAATTCGGCATTCACGGTTTATTCCGAAGGAAAATGAACAGCGGAAGATAATATGTCTAGAGATCATATGTGAATAGATCGTGCAGCGTGGGATAGAAGGACTAGACTATAGACCAAATTTACTTGAGATACAAGCGATTCGTGGATATGGAAAGTCATGGTTAGCAAAATTTTCAAAGAACACGCTACATAAAAGAAGTTCCTTTTACATTCATTTTCCAATATTATTTCTTCTCCCTCTTTAAGAGTCGAATAATTTCACTTGCCTAACGTTCATTCTATCTTCTGTTTATATCATCTACTAGTAAATAAGTCTTCACTCAACCCGCCAGGTCTCGTGCCTGACTATACTTTAAGGTTTTATCTGTTTAGAAGTCGAGCTGTCTTCAAAATAACATATATATATATATATATATATATATATATATATATATATGTGTGTATACATATATATATATATATATATATATATATATATATATATATATATATATATATATATATATATGCACATACACGTTCGGCTGTAATTTCGCATGGAGTTTTGACTTTACTTTAAGGTCTTCTTGTCTGTTTAGAAAAATAATCTTTTTAAAATAAGATATATATATATATATATATATATATATATATATATATATATATATATATATATATATATATACATATATATATATACATATATATATATATACATACATATATATATATATATACATACATATATATATATACATACATATATATATATATATACATACATATATATATATATATACATACATATATATATATATATACATACATATATATATATATATATACATACATATATATATATATACATACATATATATATATACATACATATATATATATATACATACATATATATATATATATACATACATATATATATATATACATACATATATATATATATATACATACATATATATATATATATACATACATATATATATATATATATATATATATATATATATATATATATATATATATATATGTAGATAGATGTTATTTTTCTCTCTTTTAAATAAGACCCACTATTACGAGACTAAGGTTTTGATGTACCTCACTTTTCCGAATAAATTAGATAAATAGCCACGCTTCTCCTTTGGGTATTTCTTCTTTTGCATCTATCAAAATTTCCATTACTCTACCAACTTTACCGCGGGCTTTTACGTTCTAAACATAATCGAAGCCTGTCTAGTAACTTCAAAATTTTCATCTCAGGATACTGAATGTTTTTAGAACGTCGGTAAGTTTATTCACACAGAGAAATTTAATAAGAGATGCTTAAACATGGAAATAATCATTGTTTATCTAACATCTCAGTACAGGAATTAGGCGATCATGACACAACACAAATTCTTGTCTTTTGTTTCAATAAGTAAAAAAAGATGAACTTGAAACATAGTACATCGTTAGATCACGTAGATAAATTGCGATTGGTTTTATTACAAAAACGATGTAGAATAATTAATAGACTGAAACGGAAAACGTTAAGGAAATTGAAACAATAATATGAAAAGTTAACTGCTCCGAACATAACACTATCAATCCAGAACAACCTGAGGATTCCTGTGGTGTACAGGAGGCAGAACGAAGATTATATTGTGCAACTCATTATATATATATATATATATATATATATATATATATATATATATATATATATATATATATATATATATATATATATTAGGTTGGTGCAAAAATAATTTCGTTTTCTAACATATGTTACTATGTGAGAAAACGAAATTATTTTTGCACCAACCTAATATATAATAATGGTCTCTCCCGTCGGTTTCGACGTATGAGTATCTGCCAGCTTATTGATTCAGTTATGAAAGTTTAAGTTATCTCTCTCTCTCTCTCTCTATATATATATATATATATATATATATATATATATATATATATATATATATCATTTATCATTTCATACTACAATACAATACAAGATTTTTGCGTTCATCTGAAAATTAAATTTTTACGTGTGACGCGAAAAACACTAACTTTATATAATGCAATTCTTTTTTCAATTTTATCACGTAGACATAAGGGATATACTTCAAGGGACCTAGCTATGTTAAATTTAATGCCTAAATATTTTTTTAAAATTAAAAACTATTAAGTAAAACCTACATATTTTAAACAATATGCTGTAAACATTTTAAATCATTTAGACAGTATTCATGTTTAATTTTAGAAGATTTGGTTACAATGTTGGCAAATTGCAAAAGTAGACTGGCATGCTGCTGTAAATGTTGAGAGCGGTTAGATACATCATTCGATTGCAACCTTTACCTTTCGAAACAACGTAGCGGTAGTATGGGTAACATATATATTATTCTTTTTCTCTTGAAGATCCAATCTTCCAAAGGACACTTCAATTTATATACAATTTTGGGTTTCTGCAACACGCCAAAGGATATGCTATATATATATATATATATATATATATATATATATATATATATATATGAATAAAAATGACAATAGGAAAACTGGAAACTGCTGACGCTTTGCGTCCAATGTGGACTTTATTGAAGCAAAATACGAAAATGAAATATCCAGTTTTCCTATTATCAGTTTTATTCATAAATATTGTCTTCTCTACTTGTTAAATCGGAGAAATTTTCATACATACATACATACATATATATATATATATATATATATATATGATAGAAATTAACAGGATTTGAGATAATTAAGTAATTCATCGAGTCTAGAAGAAACCTCAACAGAATGCACTGGACGGCCGTTTCGTCCTATATTTGGGTCTCATCAGCAGTGCGCATCCACTACCGAGAATTGAAACCTTGGACTGTTATATTGACAGGCAAACGTCATACCAACTGTACTGCTGGCGAAACGGTCGTCGAGTGCTTTCTGCATTCTTTTGAGGTTTCTTCTAGACTCGAAGAATTACTTAATTATCTAAATCCTCCTAAATTTCTATCATTTGTATCTCCTTGCTTGAACCCACTTCTAATGCTCTGGATGGAGTGGCTTGGTCATGGTAGTCGTGGCTCTTGGAAGCACAATCCTATCGGTAAATGTACTTGGATGAGTTCCACCACGGAATATGTGAACGAGCGGCGCAATATCGAGTCTAGTTCGCTACCTCTTTGTCAACGAGGCCCTTTAATACAGGTGGTATGACGTTTGCCTGTCAATGTAACCATCCGGGTTTCAATTCTCTGTAGTGGATGCGCACTGCTGATGAGTCCTAAATATAGACTCGATGAATTACGTTTTTATTTATTTATTGTCATATGCCCCAGTCGACGAATGGGTTTATAGGGCGATCATATGCCGACTAGGAGATATATACACTCTCACACCTGTGAAGAGATAAAAGCTATCTCTCTCAGATCGTGAGAATGGACAACTGGTAAACAAAAATATTTATAAGACCACTGTTCGATTGGGATAATCGAACAGTAATCTTTACCAGGTCCGCTTCGTTTTCAACACGAATACCAATCCACAAGACAAGGATGAACTATAAGGCTTAGCGATTTTTGACACAAGAATCTCAATATGTACAAAATATACAAATATCAAAATAAAAGAACAGATAAGTATGAGTTAAAACATCCGAAGACCAGATCTCAAACTTACGTTGGGATATAAAAATTCGCCCAATACCAAATGGATTCAACTGGACCCGAACATACAAAATATAAGTACGAATTACTATGGATTAAATGCAGAAGCCAACGCACACACAAAAGAGATGGGATAGGAGTTACAATTATTGTTTTTACATGTGGAAATGTGTTTGCAAAAAGATAATATTCGTGGATGTATGTATATCTTTTCTACTACGGGTCCAAAATATGATTACTTATCTTTTGTATTCAGTTCTCTTTTTTTCATATCAATGTCCTTTCTTTTCTCAACACAAACACAATTTCACACACTGTCCGTCTGTAACAGATGTATACACTTTCTTCCTCTCTTTGTTTCGCCTTTTTCTTTCCTTCCTTTCTTCTGTAGACAGCTCGACTTCCAAATACGGCTCACTGCAACAGGAATGTACACTTTCTTCCTCTCTTTGGTTTTCTTCTTTCTTTTCTTCTTCTTCTTTAAACAATTCACCTTATAACAGAGGTATACACTTTCTTCTCTGGTTTTCTTCTTTTTCTTTCTTTAGGCAAGCTGAATCATCAGCATATAACTTCCTCTGCGTCTTCAATTTTGGATTCTCGAACAGGAATATATCTTTATATTTCTTGCTCGGAGTTGCCTGGATTGAACTGGATAAGTTTCATCACTATCAAATGCGTGCTATCATTCCGTTCATAAACTATCAGCGCTTCGGCTTCAGGTCTTGACTTTTCAAAGTCCAGATAGCAACTGATCCTCGAGTGAATCTTTGACTGTCACGTGTCTTAAGTTTTGGCGCGAATTCCAACTTACATCCGTCTCCTGTCTAGCTTCTGTCTTGACATTTGCCGCTACGTGTAATTGGGTCAGTCGACGTTTTAACCTGCCTTCCAAAATGTCATAAGACTTCACGTAATCTTTATTCTGTTGCTAGGCGGAAATTAACCTTCATATATGCGTGTTTAGGCCATCTGCTTTCCTCACCCGTCATAATATATATATATATATATATATATATATATATATATATATGTATGTGTGTGTGTGTGTGTCCTATAGTTACTTTAATATATTTTTGTTTATACGTTACTTTTATAGATACGAATATTTAAGTAATTGCTCTATTTATAATAAAGAGTATTAACAATTAATTACCGGCCTGAATATGCGAGAAATCCCCAAAACATGTCCTCCGACATGAGTCGAAACTGCATCCTACACGGAACTATTGTATAGCCTGATGGGCCATATATTAGTTTGGTGCAAAAATAATGACGTAATAATGTCGTTTTTGACGTAATTTTTAACGTTAAAAAACGACATTATTACGACATTATTTTGCACCAACATAATAATTTAGCTAGAGTTGAAGCTCATATCTGCTCGAAGCATATCTTAACGTGTAAACATACGTTAAGATACGCGTCGTTTTTGCTGGCCTCGGTAGCGATTACCGATCCCTTTTCTCTATTTCAAAGACGAGTGCAACCGCGGACAGCTGTTTCCCGGGAACGGGTCCTATGCAGTATTTTCTCTGCTCAGTTGCGTCTCTGTCCGCGGAGAGAGACGCAGCTGAGCCGCACGCTACACGAAGACAGAGACGCAACTGAGAAATGATACATGATTGCCTATGCCAAGTAAATATTGGCCGGGGCATGTGCCGATATTGTATCATTCATATTGTAGATGATGTGTGCAAGTAGTGGAAATGGTTATGCCGCTAATGGCGAAGATGAAAATTAGCTTTGCGGATTACCTACGGATTTCATCTGCAAAACAAAAAAGATAATATCCATCATTATCTGCTCTACAATTTAACCCTGTGCTTGCATTCTTTTCAAGTTTTCTTTATTTTTCCATTAGGGCTAAAATCCATTAGTAAATTAAACCCTTCAAGCAAACCCATTTTCTCTTTAAACTTCTTTCAAGCCAAAAACTTTATCATATGATAGGAATTTTGAAGAGATGATTATCCGCTTTTATTTTCACATGTATTCTCTTAGTTACAAAAGCCGACACAGCTATTGTAAATATACGTCAGTAAAAATAACAAAAAAAAAAAATTACTAGCTATAATAAAACCATAATTGTTCTTCGGTAGAGAAAAAAAAATTCAATGCAATATTGGTTAGTGCTTCACGTTATGCCGATTTTATTTTCCCTTTTACTTTAATGTGAATTCATTTAACGAGGAACCCCACCTCATTGGATTTTAAGCTTGGAATTTGAAACGTAATTGCATTTGAACGATCACAAAGCCTTATGTTTGGAGAAAAAGAAGTTCGTTAAGGAACAAAGCTCGTTAAATTGTAACAATACTACTCACGTAAACTTGCCCGGCTTAAAAGGGAAAGGTATTGACAAAAAAGAAAAAAAAAAGAAAGAAAGAAAAGAAAAGAAAGAAAGAAAGAAAGAAAGGGTTAAGTATCTAACAACTGTGGCTTGCTGTTTTCAAAATGGGTGCAGAAATAAGGGAAGTCACATCGACCTTATTTGGTTTGTAGACTGGAATAAAGAGAAATGATTAAAAAAACAAAAAAAAACAAAAACAAAAAAAACCCTAAAAAACAACAACAGAGAAAAACTAAGGAAGAACCCACTGGGATGATGAAATGGAGCAATTATATAAATGGAAATATATGAAGGATAATAGTCCTTAAGGAAATTAGATCTGTTTACGTTAAATAACCAAACAAGAAAGTATTTAAAAAAAATGAAATATAACCGATGCATTGCTGTAAGTTAAAACCGAAATCTGTTAATTTACCACCTACGGTAGTTCAGACGCACAATGAAACTCGGACCTTCAAAAACAAGGAAGCTAAGTCATCAAAAACACTACACTTACAGCTTATTAAACAAAAAGATGTTGTAATGCGACATATTTAATGAAGTCCTCTTCATGCAGATGCCCCCTCAGTTCACCGTTGACGAAATGGCAGCTAAGTGATAGTTATCACACACATACAAACAAACACACGCACACACACGCGCACACACACACACGCACACACACACACATATATATATATATATATATATATATATATATATATATATATATATATATAGAGAGAGAGAGAGAGAGAGAGTTAAACCTAGAGAGCAAGGCAAACCTACCAAGGTTTCACCGAAGCGGATCATCAGGGAAGGCTGGCTAAAAAACGTAACGAAAGAACGGAATATTTATAGCCTATAAACATAAATTCATAATGGTCACGTGGTCATGATTTTATGTTTATAAGCTATAAATATTCTGTTCTTTTGTTACCTTTTTAGCCAGCCTTCCCTGATGATCCGTTTGGTTGAAACCTTGGTGGGTTTTCTGGCCCTCTAGGTTTAATAAGGTCAGCTCTACTTAACGTATTGACCAATACGCTAAATTGTAAAATACAAAAAA
>OZ010584.1:102677624-102747624 GCA_963932145.1 Acanthosepion lycidas | reverse complement strand
ATCTGTTAACCGCAGCAGTTAACAGTTGGTTCAACGTACCTCAAAACCTACAATCTCTTGGCCAGAAGACTTGCTGCCTGATGTAGCTTATAGACGTACCTATAACGGAGTCCGTATAGATCTAAGGAACACTTAACTCTTTCTTCGCCTCTGTTTTCACCACTCTCTCATCTACTCTCACAACACGTTAGGTGAGTGACACGCAGTTTACTTATCTCCATTCTCGCAACATGTCATTTGAGTGTTACATGTTCCAAGTCTTCATTCCTCATAATTCCTCAACTGACACTTTCTGATTTTTAGTATAGTTTTCCATTTATATATCATTTATCATTTTCTTTAAATCCTTCATGTTCACCTGTTCAGTGCGTAGTAAACTCAGTATTCAACTGCAGAATGTGTATCAAACATTTTGATTCTTTATCTGTGTGGAAATCGCCCGGCATTCACTAGAATTTTAGTCAGTATGGATTCTGTCGTCTTTTCATTGATTACAATGTAATTTCCTTGAGTCTTCATAATACAACTAGTTTCCAGAAGGTACTTTTTCTATTCTAATGTTCGTTCAGTTTTTTTGCCTCTCCTCTTCCTTATTTAGATTCTAGCTAAATTCCACTTCTTGCTTGATTTTTACGTCTCCAGATCGAAGATCAAACTTTTGGCAGTCTCTCTTGCTAATGGCCATAGTTAATGGTTAGTGCTTTCTTTCCATTTTCCTATGCTTTCTAGTCTATGTATTTGCATTTTTTTTCTTCTGAGTTTGCTACTAATTGTCATCGGCATATGTTGTTGATATCATTGTAGTCGATATTACATGTCAGAAGGTCAACTTCTCAGTACGTAGGTTTAATCAATCCCCTCTTTTTTAAACGAACATTAAAAGAGAGACCTGAAGAAATTTCAACCTGAGTAATAAAAACAAGCAAGCTTAAATAGTATCGGAAAAACTAGAGACATTTTGGTTCGTACCACTGTAAAGGGATATCATGAAAACACAAAGTTAAACTCAACGTAATCAATCTCAATATTGCATCTGATAAAATAAGATAACATTATAATCTTAGATATTTTCATTATTTTTAAATTTTGGGGGCTATTACAATAGATTTTAATATGTTTTTAAAATATGTTGCCCTCTCTAAGATTTATCTTATTGTCTATGCGTTCATCGATTTCATTGTATTGTTTAAACCATCGATATTATTCACTGCCTTATTGAGATATATGCATTACGCTAATAATTTTATAACGTATTCTTTGTTCAGCTTTTTAATATTTGACATGGATAAATTTTGAGGTTTTGCCACAGTATATTTTTCAATCGTATAATTTAAACTATTGTCTATTATCACAAGGGAATAGCTCATTAAAATTAATTTTCCACATGTCAGTATGAAGTATGAATGAGTTGTTCCGCTTGCATAAATGAACCGCTTTGATGAAAAGAAATGAAATAAAAAAATAGTATAGCCCAAGAAGGCAAGACAGAAATATTTTTAACGAAACAGCAATGCATATGTACACACGTCTGATTTGGTCCCATCGAAAAAAAAGAAAAAAATATGATCAAAATAATAAAGATTGAGATAGTAGTAATAATTAAGGGATTAATATCACTGCTGGAATTCATAATTTGTTAAATGAAAATATCATCACTCAGCTGACATTGAATTTTCGCCTATCGCAATGACCGTCAGGCATTGCCCTCTTTTCACCTTCCGGTCTCAATAGACACCAAAACCGTCTCTGCGTCCTTGTGGATAACGGATTATTTTCCACCATGTCATCACTTTCTCAGAAGAAACGTCGCAAGTCTCTTGCTTTGAGAGAAAATATTCAGGCGAACTACATTCCTCAGATCGACCACTTTTAACCTCAACGGCTAAGAACAGCTATGACACGCCCATTGTAGTGAATCAGCCTCATTTTTTCGTAATCCATAAGTGGGAGATAAGTTGTTTGAAAGACCGATTGCTTTGTGGGACCGACTCACAAAAGGATGACTATCTGGCCACTATAATCTTAACGTGTTCATGTCTAGATTAAACTATAATCTTTTCTACGGATCTCGCTAAAGTGTACAACAAATCTGTAAACCTCTACCTTGTGTAATTCATGGGCTTTGAGATTTCATAATTTGTCAAACCTGAGTAAATAATGCCTTCGAAAATACTCGATCATCAGCCAATATACACAGAATTTTCGCCTTTCACGATGGCCGTTTGTTTTCTCAGGGAGGACTCATGCTTTGAGCGCCAATTGCGACTTAAGTGCAACACTAGACCTCAATTGGAACTCGATTTGTTGCTAAAGATACTGGGAAATGGTCGATTGCTTATAGCGTTCCAGTAAGTATTTGACTGCCCTTGTTAATTTCTAACTTTACAAGAGCTAGATCAAGATAAATGGTGTCATCTATGGGCAGGGATTTCCCAGCCTTCAACTTACGGTCTCGATAGACTCCAAAAGCGTTTCGACATCCTTGTGAGTAACGGATTGTTTTCCACTGTGCAATTTCTTTCTCATAGAAGAAACCATTCACTGCTCTATAGCTGTTTCGATAGAAAGTATTCTGACGAACTAAATTTCTTAGTTCCACCAGACATAAACATCAAGACTAGGACGAAACATGCCACACCCATTGTAGTGAACCAGCCTCATTTCTTTCGTCGTCCATTTGCGTGAGATAAGTTGTTTAAAGACCGATAGCTTTGTTGGACCGACTCACAAAAGAATGCTTACCTGACCATTATAATCTTACCCTGGTCATGTCTAGATTAAACTATAATTTTCCCACGTATCTCGATAAAGTGTACACCTTACTCTGTAAACTTCTACCTTGTGTAATTCTTGGGCTTTGAGATTTTATAATTTGTGTAACCAAACTAGTGGCGGTCGATCATCACCCAACGATCAGTGAATTTTTGCCTATCGCGATGAACGTTTGTTTCGCCGTGCTTTGAGCGCCAACTGGGACTTAAGCGCGACACCAGATCGCAAGTGGAGCTCGATTTGTTGCTAAAGATACTAGGAAATGGTCGATTGCCCGTGTCGTTCCAGTACGTCTTTGACTCTCCTTGTTAAGAGCTAGATTACTAAATTCCTAAGTTCTACCAGACCTATGCATTAAGGCTAAGACCAGCCATGCCACGCCCATTGTAATGAACCGGCCTCATTTATTTCGTATTCCATTGGTGTGTGGTAAATTGTTTGTAGGACCAACTGCTTTGTGGGACCAACTCACAAACCGATGCTTACTTGACCAATATAATCATAACCTGTTCACGTCTACATTAAACTATTACCTTTCCCACGTAACCTGATAAACCGTGCCATTTACTCTGTAAACTCCTACCTTGTGTTGCTCTTAGTCTTTGTACGGGGTGAATATTATTCTAAAAGAAATAACTCATCTAGCGGATTCCGTTCTCCACTGCGCTAACCGATACGTGAGATGCAAATGTGCGTAAATATAAAGAGAAAATATTATGAGAAGAGAATAAATAATGACTTAAATCTTTTAAAATATTGTTTATCCAGAGCAAGCCCCAGGCTGTAGATGTGAAGGTCCGACCTGGTGAAAGTAAGATGTGTAGCTCGTCTGAACGTGAAAATAGTGATTGTGTAGCGAGATCCTAGCAAGGTTTCGTCGGTAGGATAAGGGCTATAAGGTGGCAAAATTATTCATTACTTATAAAGCCTCTTAAAATCTTTTGAACTCTATCAATACTTGAAAATGCGTAATACTAGTTTGTATATGGAAGCAATAATTTATATTTGTTCAGATTAGTCTCTTGTATGGTTAGGACATGGTAGGAGGAATCAGGTACTTTCTAGGGCGGTACACGTGTCTAAACATATTCCCAGCGTCTGTATGTAGCGAGGGATCGTATTTTCTAGTTCCACTTGTAGTCTTAGGTGAACCAGAGTTCCGATAGACGTTTAAAGCAAGAAACGTCGTTGAGAGGACATGCGTTCTCTATAATTGCAGAGAATA
Organism: Acanthosepion lycidas; assembly: GCA_963932145.1. NCBI lineage: Eukaryota > Metazoa > Mollusca > Cephalopoda > Sepiida > Sepiidae > Acanthosepion > Acanthosepion lycidas. The sequence goes on along the minus strand of OZ010584.1, from coordinate 102,743,627 downwards.
TATCTGCTTTGTGTTGAATAAATGTTATTAGTTGGGTTTTAGAGGTATTTAATATTAAAAGAAAGTTTTCCTTCCATTGTGTTGTTAATGCTAGATAAATCACCTGCTATATTCTGGTAATCGAGATTTTTGGTGGCAAAACACTGTTGTACCCATTTCATATATATTTATTAAAGATCTTTAAATATTTTTAGAAAGATTGTTTATAAAAATTGTAAAGTAGCTAAGAGCGATAAAAGAGCCTTGAAGGAGGCTTGTCTTGATCGTATGGGCTACAGATGACGCCATTAACAAAGGTCTTTTAGTTTAGCAAGTGTTTAGTTACAGCTCATCAAATATCTTGATTAATATGATTAATTTATTATCTAGTATTTCACAGTTTATTTTACTATTTTACATAACGTTTTATAATACTCGTTTTTAGGACAGCCTTTGTAAATCACAGATGCAATAATAGTAATGCCTTCGAACAATATTCGGTCAGACGACTCTAATTCACACACACACACACACACACACACACATATATATATATATATATATATATATATATATATATATTGGTTTATCTCTAATGTGATCTAATTATTTCAAGGTGAGGTTGACAGTGCTTGCTCTCTGGCGATCCGTGTTTGAACCCAAGTGTCGACAGCCTCAATTTATTCAACTTTGACACCTCCACAGTGGGATAACTTCCTCGGGAGTCTATCTTTCTTCAGCTTCGGTTTAGTAGTTAGCCATTTTATTGCTATTCATTTTCTCTTATCATAAAACCCAGGTTCAACAATTTCTGATGGCGTGGGTACGCCAAATGTGTCCTACAAAATTTCCAAAGTCAACTCTTTTCGGTGAGCTTTTAAATCAGTGCATCTGCATTTTAACTGATTAAGGTACCGCTTATGTTCCCATCGATGTCTCTGTACCATGTATATCATTTTGTCGATCCGTTTTTTTTATAACACCATCTTTCCAGAATTCGTTCCCATGTTGATTCATTAAAAGGAAAAAAAAACCAAAAAAAAAAAAACCTTCTCTCCAGACGTGAATTGTGTCCCGTTGTCTGAAACATTTAAAAAATCTCGTGTAGAAAATTGATCGGTAGTTGTTCTTCGACATTTTAATATTCCCGACTATTTAGCGAAACTGTCGATAGTATACTCCATTAACTGTCCTGCGATTTCTATAACTATTCTTAATTATGGCATATCGGTTTTCGGCCAAAGTTGAATTTTGATAGGCGGTGACAATCTCTGCATGAGTTCTTTATATTTTCGATATCTTGATCCATTTTTGGCCAGTGCGTATAACACCACATTGAGGATGTAATTCCAGAAATTCCGGGATGTCCCCTGTGAAATTCCTTTAGTATACGTCTTTGCAAAAATACTTGTATCATACTTCTTTCTGTGTACATAAATACATTATTAAATAATGAAAGTGCATTATTTCATTTAAAACTTAATTGCTTCTTCATTTTCATTATAAAATCGTCTTTTTTTAACATAATTCTTATTTCCTCCATTGTTATGAGCAGTTCTCTTACAGTATTGTATAATACATTATTAATTTCATTTTCTGTCCTTATCCCCGCAATTACTGTGTTCTCAAGTGGTTAGCAGAATTTTGGTATTAGTCTAGATAATCCGTCTTAATATTTTGGATGGTAGAAACTCCACTTTATGATTATAGTTCAATAGGATAGTTCCCCTGCACTGCAGTCTATTTGCTGTATGTGTCGGAAAACCCATTTTTAATCTTTATATGGACAATAATGCACGATGTTCTGTCTGTAGTGCGAATTCCCTACCATGTATGATTTTATGAAAATTTTCATAGCAAATATGATGGGCAATGCTACCTTTTCAATCTGGCTGTAGGTATTTTTCAGCTGCAATTAATGACCTTGAAGCATGAGCTATTGATCTAGTTTTTCTGTCCTCATATTTGTGCAGTATCGCCACTTCAATAACCGAATCACTTGCATCTGATGCAACCACAATCGTTAATTTAGGGACGAAATGAGCTAGTGACAAATCCGACGTTAAGCCTTTCTTAATCTGTTTGAAAGCAATTTGATATTTATTTAACCAATTCTCACTTTAGCAGGTTATTCAAGGGTGCTCTAAAATTCGTGCATTTTTGCTATATATATATATATATATATATATATATATATATATATATATATATATATATATATATATTTAGCATTAGCTAGCAAACCCTAAAAATGCTTGTAACTTTGTTACATTTGTTGAAGAGAGCATGTCTTTTATTGCGCTCGTCCTTGAAGGATCCAATTGTCTGCCCTTCTCATCGATAATCTGTTCTAGATATTTAAGTCTGGACATAAACAATTCACATTTTACTTCACTGACCTTAAAAGCATATTTTTTAATTCTATGATATACTTTTTTTGCATTTTCTGTATGTTGCATTCGGGTCTTACTTTTAATAAGTGCATTATCTAAATATGCTTTTACACAATCCAAATCGGCAAGCATGGTATCCATTATCTACTGGAATATGCTTGGTGCTACCATTATACCAAAAGGAAGTTGGTTGAATTTGTATAATCTATGAGTTTTAATTTTAAGCATTCTTCGTCTAGTAGTACTTGTAGATAAGCGTCTGACAGGTTCAATTTAGAAAAAAAATTACCATCATTTAATTTGGCAAAAATGTCTTCTGGACTTGATAACGAGTAGATATATTGTTTTAGAATTTCATTTAACTCCGTTGAAAAATCAACATATAAGCAGATTTTAATATTTCTTTTTTATTATTATAAACTTTGGACAATGTGAATTCGGAATTGTCTATTTTTGAGATCACACCTAATTTTTCTAGTCTGTCTTATTCCTTATTAATTGGTTCTAATGATGCAAAAGATACACTCCTTTTTGGCTTAAATGTCGGTGTTACATTCTCTTTATTTTAAATTTAGCGTTATTTTTTGGCTTCTTCCTAGAACTGTGAAAACTTCTCCAAAACGCTTTCACAATTCATTCTTTAATTTTTTCATTTGACGTATTAGTACCGGGGATAACAATACCGTGTAACCCGGATATAAGAGGGTTGTCGGGACCGGAGAATAAGTCTCTTATATCCGGGTTTATCTTATATCCGGGTTTGGTCTATTTTGTTTAGGTAAGTATGACTCTAATTTGGGACCAGAGAAAATTTCTCTTATATCCGGGTTACACTGTATTTATTTTATTGCAAAAAGAGTTAACTGGAAGGTTCCAAGATCAGTCTGTTCCAAAATAAATTAGCAGTATTCTTTAATACAAAGACCACTGCTTTCTCTATTTTTCCAACAAGTGAAATGTTACAGGTAAATTCACCCCCAAATTTCCGTCCATTTTCTGAATTTCCATGCGCTACTTTATTAGAAGTCAATAAACTTTACCCACTTTTATCCATGACTGTTTATTTATGAGAGTGATATCAGATTCTGTATTCAGTCTTAATTTTATTTTTACATTATTAATTTCCACAGAAATAAATCTCTTCCTTTGAGAGGGTTCTAACTCAGTTGAAGCCACTATTAATTTTCTTTTATGCTTCTTATCTTTCCTCCATGTATTTATCATGTTCACACGCGTTTTGTTTTTCCTCCATATTTTTTTTTTGGTATCTGCAAGAAGTATTTTCGTATCCTAACCCACCACATTCATATCATTTTTTTCTTAAATAAAAAAATTGAAATGCTTGCCCCCACAACTGTAGCAAGGGGTTAGGTAATGTATGTTGTTTATTGATTTTTATTTATTGTTGCGGTAGGAGTTCAAAAATGTCTACAGTCTTTTCTTTTAGATGTTTGGATGCTATGAACTTGTGGAATATCTCTTTCCTCAATCCTTGCGGTATAGAGTTTTAGGTATACAATACGTTGACACTCTTCCGCTATTTTCAGGAGAGTTAAGTTAGGATCCATTTCTAATTAAGCAAGTTTCCTGGATCTTATTTCCGCGTCCTTATTAGAAGTTAAACCCTGTACGAATATTAAGCAGTTAAATAAATAAGTTAATTCATTTAACATGAATTTCTCACATTCTTCATTAACGGCTTCTGCATAAGTGACAAAATATTCATCACCGCACTTAACTAAGTTAAAACATTGCCATCGTGTATTAATAAATGAGCTCCTATCACCAAAGATTTTTGATAGTATTACAACAGTTTAATCGAAATTTATCTCATGCTTTTTGGCAATATATAATTCACATATTTTTCATATTCACCATGTGAAAATTTCGTTAATAATAAACAAACTTTCTTTTCATCTTTCCACTGCAAACAATTCCTTTTGAAGATCCCTTCGTATGTTTTATGATAAGTTGGAAAATGTATGCCTTCGTCTGGATTGTATACAAATTCGAATGAATTAACACCAAAATCTGGAGTGAATGAATCTGTTGTCATTTCTTCTGTAGTTTTGTAAATAATTAAAAAAAACCTTCTGTTGTCGTATTTATAATTGTAATTGGTGCTCATGTTGTTGTTTTTGTTGCTGCAATTGTTATTCTTGTTGTAGTTTTTGTTGCTGCAACTGCTGTTCTTGCTGTTGCTTTTGTAGCGTCAAAATTTGAAGCATGATAGCTTTTAGTTCTTCCATTTTGACATACGCAGCCGTATATTTTTTTCTGTATTCCTGCAAATACGACGTCACTTTGACGAAGCGGTAAATATTACTGAATATCCTGTTACGACGTATAGGATACGTATATTTCATTTTTTTCCTCGTGTAAGTTCAAAGGATACACGTCAGCACTTTTCTAAATCTCGTCTGTAGGAGAGACTTTGTAAATCACTCATACAATAATACTAACATCTACGAACAGTAGGTCAGACGCCGCTAATTACCATATATATATTTTCCTTTCAAGATTAGGTCGCCTGTTCTTACTCTCTGGCAATCCGTGTTTAAACCCAAGTGTCGTCAGCAACACTTTATTCCTATATGACAATACCAGAAATATATATTTTTCTTTCAGCTATAGATAATGCCAGTATATTTTTAATATAACAAAGGGGTAGGATGACGCTATATTTAAGCGTTATAAACGAAGTGTTTTTAATTTATAAGCAACTTAACTCAGATTTTAATTTATAAGCAACTTAACTCAGATTTAATTAAATCTTAAGCAAATCTACGCAGAAACAGTAGCAGCATCAGTCCCATAACCTGATGTGGTCTTAGGATCACTGCGTTACTGAGTACCTGACGAGCAACCTCCCAGTGTACCAATGTCTGGGTTACTGTGAATGATGTTCCAGTGTACTTAGTGAAATTTGTTAGCCCATGTTATTCTCTGTTTTTTCTTCTGATTTAGAGTAAAGTCAAACCTGATTGAATAGCAACAGAAGCATTGTTGACACAAGATGTGCGCATAACATTTCAATTTGTCTGCGCAACGCCTATGTTGACGCGTTTCCGTAGAAGATGCCTATGATGGTTATGTAGCATTTAATTTCTAAAGCCTGTTATAATTGACGTACTTGCGATAAAATCACGTTAAAAACATCGGTTCTCGTTCACTAAAGTTAATCACCGTCAATCGCAATCAGTACTTCGATCTAGTCTTTTTAAGTGACGACATATAATTCGAACTATGTATCGAATTAAATAATCAACACAGAGTTTATAAGCCATAAAAAAAACAAATCAGTATTTGTCTATAAATATGAGATGAGGTATTCTCAATCAGCACTGATGGAGTTCAAAAACGATTACGCGGACTTGTATATGATTAATTATTTCCCGGTCTATATTTCAGAGATGAAGTATTATGTACACTATTTACATTATTCGAACTATTGTCCACATCTTTGTCGCCATATTTATTACAATGTTTCTGTCGTTATACGCATCGGCCTTCATCAGGTTGTTGGAATGTAAAAATCGAACCCTTTATTTCGCCCACTGGGGTAGACTGTTCTAGTTCCATGTGCCATATTTAATGGAAGTCAGTTATGAGTTATCTCTTGTTAATTCCCCTCTCCAAGTTCTCCACTGCCTTAACCGACACAGTAGATAAAAGGGTTAGTTAGATCCAATGACAGGACCTAAAGAGTGTGAGTTCAATACTCGGTTAAGGCAGTGGAGAAGTTGGAAAGGGGAATTAACAGGAGATAACTGATAACTGACATAATACATGGAACGTGGAACTAGAAGAGCCTACCTCACTGAGAGAAATAAAGGGTTCAGTTCGACATTCCAACCACCTGAAGAGGGATGGAGCGTACAACGGCCGGAACTTTGTAATAAATATGGTGAGAAAGATCAGGACAATAGTCCGAATAATGTAAATAGTGTAAAAACAAGTCAGTCTGCTGTTAATGTTCGAGATGTGTCACTGAAAGTGAGAGAAGACAAATTCATGTAGCAAGTATACTTCCCCTTCTAAATGTGTCATAGATTTTTACCACTCTCTGTTGTTTATACTCCCCTTGAAATAATTTCTTTCAGGATCAGTCAGGCGTACGCAAATAAAAAAAAAGAAACACATATATCATGAAATCTGCACAGAGACGAGAAATACTTTTGACAAGGAATAGCTATTTTTATGCGCAATATCTTTTCATGACGTTGGCAATCATGGCTTTTCATACATGTAAGCAATGATTGCGCTTTTACGTCTCAATCAATTTCTTTCCATCAATTTACACAAGTTCGTTCAGGTGGTTCCTCACTGTTACCAACTCTACCTCGTGCCTACAATATGTCATTTTTGTGTCAGAATCCTTCAATCTCGTTTTTCTCATTTGATGTCCCCCATTTTCAACTGTCTCTTTCCTTTTCTTTGCTCTTTAATCGAACGCCTCATTTGGAAGGATTTGACAGATATACATTTAACCAACCCAATGAGCTGTCTTCATTTACTCACGCACGTGTACACACATTTGCAAAGATGCAAACACATACGTATATATGTTAGCCAAAATCAATGAAAGCTATGTTCGCCGATGTCTTCATTTAATATAAATAAAAATCCAGGATATACTGTGACGCATCCTTTTTCTGGCCTATTGATTTCACTTAGTCCTATCAACACTGTACATATTTGACTATTTTGACGTCAACCTAAAAACGGTATAATTGAACAGAATTATATTAATCACGCCAAACTACGGCACGGCACGGCACACTAGCGCCTTGCAGCACAAAATATCAATGTCGCAAGTTAATTTTAGATATCAGCAGCACAAGGCTGTATTACAAATAAAAATCAAATAAATGTTATAAAAAAACAACGAGAAAAAGGAAAAGAAATGAATGACAAAGAAAATCTCAACTCCATTTCTCGAAAAAATGAATGAGATGGCAACGGGAAGAGTGAAATTAAAAGAAGACATTCTAATTATTCAAGTGACGAAAGAGCAGACTCGACGGCGACACATCCTTTAGAAGAGCCGGGAAAATTAGCTACACGATGCCGTAATCGAATTATGATTCCATTATGTGTTTTACAACTAGCTTCTGCAGACCGCGTTAAATCGCCATGGCAATAATCTGAACAGAAAATTCAAACCATCTCTTTTCGTTATATAACTGTATTCGGATTACAATTTAAATGGCTAAGTTCTTAAAATCTAGCCAATTTGACAAAAATGCTGTACTTTCACGTCTTGATTTAGAGGGAAGATATATGTATTTTATGGTATGGAGTGCAGTTGTTCTAGAGGAATCCTGAGGAAGCAAGATAATTGGTTGAAGGTTCGATTCTAATTTACTGTTGTTGAGTTTTCGATATCGTTCTTTCATAAAAATTTCTAAAGTGTTATATTTGCTTAGCTTGGATTGAGCCATAAATATCGCGTATTCGAGTTTCCAGAGACTAAGGTCTTTAGCCTGTTGCATGGACGTCAGACAGATGTTTCTGCAATAAGGCTGGAACTATGTTGTCAAAAGTAAAGGAAGATGGCTGAAAGATTTTAAGACAAATTCCATCGACGGAGTTTCAAGAACAATGTTGAAGACAAGGGAATGACATTGAGATTCTGATTCTGCTTTCGTCCACAGAATTTACAAGTTTTTAAGACATCTGAACTTTGATTTGGGGGAGAATTTGAGCCCAACTTAATTAAACGACTCTGTATTAAAATAATGACTATTTCATCTTATCGAGATCAGTCTGTGCATTTAAAAGAGAAAAATCGCAAAGATTACGCATTTTCAGAATGACACCTATTTGACGGCTAGCTAGAAAGAGAAGTATTCGTTATTTTCCTAAAATCATTAAGGCGAAGTGGACAACAGTTGGTCCATCCGGCATTTGTAATCGTTTTCTGCAATATTAAACATTAGACTGTCTGCATCTCATATTTAATTCAAAATGTAATAGTGAGTTCAGTTTTCTCACCACTCTGTATTTCAGGATGAGACAGGTATTAAAAATAGCTTAGTCCTGAATAAGACTACAATGTTAGAGGTTAAAATGGGGATAGAGCAGGTGATAGTCACAAACTTGTCTGTGAGTCTGACTTGGTAACATTCACTCAGCACTAGAAGTCGTCCACTATGTAATTGGTGTCAACAGCTAGCGTAGCATTGGATTATTCTTAGTAATCTCATCTCGAATATTATTACTAGATTACTGAGATATTTTTTTCCGTAAGGTTCTCACAATACAAAACCCTGGGTCAACTCAAAGTAGAGAGTTACATTAAGGTTTAAATTATCTGGATATTAGGGTAAAATAACGGTTATCTATAGACATAAATAGGGTAAGATTTTAGTGATCGAGGAAACATACATTTGGGAGTCTCTTCCATAGAACAGTGGTTCGCGGAAAACGCTGCTTGAGTGGAACTTGACTCTCGCTAATACGATATAGAGGGAATGTGCATGGTTTGCTACTATATAAGTAGCACGGCGGGTCATGGCCGTGATGGTTAGAATTGGGGGAACCAAAGCTCCTTCCCTAGAATTATCGATTGATCAGTGCAAGACTCGCTCCATTCCTCTAGTAAAAGAGAGGCTGGATGGTGGAACATAATTCTTCTCCAACAAGGTCACGGAGAGGATGTAGACCTCTATAAATACTGAAAAATGAGGACTGGGAAGCTGCCACCCAAATACGGCAACTGTAGTTCATTTGAGGCCTGATGTGTTTCTCATAAAGATAGAGAGTAGCATGAGGAGTCAGGTATTTACTGGAGCGACATAAGGAGTTGATCATTTTACCTGCATCTTTAGAGATGAATCCAATAGAAAAGTTCCACGAGGTCGGGTGTGAGTTTGCGGCCCTATATTCTCTCAAGGCACGGTGTCTACTCGTGTCTAGCGGTAGATTTGGGTCTGAACGGCGGTGATCGAATGCTAGTTAGGTTTTCGAGGTCTTAAATATAACCAGCTAAATTTTTCCCTAAATGGGAAGTTAATGGTAGATCCGAAAAGATGGCAGCGGCCAAACTCTGAGCATCAAGAGTGTTATAGATGCGCCAGTATATCGTTGCAGCATCGGCACATATGTGTACAAATAATCTGAGTATAGTCTTAGAACTGCTATAGAAGCCAACATTTGATAAATATGTAAACTCTGTTTATGAACAGATTTCATCTTGTTGGATATGCCGTATACCTTCAGTGTGAGGGCAATCATGGCTCTCCAAAACTGCCTATAATCTTTAAATCTAATCTGGCATACATTTACCCAAGTTATTTAGATAGCTTATTATCTGTGTAATTATTTATATTATTTACATTGTTCGGACTGCAGTATTCATCTTTATTGTCATATTCAAGAAGTTTCGGCCGTTGAACGCTCCGGCCTTTTTCAGGTGATTAGTATTTCGACCTGGGCCTTTTATTGCGTCTACCGAGGTAGACTGTTCTAGTTCCACATGCCATGCCTATTCCTGATATCTCAGTTATCTCCCTTTAGTCCAAATCTTCAAGTTTGTGTTCACCACTGTACAACTCTGAGTCAAGTCACTGGCTTCAACCAATGGTTTTATCCACTGGGCGATGTGTCCAATCTACCACGGTAGAGGGAATATAGGGTTTGGTTCAAAATTCACATCTCGTAAATCGTCCATGAGATGATCATCATAGGCAATCATATCTTTCTATCCCGTGCGGCCCTTGGCATTTTTGCTATGGTTCCCACCTCCGGTAAGCCCATCAGGTAAATGGCTCGCTGCCATCCTCTATTGATGTTGCTCTCAATATGCACCGTAAGCATTACGTTTTTCAACTCTTTCCTCATTATATGCCCAATGAATTTCAACTTACTTTTACTGGTTGTGAGTATAATCTACCTATTGCAATTTTCTTTAAGACTTCCTTGTTGGGTATTCGCCCTGTACATGACATTCTCAGTATCCTTCTGTAGAACAATATTTCTACTATTTCTAGATTTTTTCCTCATTTTTAGAGACATTGCCCAACATTCAGGTCAATATAAGAGTATGAATACCACAGAGCAATCCAGCACATTTTTCTTTGTTTCGAACGAATATTTTCCGTTTCTCAGCACCTTGCTTAGATGTTAGATGTTTCTTTCGGTAATCCAATGCGTACTTAGAACACTGTGACGCCCCCCTCTGTTAAAACGCTTCCCATAAAATTGAACTGATGTTTATTATTGATGAATGACTCAACAGTAACTGCAATAATGCAGTTGACGGTTAGTGCTTTTTTCTGGCTTTCTTATAGCACTATGTCTAATAGTCCCTGTCCTCTCCTTTCCATGTCGGCCATCAACACATTGCCTTATATTCTTAAAATTACGCTGATTTGTAGGGTATCCAGATCCCTTTGGACGGTGTCAATGTAGTGGTTGAGTACTTCTGGGCATCCTTGTCAAAACAACCCTTTAAATTTTTGTATAGCGACATTATTTTCTTCATAAGTATTTTTAATATTATTGGAGTATTCAGAAAATTAGGCATTTCGACGGTATGAAGAATGAGCCAATAAATAAATGCAGAGATTTTCGAATGATTCAAAACTGCATACTGGATGATTTTATTTAATTCTCGCTCTGCAAAACCACATACTCTGAATAAAGAAAAAACTGACTTGCCTTGACGTTAAAGCACCATCGGCTTGAGGCAATCAGATATCTAGCCAGTGTGAAACAGCAAATCAGCCTATCTGTGGATGACAATATATATATATATATATATATATATATATATATATATATATATATATATATATATATATGTATGTATACACAAAACACACACACACACACACACACATATATATATATATATATATAAGTAGTAATTTAAGTCAACATCTAAACACGACAGCCTGTTTCATGCTAAAAACAGTGGATGACTGCATTTATCGTGAAACAGAATGTCGCCTCTAGATGTTGATTTCAACGTCCACATTTTTATTTGCTTACGCTCTATCCCTGATAATGATTTAATCCATATATAATATTTTATTTTAATATATATCGATTGAGATATATTGGAGACGCTCGCTCAGGCAAATTTGTGTTAGCTCAACGCCAAAAGAGCCCACCTGTGGCTTATGCTGCAACTATTCTGAGAGGACCTCACAGTTTCTGGGAGACAGCGTGTTATCTAAAGTGATCGACAGTTTGAAAAGGGCCATTACAATGAAGCCCTCGGCCATGATGACTTCTGGCTTTGAGCTAGCACAGCTGTCGACGGCCCCACGTGTTCCGTCTACCCAATTTCACTCACAAGGTTTGGGTCAACCCGTGATATGGTTTTCAAGCAATTTCTGTTGACCTCATCCTTATTGCAATATTCACGACATTTTGGCGGTTGTACGTTTCGGTCTTCTTCAGGTGATATACGTTGGAATTTCGCTCCGAAACTTTTATTAATACTGGGAGGTAGATTATTTTCTATCTCTCTCTTACTCTTTCTCTCTCTCTCTCTCTCTCTCTCTATATATATATATATATATATATATATATATATATATATATATATATATATATACCGGGTGAATTAGCAAAATAGTACAAATCATGTAAATGCATAATTGTCCATCTCAGAAAGAAAATGTTTGATATTTTAGGTTGGTGCAAAAATAATGTCGTTTTCTCACATAGTAACATGTGTGAGAAAACGACATTATTTTTGCAACATCCTAACACAAAAATCTCTGAACTATTTCATTTCTATTTACCAGGATTTTAGGTAATGCGTTTAGCCACCATAACTCCATTAATCTTAAGAATCATTGAAACACCCTTTGAGTTATTCAGCTAAGAAGGGAATAGGTTAAAATCGTTTTGTGTCAGCCCCACTGTCTTCTCAAATGAGCAATGGTGAGAGGAAAAGATCATTACGGCCTTCAGTAATTGTACCAACATGCATGCTCTGGCTTCCATCTTCAAAGTCTATTAAAGAACCATCGTGAACGGTGAATAAGTTTTTTTAAAAAGAGGGAGCAGTAGAGGAAAAACTTGATCAGGAGGTCACAACAGAAAGGGTGATCATCATTTCAACATAGATCTAAAGAAATCAATTAGAAATGATCCAACTCAATTCATAAGACGTTTGGCACTTGAGAGAGGTGTTTCAGCTATGTGAGTTCAAAAAGCAAAGAAAAAGACTTGAAAATGAAATTGTGAAACGTGTGAGGCACCTTATTAATCCAGAACAGAGTTAGAAGACGAATGTCATCTTGAATAAGTTAGAAAATGTTCATGGAATAAACCTTAGCTATAATTAATTATTGATGAACATATCAATATCGTCTATGATCGATTCATAACGGCCTTTCAGTTAAGCTTGCTGAGTAATTATACATTCTTATTGCTGAAAGTAATGTTCTATAGAGTTATAAAACAATCTCAGAGAATTTCAGTAAGATACCTTTAATCCCTTCTAAGATACAGCGGTTCAAATCTTAATCTAACAAATAGACAATTTTGTTTTTACACGATATGGACAATTTTGCTGGTACAGCGAGTTTATATATATATATATATATATATATATATATATATATATATATATATATGATTGGTGTATACGGAATGGATTCCAATAACCAACAATTACTATTCTTAAAAGAGTGCTCAATACAGAGTAGAGGAGATATAATTATTTATTTAAAAATTATAATATAAATATGCCATAAAATCACTAAATATAGACATTTTGTTTCAACAGCTACGGTGTTTATCAAGTGATGATGTTGAACATTTCAACATCATCACTTGATAAGACAACGGAGGTGTTGAAACAAAATGTCTGTTTTTGTAGTGATTTTATAACATATTTAAGTTATAATTTTTTAAATAATAATTATATATATATATATATATATATATATATATATATATATATATATATATTGTGTGTGTGTTATATTAAAATTCACAAGTTACCTTGAAGGAAGAAAGAGTCATGGGAAAGAGAAAAAAAAACTTTACGTGTTTGTGAATTGGTGGTCGAATTGGGACAAAGAGAGATTGTAAAAAATTCATATGTTGCTTAGAATTATTTTCAATATTTATTTATTTGTCTTTGTTGTTATTTTTCGGCTGGTGTGCACTGCAATCTTCTTCAGGTGTATATCGATCTGGGTAAAATACACGGAATTCTGAAATGCACAGATATATAATGTACGAGGGCAAACTCTTCTCGTTTCACTGCGTCTCTGTGTGGATATTCTTGGTCATGTTCCACCCCGTCTTAGGCGTCACATGATTTATCTCTAGAGTGGCACTTCTTCTGAATATTATCCTGGCAAGGGGGGGATATCTTCTGAATCTTTTTGTATAAGCCCTTGACATATGATAGACAGAACGTGAAAATTCTCTGACCACCAGAACGACTGGAATGGACGAGCAATAACTGAACAGTACTAAAAAGAAAATAAGAACTTGGCGATATCACCAGACACGAGCAGTGGAACGAAAACAGTCTAGCTACGAAGATTAAATAAAGGGTTCAATCCAGAATTCCCTGTCGGTTAACCAGATCGATATAGACCTGAAAAAGGTCCTAGGATACAAAGGCTGAAACGTTATTTGAGCCAGAACAGATATTATGTCAATATTTCGAATATAAATTGTGTACATCAATATCGCTCCTCGTCCCAGAAGTTCAGACAGAAATCGCTCTCATCGGGACACAGCACATACAAGAATAATTGTTGACTCAGTATTTATTAGTTATAAATCACTTCTTGTCTTAATATTACTTTAATTGATTTGTGATTGACAGCTGAATAAGCGTCATAGAGTAAAACTGATAGATTGTGTCTGGAACGACAGAGTAGCATATTAGCATTTAAGCCGGAAAATAATTCATTCAAGCTTAAGATTAGCGTCTATATAAGTTACTTTAATTAAATCCAACTTGAAATATGTTCATGTATCATTGTGATGAATAAACTTCACTAGTACTCTGTGAAAAAATAAATACTCGCTAAATATTGACAGCGAGTATGAAGGGAGGGAACTAACTGTTCAGTAGCGTCCTGGGTAAGACAATAAACTACACCCAACAACAAGGCCTCTGATCAGGAGTTTTTGAGGCGCGTACAACCAACTCTTAATTGCTGATGTTCCCGGGGTGGTAGCAACATTTAAGGTCCCGGCTATGGACCGAAACTGGGGTCAAAACACAATGAAAGTATAAAAATAGGTTTTAATATATACCAGAAATATTTTTTTTTAAATTACCAGCAATACATATTAGAAAAAGATATTACCAACTTGAAAGAAATATTACCAGCAATAAAAAATAAATTGTCGGCATTAAATAACCCATTGATGTGTTGATATGCTGTAAAACAAACCAAACCAACTAATTGTACAATAGCTGAAATATAGATTTACGAGTAAGCACGAACCAACAGCCTCCACAGTGAGTTATCTGCCCCTGTAATTTCTATAGCTAATAGTTTTACAGGTTTGAGTTACTTTATCTTCACCAAGGTTTTGAATTCAGACTCATTTTTTTTCTTCTACTGGTTATTAAATGATCCAGTCTTCTCTAACGCGATTAGATTCCAAGATATCTAAGTTTACTCGGTTTTTAACTTCTAATTGAATGTAGAAAAAATTGATTCTTGCCTTTCTGTGTTACCATAGTAGATGAAGCAGTACTGGCTAAAATTTGAACTGTAAACGTTATATTATGCTCATATCAACATGGTAAAGTTTCACAAAATTATAGATAGGGTTAACCAAGATGTAAAAGGTAACGCGTCTGAAGACAGTGCATCGATTGTTGTTGTTGTGAATGTGAAATTGCATTATTTTACCTACTCCGCAAAGAATATTTAATATATAGACGAAGAAAAATTGGAAATAGCGAAAGATTCCCTTTAAAGTCAAGCATTGATGGGCATAAAACTGCTTATAAAATAATAACCTAAAAGAAAGTAACATGTTATGATTATAAATTACAAATGGTATAGGCGCATGTTGATAAGAAGACTAAACAACTTTCAAAGAACATGTGAAAGAAAAAAGCGGGAAAAGAATAGGTTTCATTGTCTTTTCAGATTATGTCAGACAAAAGCAATGAAGGGATAAGAATATAAAAAGTAGAAAGCAAAACTTATATTTCTTATAGGTTTTATAATTGCGTTTTTCAAGAAACATAGACAAAATACTTGAATTCCGAATATTAAGGGCTTAAGTATTGTCGCCATTCACCATATTTACCCAGATTAATCTGTCAACTAAATCTTTCGTGGAAGATCTTATAATAGGAAAGATTTTGTAAAAATGATGTAGTAATTCAACGTTTTTTTTAAGATCATGCAATTATTCGTGATTTTCAAATTTCAATAAAAAAAATCCCTGACAATATAACAGGTTCTCACTTCATATAATCTTAAATAATATGTTGTTAATATCTAGATATGTGGTTAGAGAAGAATAATTTAAATTAGAAATCTTGCAGAAGCTATGCGGTCACACGAGGGTCAGTACACGACGGCTTGCATATATATATGTATGTATATATATATATATATATATATATATATATATATATATATATATATATATATATATATATATATATATATATATATATGTAAGCAAATATACGGATATAATATATGGAAAAAACAAACAAAAATCCTTATATGCAATTATGCTGTTTTAATGTTAATATAATGTCAACGTCGGACGTTTCGGTCTAATAAACCATCTTCAGGACATATTCATAAACTATAATTAACATTATCAATTCAACATGACAAAGACGATGGACATAAGAACAAGGACAACCTTGTTCTTATGTCCATCGCCTTTGTAGATATTGACTCAAGCCTTGTGAGTGAAATTGGGTTGTGGGCCGTCGATAGCTGTGATAACAGGAATACACAATTCATGGTGACCAATGTCTTCAACGTGCTGGCCTTGTTTATCACGTTAATTAACCCACTCTATCCCAGAAATTGTAACTGATGCCTGCTCAGCATAGTTACAGTATAAACCCCAGCTGGGCTCCTTGGGTGCTGAGAGAGCTCCTGCATTAGCGATTTGCTAGCGCCCTAATAGACGGGTATCCTCGAATATGAGAGGCCAGCTATGATCATATATATATATATATATATATATATATATATATATATATGCACGTGTGTGTGTGTGCTCTTGGAATATTTCGATTGAACTCTCGGAGAGGCAAGTGTCATTTTATAAACAGTGGCTGTTGCTGCTAATGCAATGCTCTTCTAGATTCGAACTCTCATAGCTGTGTGTGTGTGTATGTGGAGTCAAGTGTGGGAAGCATGGTCAAAGCGGTGCCTTGACAGCACCACACTTCACATTATATATGATTGTGTCAGTGTGTAGACGAAAGAAGAAGAGTGGTTGAGTGTGAGCGCCCGCTCGAATTATTTTCTATCTTAAGCGAAATGAATTACACTAAAAGGGAAATGTGATTGAATATTCTTTTAATAAAGAAAGTGAGAGGACATATTTTCTGGAACGGTAATGATTGCTTCACTCGGAAAGGTAAGAAATATTGACAGGTGTTGGTTTGGGTCGATAGATTTGAAGAGCAATCAAAAACGGTGAGATTGAGTCGAACCTGAAGGATACTGGTGGGAATGAGGGAAGTTTTATTATTGGGGTTTATGAAAATGTGGGCTGCACGTTTTCCCAATTAGATTTTTCATACGCGGATTGTCAGCTAAATGTAAAAAAAAAGCAACTCTTCTCTCTCCCAAAATCTCCCTCTCTCTCCCTTTCTCTCTGTCTCGTTTCATCTCTCTCACTTTATCGCTCTGACATTTCAGCAGACCCATAATTTTTTATTCTTTTTGCTCCCGATTGAGGACAAAATTTGAAGGCAAAGCAATCTCAGCGATCCTCTTATTCTTACATAATTTTATTAGATATGTCCTTTGGAATGTCATTTTGGAATTATTCCTTACATGTATTTATTTTTGGTTTGGCATTATACAAACGATACAACAATTTGCGCTAGCGAGTTTTCGTTTTAGAACGCAATTTCTTATGTAGTTAACCTCTTTGCTGAAGTGTGATTTCACTAATACTATTCGGTAATTGGCAATATTAGCTGAGTTTATAGATACAAGTTGAGCCCTGATAGCTAGCTAGCTAGCTAGATAGATAGATAGATAGACAGACATACAGATAGATAGATAGATAGATAGATAGATAGATAAATAGATAGATAGATAGATAGATAGATAGATATGTCCCAAAATAAATGTGAACACCTATACATGTAAACACATATACGCATGGAAATATATGTATGTATATAATGGGTTGACCAAAAAGTTCACTCAATTTATTAGGTAAATGTCATACTTAATAAGCAGATTAACAAACCAATATATTTGTACACACACACACACACACACACACACACACACACATACATATATATATATATATATATATGTATGTCTGTATACACTATGGTAATTTCGTTTGACTTAAGTTGTAAAAAGAAGATGAAAATATATATTTTAATATAACCTTTCTACATCGCCATATTAACAAATCTTACACTGCAATCCCATCCACAGCGATGTTCGTCCATTTTGCTTGGCATTGGAATTTAATATATTCTCTTGATTTTAAATAAAATAGCAAAATATACAACAAGATATTTATTATTTAATTTCACATCTGATAATTGTATCACTAATTATAAATACATCGAAGCTGAGATTTCGAAATACACTTTAATATAAAACCAGTTTCAATAAGATTCAAATGAATCATTTTAAATGAATGTAATATAATATTCCTTATATCATTTAACCACAAAGAGAAAAGTTAACAAATTCATGGATTTTATATCTTTCACTCTATCTCACTCTCTTTCGCTGTCACTCTCTCCCTGTCTTTCTGCCTCTTTCACATTCCCTCTGTGTGTGTATATATATATATATATATATATATATATATATATATATATATGAAGAAATATAATCTTAAGGTGTGCTATATTTATGGGATAAAGTGCTCAATATCAGAGATAGAGCGTGTGTAAATATAAAAGTGAACATAGAAGTCAACACTTAGAGGCTTGGTGCAAAAATAATGACGTAATAATGTCGTTTTTCGACGTTATGTCGAAAAACGACATTATTACGTCATTATTTTTGCACCAAGCTAATATATATATATATATATATATATATATATATATATATATATATATATATATATATATATATATATATAAATGTGTGTGTGGCTGCGTGCGCGCGCACGTGTGTGTGTGTGTGCCTGTGTTTGTGGAAAGTGACATAGAACATGTTTTAAATTTATATATTTAGCGCTAAAATGTGGTCAGTATAAGTGATTAAACTCACGTATATATAAAAGATGACATTATTATATACTGAGTATGAATGCAAAATTATCCAAATCCTGTAAATGCAAAATTGCCCTATTGCTAGATTAAGATTTTAACCGTATAACTAGGAAATGATTAAATATATCTTACTGGAATTCTCCGAAGATTTTATAGCACCGTTGTACTCTACTTTGAGCAATAAGAATTTATAAATATTCTGCAACCTTAACAGAATAATTTTGATGAAATCTATCACAAACGAAAATCACATGTTCATAATTAATTACTCATGTAAGGATCGGAAGCTCATGAAGGATTTAAATTAAGTCATATATATATATATATATATATATATATATATATATATATATATATATAGCGTGGTCCACTATCTGAACAAGCCAGAACGCTCAAAACCTCAGTCACGATGACTTAGTGCTAGCCCATCTATCGACGGCCCCCAAGTGTTCGTTTACCCAGTTTTATTCAAAAAGCTTGAATCATCTCGTGGTATGGTTTTCAGGCATTTTCCAAAGGTGCTGCACGCTAGGATTCCCCCCCCCCCGCCACTACAAACTGATAACATTAAGAAATCACTTTCCTGACATGTCGACCATCGTAAAATTCGAACCCAGGTCTCTTGGTCAGAAAGCCAACGTTATAACCATCGGCCACTATTAAAAACTTTTATCGTTACAATTATCATTACTAGCGCGAGTATTTGTAATAAAGTCAAAATGCTAAATATAATCATAGGACCATCTAACTGTTAAATTTTTATTCGACATATTTCTATTTTGTGCGTGTATATATAAAATTTTGTTTTTCATTGTTTGTGTGAATGAAATTCTGTATTTCTATGTATGTGTGTGCGTGTTTGTGTCTGCAACACTCGTAGAAACATCTCGATATTTCTGCATGAATGTAATCTCGTTTCTATGCGTATATTCCTGCGTATTTAACGAGGTACTCGTTAATGATGGACGAGCGTCCCTTGTCATCCGCACTCATTTTTCTGCTTTCAAAGTCTTACGACAAGCAAAGCTCATAGGACATTTCATTTTTAAGTCTAACATTTTACTTTCAAATACTGGCCAATCGACATTTGCTTGAGCTAGCACCTAATCTACATCCAATCCAGTGGAAATGGAAAAGTACTATAAATGCAAATGGTGGACAGTCAGTCAAAAATGTCTTTCGGTTAACGCAGCCTTCTGGTACGACAGCAAAAACCTCCTCCTTTCTTCGACAATATTTTCTTTCTAAGGAATTTGGTCATCCCACTTTGAAAATTATATTGCTGCTTTTATTTTGATTTCCTATAAGAAATTGATATGCGTAAAACTAATGAGATATCTGTATAAATATTTATTAAAAACCTTTGACAAAGATGGCGATTTTGATTCGTTAAGTATTGGGTGGACTTGGAAAAGTAGATATTAGTTTCTGATTCATCTTGTCATTTAGTCAATTGGTTATTTAAAGATAGTATTTCAACTCTTTCATTTTAAAAATGTAGCAATAAAGTCCTTTTTATTGGTTTAAAAGAATATCCAAATAAAAGCGAATACTTTATCCATTAATACTGAAGTTATTGAAATATTTTCTAATTCAAATATTTGTCCATTTCGATTCGTATTAGCTATTACGTTAGATGTATGATAATACATAGGCATTAAAATGTTATTGGAACTTTTAATCTACCTAGGTATGTGATGAAATGGAATAACTCCCATGAGTGACTACACTATAGGTAGAAACTTCCTGTAAGTGTCTCTAAGTCAACGGACTACAGGGTCTAGCTGGGATCTGTTACTCGGGGCTTGGCTGTTGT
Source organism: Acanthosepion lycidas (assembly GCA_963932145.1). Lineage (NCBI taxonomy): Eukaryota > Metazoa > Mollusca > Cephalopoda > Sepiida > Sepiidae > Acanthosepion > Acanthosepion lycidas. The sequence goes on along the minus strand of OZ010584.1, from coordinate 102,723,031 downwards.
CGAAGTCTTTGCCTTTGGGCAGAAAGGAACCCGAACGAGGTTAGGCCGAAGGCCAGAGTCTCGTCCGGGGAGGTAGATAGACTTAATCACGTTTATGCAGGGACTATGGGGATAATTTGGCCGAACCTACGGGTACGAGAACCTCACATTAAATTCAGCCTTGTGTCACATGTTACTTCGTGCGGCAGTTGCTAGATACCGTCTAGCTTGGATCTGTTACTCAGATTTTGGCTGCTGTCGAACTCTCTGTCCCAAGGTAGAGAGGAACCCAGACGAGGATATACGGAATACAGAGTCTCGTCCGGGCATGTAGACAGACCAGAACCCGTTTATGCAGGGTTACAGGGAATTTTTGATCCGAGCCTACGGACTCGGATTGCCCCACATTAAATTCGGCCTTGTGCCACATTCTACCTCGTGGAGAGGCTGATAAATTATTTCTAGCTGGGATGTATTGATTACGACTCAGACTTACGCGAGAAATACCAGCATTCCAGTATTAGTACTCACTACTGTATTGACTTGCAACGACTTTGTGCATAACTGTTACCTTTATTCTTATTATATTGTTCATTACAATGAACCTTTACTTATTTTATCCACCGTGTTATTAAAGTATATATTCCTATTAGCACGTAATATAACAGTATACAAAACATTTTTCTCGTCTGAATGACACACGTAAACAAAAAAATAACGATTTACCGTTGAGCGGCTCAGCCATTTTTTTGGACACATCACAACACCCGTCTTCATATCGGAAACGAGATCTAGCCAACTCTGATAGAACTCAAATAGGAAAATGAGACTGTGGAATATTTGTTATTTCGCTTTCTTCGATGATCATTTTATTCTTTGTGACTCTCAGACGTTAAAGACATGGAAAGTTTTCCCAATGACTTCATGGAATTAAAGACAATGTTTTTCTTTTTCTTTTTTGATACAATGCGCACTTTAGATGAAATATTGTGTAAGACCATAGAATACAAGGGAAATATTTCGAGTGCGGTAAAATAATGCTATGAAATCACGCGACTAAAATATTTTATTAAAAACGACGAGACAATTCTGCATTAATATATATTTATGTGTTCTTAAACTGCTTAGCGTGTATGTTATTTATTTATTTTCTTGGATTTCTATTTATTGTAAAAATTATACCATCTGGCCAATATCTGATTATTGCAAGATTCATTTATTACACTACTTGATTATTTTTATTGATTATTACACTGTTTATTTATACTACGATATTTCGCCTATTAATTCAAATTTACTCATTACTCCATACGATTATGGTTTTCGTTATTTCATCTATTTCCCGTGAGTTGTTTCAGTTGGTAATAAACATTAAAAATCGAAGCGACAAATCGAGTGTCTGACATCACAGAATCCAGTATAATTATCAAAATCTTCATTCCCACCAGCTGAGCAGAAATAGTTGTTTATTTAAATCTTCTTAAGATCAGCTTTTTGCTGAGGAAATATATCGTCGGACACTTAATATCGTTCTAAGCTAATAAATTAAAGTAATTTGACGAAAGGAAGGTAATTAGCGTCAATTCAAGATGTTCACATTCCCTATAATGTAATGGGGATTTATATGCATCGTATGAAATAAAAATTCCGCGCATTTGTTTCGGGGTTAATAATGTGACACTATTTAGCTATAGTAATTGGCTAACTAATTAAGTATAGAAATTAAAAACGAGAAATACTTAAGGCGAGAAAGAGCTATAGCGAAAGACATACCGAGCAATTTTATTTTTTTTTTAACAAAAGAAAAATGGGTAAACATTTTATTTTCATTTACGAAAAAAGATATTTTTTCACAGAAGACAGAAACTTCGTAAGAGAAGCAGGTTTCGGAATCTATCAGAATTAGTTAATGTCATGATGCGACAAGGAAAACAGAATTCTAAGAGATAAACAAAACTGGGCCAAGCATGCGACCGAGAAGGAATTTCAGTGAGACGACCTTGAAAGAATAGCCACTAATTATCTTTCAGAGATATCATTTGGTTTTGGTTATTGCGTCCAGCGAAGAGACCCTTCTGTTGTATGTCCAGATCGTGACATGAGAAGAGAGGGTCGAGAAGAGGGAATCATTGTTATTACCTGTTCAAACTGTTAACGACAGACTTTCTGTCACCGAGAACGGGCATCTGGAAATGCGATAATATTGAGACGAGAAAGACAAAGAGATTTAGTCTCCAAATGGAAACGACCACCCAGTTAATAGATGACTGGCGATAGTTAATGAGTCGGGAGGATTCCGCTAATGAAATCCAGTTGACCCCAGGATAAGATAAGTAATTAATGGTCGCAATGTGCGACTCCTAAGAATTCTGGCCGATAGAAAAGAAGAAAAAAGTTAAAATAATTTTTTCTCTTTGGGCGATAATTGTAAACTGAGGACAGTCTAGCCACCCCCACCCTGCCAAGAGATAATTGGCCAAAGTGGTAGAATGGGTGATAGGCGGAGGTGATTGAATGAGAAAGAAGGGAAACTTGTTGACGCCCACTGAAGGGATTGGTATGACATACCAATATGAGAAAGGAAGAGTTTAGGAGAATGATGTTCCTCCGACCTCTCCTTACAAAAGGGGGAGAACCCCTCTAAAACAGAAAGTAATTGACTTCCAAAAATGGGAAGTGATAAATTTTCTTGTCCGAAGCCAAAAGAATCCTTATTGGGGATTTGGAATTATCGAAGAACCCATACCACGACAGGTCTCTACCCGGCTTTGGCCGGCGTCCACATAAACGAACGTCCCCGGGCGTTCAGTCAGAGACTTTCAGAGACACAGTTTCAGAAAGAGTTCCAGAGAGAGCCCAATAAGTGTCTCAGTTGGAGACCAGCCCCGCAGGAGCTGGCCGCAAGATTTTCACGCATTCCGACTTAGACTTCTAACCAAAAGCAATTTTTATCAAAGAAGAACGATTTAGACTTGCACCACCAAAGCAAGTTTTAATGAATATCGACTGAAGATACTAAAAATCAGATTATTGAAAAACAACATAAGATATCAAGACTCGCTTAAGAAACGCAAAAGTGTCATGAATCCATAGAAGGTGGTTGGGAGAAAGACGCACCTCATGTCTTCAGCAGACATATATAAAGATGCTTGTTATTGTTCAACACATTTGAACCTACTGAGTTAGTTTGTTTCATTATTTTTCTTTTACATACACTTGTTCCGTATCACCTTTACCCCAGATTCAGCTTGAACTACGGCCCGACGCCTGAATGATTTCGTCTACCTAAGATCAAATCACAACGTGGGTAGGTTAGACTAGAGATCAAAGCAGTTACTTCGGTAACCAGACGTTGGAGGTGATCTGAGGACGACAAAGATGATATCGAATCGAACCAGACATCGACTGCGACCAAGACAACCAGATGGGTTAGTGTCACAAATTGTTCCGTGGTAAACCAAGTTTTTACCCAAACCAGCCGAAGGCTAGATCATCACAAATGGTGCTGCAACCAGCACAGTGTTAGAATGTCACAATAAATTCTAACGTTTAAAATTTAAATATTAGAAACCCTAAGCTTACATTATCCACAAGTAAATTACAAACGAAAAATTATATATAGGTAAAATAAGTTGCAGAAAGGGAGGTTCATTTTATATAGAAAGAACAATAATAACCACCATTCATTAAAGAGATGAGATTTTTTAAATCTTCCAACGATGAAAGTAATACATTTAACGTAGAGAAAGTCAGTGAGAGTTTTGAAAAATGCAGATTAAATCGATGATTCCAGCCAAGTAAAAATATTAAATTTACTTAAAGAAGACTAATAAATTATATATATATATATATATATATATATATATATATATATATATCAAAATTCCAATCATCTGAAGATGGCCGGAGCATAAAACAGCAAAAACTCGTGAATATGGCCATAAGTATAAGGACAACAGTTCGTTTAATGTAAATAATATAAATAGTCGCTTTCTCCTACAAAATTAAATTTTATCTATTTTTGATTACGTAAGCGAAAACTGATAAAATATCGCTTCTAGTCAGGTTGTTTAATGTTATGACATGATCATTTGTTGGTTATATCTTGTCTTTGTTTTCTTCCCAATTTCTTTTATCTCAACTAGCACTTCAGTTTAAAGTATATATGTTTTTTTCCATGCAGATTAAATCGATGATTCCAGCCAAGTAAAAATATTAAATTTACTTAAAGAAGACAAATAAATTATATATATATATATATATATATATATATATATATATATATATATATATATATATATATATATATATATATATATATATTATTAACACAAGATATCAACAAATATATCACGGATTAATTTGCTTCAGCCGGTGAAAAAAAGTAGAACGTCGTACAGGTTAGAATGGGAAATGTAGCGTTCAGATTACGAGTGATTTATAATTGCAATGCGTAGAAACTATCAGTGATCATTTTAATCCTTATCACTAGTCACTTTTTCCTCAATTTATCTTACTTCTGTTCCATTTTACAAATATAGATCCCACTCAGGATTTCACGCATGTAGCAACTGGTGAGTCTCAATGCAATACAATTTACAGTATTTTCTGTTTTAATTTCTAGGAAGAGTAGTTCTTATTTACTAGCGGGAATTCATTCCGGCCTTCTTCAGCTGACTGGAATTTGGAATTGAACCGTTAATATTTACATTAGTTAAAAGTATAATTTCTTGGAGAATTTAAGTTACCAATTATTTTGTAAAATATAAAAACTAATCAGCGATAAAGTTGGCTGTGAATCTATTATTTAATGAGAAATGCTTGAATTTGCTTTTATGAATAAGTTATATTATAAAAAATTATTGTCTTGGCCGGATTGTACAACGGCCAAAACCTCGTGAATATGGCAATAAAGATGAGGACAACAGTATGATTAATGCAAATAATGTAAATAGTCTCTTTCTCCTACAAAGTTTAATTGTATCTACTTTTGATTGCGTAAGCGAAATCAGATAAAATATCGCTTCTATTAGGTTGGTGCAAAAATAATTACGTAATAATGTCGTTTTTTGACGTATTTTTAACGTCATAAAACGACATTATTACGTCATTATTTTTGCACCAACCTAATAGTTAGTTTAAGGTTATGATATCATCATTTGTTGGTTATATCATCTCTTTGTTTTCTTCCCAATTTCTTTTATCTCAACTAACACTTCAGTTTAAAGTATATATGTTTTTCCCATGAGCAAAGTCTTATCTAGAGTGTTGATAATAGATTTACAATCAATACTTATGTTATAAGATCATAGAGAAAATTTAGTTACAGTATATCTTATAAATAATGTATTTATTACTACATGTGTCTCTTAAAAGTTGTTACATTATGACGTTGCGACGTTCGCCCAGCCGGTCGGTTCGATATTCGAGCCCCGCGGATAACCGTTGAATAGATTATTTCGATCCAAGTCTTTCCTTGTCCCACATTGTGATTGATTTAGATCACAAGGCTAGCGAGTATCAATTGACGACTGGAATCTTTGAATTTGTCTGATTCGGACAAAGTGAAACCACTAGTCATAGGATAAATTTTAATAAACAAAATGTTTTATATAACCTTACTTGAACAGAGCTGGTAGTACAATATGAATTCTTCAGTTAGGAATGTATGATCTTCATTCAGGAATATCATTGTCATGGGTAGTTGTTCGACACGTCCATCTCCGAATATTTCGTGTCACTTTGTTTGTTATGACTAAGTCTAGACGAAGTTTCTTTACTTGCCGACATTAACTTTGAATTTCTCGAGATATCCTAAGATTGCGTTAGTCGAATGGTAACAATATATCACCCTAAACTGAATAAAGTATTCACTTCCAAATTCTCTAAAGTTTACAAGTTTCGACAAGCAAATGATGATGGCGAGAGAATAATTCGATCGATACGTTCTGATAATTACAACAACATCAATAAGTATATAGATTATATAATTAACTGACAGCAATCTCCGCAATTGCCCAGGACGCTCCTCAGTATTCAGATTGTTTCAATTCTTCTCTTTGTATATAATTTGACAATTTTTTTCTTTGATTATTCAAAATATGTCACAGTGGTCTGATAAACATTTCATAGGTCTCTGAGCCTTCTTTGCACCGATTGTCCATTTCCCAATGTTCTGATATTTATAAATCTTTGCATTTACCTTTAGATATTCAGCGTAGTCCTTTTTTTTCCCAACTAGTATTTCCTGTCATCTAGTCTGGTTATGTTTGAGTTATTTCTAAGTTTAACTGCCGGATAAATGTATCTTTCATGATCTTGAACATGCTGTCTAAGCATGCCCTTGGACTATAAGGGCAAGAATTAAGTAACTTGACGCGGTGGGTTGGCTTATGTTTACCTCAGATCCGAAGATCTAAGCCGGCGATTTGTGTTTAAAAGTTGGAAGATCTACCGTAGCCAGGAAAGTTTAAGCAAAAAAGTTACATATCGGAGCAAACCCAAATGACAAAAAAAAAAAAATATGGTAATGGTATCAATTCTCTAGTTGCATCGATAGGCAAGCACCAACAAGCCAATGCATCGGCTTAATATGCAGTGATCGATGGTAAAGAAAAGCAACAGTAATTACGACAACAGAATGAATCAATAATTTGTAGATAAATTAGATACTGCTGTTGTAGGTAGACTTGATTGTATAATTGTTTTTCTCGTGGTTTATCAACACTTTGTCGGTTATTCAATGCCAGAAAATGTTTTTAGTTTGTAAAATATTTATTGATACAACCCACTAATCAACCGATTGATGGTGGCTTGCGAAAGATGGACTCACACATTTTCCAAGGGAAACTGTGTGATATTAAATACAAAAAACTCGTCTTAAATTCGAATTAGTTTCTCCAGATCTCCAACTTCTATCCGCTATCTAATACATCATTCACACATTCAAACTTACAGCACCTTGTATCCCCAAGATGACGTCCATCTAAGTAATGACCAGAGTGACGACGTTGCTTAACTTTTGCGATGGTACGGGAATCGGTGTTTCAACGTTATATGGCGGTAAGAATTGTTCGTTGTATTTGCGACCACTAGTATAGAATCTTACATATAATGTTAGTGTGAAAGTCTTCACATTCTTCATATGAAATCACTCATCGACTGGGCCAAGAAGGAGTCTATTGCACAATGAGACGCCATGCTGGAGCGTAAAAATTCTACAGACTACCATGTTTAGTGAGAGAAATGGATATTGAAATATAAAAAAAGAAACAGTACCTTTTTCAGAACGAATAATCTAATGAACATCCAGGGAGAGAGAAACTGAATGAATGAAACTAATTAATCGTGTCTGATTTTGATAAATTCAGAGTTTTTTTTCTCACCTTCGATAAAGGCAAGACAGAAATATTTGATATTTATTTACAAAAAACATACGTCCGAAGTTGACAACTGATTATGAAATAGATCTGGTAAATACTTGTTTGTCAACATGTTGACCGAAGAATAAAGATATGTAAAGGCTATAGTTTTTATAATCCATGTCATGGAATTATCTGCTGGCCAAAAACCCGGTAAGGAAAAGTTAGTCGAAAGATAAAAATTAAGGTATTCTGGAAAAAAAGGGAGAATCATATAATTGTTTTTTTTTTTTTTTTTTTTTATCACTTCTCAAAAGAAGAAGAGAAGGTGAGACACGTGAAAAGATGAGATTTCTTTGGATAAGGGTCGAAGTGCGACAAGAAAAATGCTGTCATTGGAACAGCTGATGAATGCCAGATTGAGAAATCGAAAGAGGTCGATGAATTTTGTTAATGAATATTTAGGACCTTAATTGAAATGAATAAGCCACACCTTCTTGCAGTCTAAACATCGGATTGGTGAGATGACCATAGAAGTGAAGTACCTAAGTAGAATCTCAAGGGAAGCGGAGGAATTGCTTACACTGCTATGTCAGCATTGGTATGAGACACCAATACGAGATGGAAGGAGTTTTTCGATGGAGCGATATGCTACAACTACTACTCCTCGGAGTAGGGACCTCTCCAGAATTGTGGATGCAATTAGTTTCCCAGAGTCAAACAAAGAACTCTATGTGAAGATTAACAGAATGCTTTAAATACCAAGCCACATCATACCCCATGCCAGTTTTGGACAGAGGTTCCTATAAATAGAGAATCGAAACGATCGAAAGAAGAAGCCGCAGGACACTTGAGAAGAGACGACTGCTTCACCGAAGTCACGTGATTTCCTACCGCTGAAGAAGACCCCCGACTTTGAGCCGTGTTCCAGAAACCTTGTCTAGACTTAGTCACGACGAACAAATTATCACGAAATATTCAGAGAGGGAAGGGTCAAACAACTACCCATGACAATGATATTCCTGAATGAAGATCATACATTCCTAACTGAAGAATTCATATTGTACTACCAGCTCTGTTCAAGTAAGGTTATATAAAACATTTTGTTTATTAAAATTTATCCTATGACTAGTGTTTTCACTTTGTCCGAATCAGACAAATTCAAAGATTCCAGTCGTCAATTGATACTCGCTAGCCTTGTGATCTAAATCAAACACAATGTGGGACAAGGAAAGACTTGGATCGAAGTAATTTATTCAACGGTTATCCGCGGGGCTCGAATATCGAACGGACCGGTTGGGCGAACGTCGCAACGTCATAATGTAACAACTTTTAAGAGACACATGTAGTAATAAATACATTATTTATAAGATATACTGTAACTAAATTTTCTCTATGATCTTATAACATAAGTATTGATTGTAAATCTATTATCAAAACACTAGATAAGACTTTGCTCATGGGAAAAAACATATATACTTTAAACTGAAGTGCTAGTTGAGATAAAAGAAATTGGGAAGAAAACAGACAAGATATAACCAACAAATGATGATGTCATAACATTAAACAACCTGACTAGAAGCGATATTTTATCAGTTTTCGCTTACGTAATCAAAAATAGATAAAATTTAACTTTGTAGGAGAAAGCGACTATTTATATTATTTACATTAAACGAACTGTTGTCCTTATACTTATGGCCATATTCACGAGTTTTTGCTGTTTTACGCTCCGGCCATCTTCAGATGATTGGAATTTTGAATTGAACTTTTAATATTTAACAACTCTCTGAACAAATCTCTGAATGACGCGATCTTTATGTTTAAATTTATGATATAGATTAGATGTTCTGCTCCAAGTACTTTCGAAGAAATTCAGTCCTTCATCGGTCAGGTTTTAATATTTGTTTTTTTTTATTTCAGGTAAATTTCCAAGACGAAAATAAATGTATTGTAAGCCGAAATTTTTTTTCCAATTCCGGAACGTTCGGTGTCGCAACGCTAGAGTTGTATTTTGAATATTTCAAGTGAGAAATTTCTTTTTTAAATAGTAATGTGTCAAATCCATGTTTTTTATGTTATTGATCTGTTAGCGAACTGGTTTCCCCATTGGTTACATTAACTTTACTGATTAATTCTTTGGATGATTTCTTCCTTTTACTCTACATAATATATATATATATATATATATATATATATATATATATATATATATATATACTGCAGAATTTAATATATATATCTATATATATATATATATATATGTATATGTATGTATATATATATATATATATATATATATATATATATATATATATATATATATGTATGTATGTATGTGTGTGTGTGTGTGTGTGTGTGTGTGTGTGTGTGTGTGTGTATGATAACGATATATATTTTATATATCACGAACACTATTGGGGAAATTGCTTGACAAAGTGGAAAGAATTAATTAGTGAATAAATTCGTTATGTTCGTAAAACTACACATGCGTACAACGGAGCGGTGTTGGAAATTTTTCTGATTTTTTTTTTACCTTTCGCATTCATTTAGAGTCTTTTTTTGTTCTTTTTATCACTTTTGTTGTTAGATATTCTACACTGTGATATTAGAAGTTCTGTCAGGAATGAAGACATGTTCTAAGAGCTATGGTACCAATTTAGTGTCAATATGTTTCGATTAAGTCTCTCTTCAAATTTCCGTCGGAGTGAATTATTTTCTCCTTCGATAAGAATAGCATTTTTTATGTCAAATTTGCGATCAAACTCTTTACGTTGGGCAATCAATGCTTTTCATGAATTATTTCGTACAATGTCTTTGAGGTTTCTCCTAAGTAAATTTTTGAAAATTATTATATCCTTCAGCTAATTTTTTTGTTTTTTTGTCTTTTATAGTTTTGTATGTATTGTAGCTTTTTTTATGTTTAGTTTACATAGATTATTTTCGATTGTAGATGTGATGGAATAATAAACAGGATAATATATTTTTTGATTCATTGAGTTTCTCAGGTGGGTCCATTTTTTTGTGGGGTTGGAATATTTTATGGGTCCTTTGTTTCGGAAGGAAAAGAAAAGATGGAAATGGAGAATTTTGAAAGCGTTTTCAATGTATTTCTCTTCTTCGTGTAAATGATATCAGATGCATATTCTTAGAGCTCTTTGGTAGAATCTAATGATTATACCGGATTTTATTTTGTTGTTCGGATGGCAATAGACATTTATTAGGTCGTTTTTCTTGGTTGATTTCCGGTGGAGAGAGAGTTTTAAAATTTAAACTCTTGTTAAAGCGGTGTAGATTGTTTTCTAAGAAGGGTAAAGAATTGTCCTCTTCCATTTCGTATGTAAATTCCATTCTGAGTTCGACTTGGCTTCATTGATCTACTAAGTCAGGTAAATCAGTAACAAAAGTACATATAAGAAGAGCCTACATCATCATTATAATGAGAGTATGCTGATTGTTTAGGGAAAATCTTTGGGAAATTAAATTCTAGGAAGATATATGACATCACCCCACTGAAACGCGACCCCAATGGTAATCCAAATTTTTGTTTGTAACAATTATTTTTAACTATTAATATTAGATCTGAAGTAGCAATGATTGGTGATGAGACGCAGATATTAATTATTCGTCATTTGAAATTATTTTGTCATTTTCTCAGTGTCTCTAGCCAACTGTTTTGTGGCTTCATCTACTTGCTTGAAGTGGAATAATTTGTATACATATATAAATAAGCATTTTCTGTGTGACAGCGTCTCATTATTTCTTATCTGGTAAAAGAGAAATCATCATTCGTGCTGAATAGAAGATAATATTTTGCGCAATATTCAGTAGATATTGACAGAAAGGAAGAAAATGCAATATTTTTTATAATACTTTTAAAAGTATATATATATACATATATATATATATATATATATATATATATATATATATTATAAATTAATTGATTTAAAATATGTTTTTTTTCGTTACACAGTTCTAACCATGTTTCAAAAATGGAAGCTAAAAGCCTCGAATTTAATTTTGTAATTAAATTAAAGACATTAGTTCCATTTCATCCTCAAGCAAATTTTGGAGTAACTTATTTATTACTGAGTTTTAAAGGCTCAGCAAAAATTATAATACACGTTTCCAAGGATACAGAGAAATGCATTCATCCAGACAAGGGGTGTTTGCTTGTTCATTATCACTTTATTTTAAATGAATTAATTTATAATGTTATAATATTAATGCTCTGTAAATTTACATTGTGCATTATTTTGTAAAAATAAAAATATCTATAAGAACACCGTATTATATATCTCACTGTTCTTTCTTTATATATATATATATATATATATATATATATATATATATATATATATATATATATATATATATATATTAGGTTGGATTGATGTGAGTTTGTGACCCTGGGTTTCACGCTTTAGCGATCGTCAAAGCGTGAAACCCAGGGTCACATACCCACATCTATCCAACCAAAAATGTTAGCTCTATCTCTGATGTTGAGCGCTTTCTAATAAGTACCGCACATATAATATATAAATAATTATACATATATATATTTATTTATATTTATATACACACACTTTTCACGCACACACACATATATATATATATATATATATATATATATATATATATATATATATATATATATATATATATATGAAGAAATAAAGTTTTAAGGTGTGCTATATTTATAGGATAAAGTGCTCAATATCAGAGTTAGAGCGTATGTAAATATAAATATAAAAGTGAACATTGAGGTCCATATTCAGAGGTGACAGACTGTTTCATGCTTCAAAAATTGAAGATGTGTCAGTGGTTTTCGGATAGAAAGGCATTTAAGTTAAGCAGGCTTTTTGGTAGCGGTCAATATCGAGGGTAGAGATAGAGCGTTAATAGAATTAATATAGAAAAGTTTTTTTTTCACTTAACTGGGCAGTGTTTCCGTCATGCTGACTTCGAATATTTGTAGTCACATAGATATGTGACTACACTTCCGAACCGAGTTGGACTGGTTGTTGATTTCTTTTCTTTTCTTTCCTTCCATTACTTTTATTAATTTTTTCTACTTTCCTTGTCTTTTGCGTTGACTTCTGGTTTACAGATTATCTTTCGTACTGTTTTTTTTTTTTGTGTGTGTTTTTTTAAAATTTATTTTCACCATCTAATTTAAGATCACGGTTGAATTTTTTGTGTGCATGTATATTTGTGCGGGTGTGTGTGTTTATGCATGTGCCTATGTATGTCCATGTGTATGTATTCATATACATACAAATATGAATATATACACCTACCCACACGTGTATGCTTGTGTGTTCCTGTGTGAGCATCTGGCTGTATATATACGTTTGTGCGCGTGTTTATATGTGTGCGTTTATAAGTTCGCGCTCTTATTCGTGTAGTTATGGATGCTAACTGTCTATGTATTTTTATTTGGTTGTATAATTTATCTTTTCTTAATGTGCGATTGGTGCATATTGTATCTTGTTTTCTTGCTTTATTATTTTCGCTTTCTTATATTTAGTCTGTCTGTAAAGAGTGTAGATGTGCTAATTTGTATTTGTTGAGTTTTGTATGGTTGGGTATTATTTTGTTGATTATTATTTTATTGATATTCTGATTACTCTTTTCTTGATGGATTGTGTTTGGAATTGGTATGGATTAGAAGTTCGTATGGCGGTTTGTGTTTGTGATTGTCTTTTGTGTTCTATTTCTTTGTTTCATTTATATTACTATTTGGAAAGCAAAATAGGTATTTGATTAAATGTCTGCATTTCAGCATTATTCAATTTTTCTCGTTTAGTAAGTTGTTTTGGTTTTTAAAATTTATGATTGTTAATTTTTCTCCAAACACAATTTACAGTTTATTGCTATTTATGTGAGATTGATATATGATTTACATATTCCGTTTCTCATATATACACGTGTAATCTCTAATAATTTTTACACATACAATATCATTTTTTATTATTTAATAATAATAATAGTTAATGGATATACAATAAAATGATACTTGCATGTGTATAAACATATATATATATATATATATATATATATATGTATATTCTGATGAATAGAAAGCGCAGTAGAATCAGACCGGATATAGAACAAGTATAGTGCGGGTTCTTCAAAGACGCCGAAACTAGTAATAAAATCAACATCTTATCAGAATGAACAATACAAATGCAGAAGAACGTCTATAGATTACGCGAAAGCGTTCTATAAAGTACGCTACGAATACCTTTTAGAATAGCTCAGCAGCCTCGACAAATTTGGGAAGGCTATTAGAATAATTAAGAACATATCCTTGTATTAAAACGCCTGTATACCGATCGAATATTAGTTCAGCAGATATACAAAAATAGAAAGGGCCGTAAGACATTGATGTGTCTTTTCACAGAATTTGTTCAGCATAAACAGTGAGGCAATTCTCAGAGAATTAGATGTCTTTCAGGGATTTGTTGTTGACACCCACAATCTTAAGAACACAGGAAATGCAAATGACAGTGTTGATAGCAGATACAGAAATGAAACTACAAAAGATCCTACAGAATGTGAGGAAGGATAATAAGAAACGATAAAATATAAAAGAAAAAAAAGTCAGAATGCCGGGTTGTTATCAAAAAGATGAGCGAAATTGCAAATTACAAATCGGGGATACTAAAATCTAACAAAGATAAAAATTTGAATATCTGAGAATTAACGGACAAAGCGATACTGAGATCTGCGGACGCACGCGGATTGTCAAACATCCATTCCAAAAGCTAAGCAGAGTGTTAAGAGACAGAAAAAAAAACTTAATTTGAAACAAAGAAATCGGTACCGAAATATTACTAGATATCACATCAGCAGCATTCCAGCATCGTCAAGCATTCACTGTTTATATGGCAGCGAATCTACTCAATCTCCTCAAAGATAAAGAAGAGGCTTGAAGCAGCAGAAATGTTTTTCTACAGAATAGAGGTTGGGAGAAGTAACAAAAATACAAAATTTATTAAGAGCTACAAAGAAGATGTGGAGGACCATAATTTTCTACGTGGAAGAATAGTAAAAGAAAAAAGAATACATCGGTTGCATACGCTACAGTGGACATATAAAGTCAAGTCAGAGAAGAAACAAATTTTCATCAACCAGAATTAAAACAGAATAAAAGCTATAAACATATAACCACACAGGTTACGCCATGATTATTTAAACAGAAGGAACGCCCTTAATAATGACGGAATACGAATGTGTCACCGAAACAGCGATGATTACCCACCTAAAAAACTTGGACAAACACAAAACTGAAACGTGTAATAAGATTTATCTAAGCCCATGACAATTGTTCAACTTTTGTATCCTAAATCAATTGGATAGATTAAACCATTTGAACTTTTCGAACGACACAAGTGAGCGAATAGGGATCTGGAGATATTTCAGCATGGGTTATGAGGCCTGCGTGCATCATGTTAGTATTAAGAGAAACGTTGGTATCCTGACCTGCAAACACGCATCGTAATCGGTACAAAAATTTTCATTAGATGGCAAATAGATTGATGGTCACACTGACGTATATTGATTCGTGGCTCTATATCTCATGAACAGTCAATGTTTGCAGATACTGCGAAAACATGAGGAGACTGGAGACAGTTTTTATTTGTGTGCGAGGGTGCCATGCCTCTGCGAGAAAACGCACGTCATTACAAGACAAGGGAAAACAAGTCGTGGGAAATGTTCAAGAGGTATGCTTTGATTTTCACCGCAATAACTCATCACTTGTTGTTTTAATATTATCTTTCTCTTATTATCTGATACCACAAAAGTTTGTATCTTTTTCAAAAGCGTAAAGTAGTTTTCATCACCTGATGGTATCTACTTCGCGTAAAGTATTTTTTAAATTGTTACCTCTATAATAAGTGTATCAGTTACAGAAAAAACAAAAACAAACTTTGCTCAATTGTTGCTTTATTTAAATAGTATTAAAATATTGTAGCATTTAATGTTTGAACCTTATTTGTGGATTCCAATTTTATAATATATATATATATATATATATATATATATATTACAGCTGCAAGCAAATTAGACAAAAACAGTGAAAAATTATGTGATTGTAGAAAACCAGAATACTGCCCATTGGAAAATAAAAAGTAAAATTATAAGCTTAATTTAATTCAAATAATTATATATATATATATATATTGTGGACTCTCCTATCACGAGCCATAAATGAGTGTCAGGAGTGGATGGTACCTTACGTTTTGCACTTGTGCTTACTAGTAGCGGCTATTGTGGAGAAAATAAGGAAAGGGAAATACCTATTTCATTTGTGCTTTCTTAAGTGTGATACTAGACCTAGTTTTCTGCGGAAGGCAAAACCACACTGACAGATGAATTTTGTTAAAGCAGGATATCGATGGCATCTCTGATTCAGAGCTTGATGAAGATGATCACGGTACTTCAGTCTTCAAAACCCTTTAAATTAATGAAACATGCCTTATGCAATTCCTTTCTGTTTGATGTATGGGCTTCCCAGTTTTTGTGATCAAATTTAAGACGTTTCAATTTGTCTTTCAATTTGCCTTTGTAGTGTAAGAGTGTATGCCCAACTGAACGCTTGGAGTTTGGTAGTTGTCCATACAACACTTTCTTTGGAAGCCTATGCTCATCCATTTTCACAACATGACCCCGCCTAAGTTATATCGTTGATAGAATGTTTTCATTGTCTGTGATGTTATATTCCTTCAATCTTGCATTATTCTTGACCCGGTCCTTCCATTTCGTTCCTAATATATGGCACGATGACAGCGCGTTTGAAAGGCGTCAAGTGGATTTATGTGGTTGCGGTACAGGGTCCAAGTTACAGCAATAGAGAGAAGGCCAATATATATATATATATATACATACATACATACATACATATATATATATATATATATATATATATATATATATATATATATATATATATATATAGTATTAACATCGTTTGAAGTGTTCTCTTTATACTTATTGCAATATTCACGATGATTCGGCGGCTGTAGGCTCCGGCCTTCTTCAGGTGATATGCGTTGGAATTTTGAATCATACGTGTTATTTAGTCAACAGGGTTAGCTTGTTCTAATTGCACGTGCTATGCCCTTTGTGGATAGCTTAGTTTCAGTTACTTCTATTTATTAACTCAACTCACCCAGTTTTGTGTTTTCCCCTGCAGTCGTCACGTATTGAACCTGCAACTCAAACCACTTTTTGAATGACTCGACCAAATACATCAGTGAGCTACCTGTGACACTTATAAATGTTTTTTTACCAAATTTACAATTTTTGTTATCGTTGTTTTATCTTACACTCTGTAATTCTGGTTGCCATACAGTATTCATGTCTATGCTTAGACATGGGGGTTGTCGATAGCTGAGCTTCCACGATATCATTGTGAACGAGAAAGTGCGCTGGCGTTGTTCAGATTGTTGATAATGCTAGATAATACGCTCTCTCCCAAAATCCTGTACTAAGGTCTGCTCAGCATAGTTGCAGTAGAAACCATAGGTTGGCTCTCTGCGTGTTGCAAACAAATATACCTGTCATTCGCAGACAGTACGGTTTGGATGTATCACAGCTCCTCACTGCGACTAGACTTCCGAATACCTCAAACCAGGATCGAAAGTGTTTCTACCATTGAGCTATATTTATTCGACAGAGAGAAACAGCCAGATCTAGCGTATTGTTATTACGAATGTAAATAGACAACAATCAGTCGGAGTGCTGAACTTCATTTTACTGAAGATCTTTGCATTATTGAAGGTGGCTGTTGTTTATAGAATTAGCCTATGGCTCTACAGAGCTCTATTGAAATATTTTTAAGAAGTAGTTTTCCCATATATATATATATATATATATATATATATATATATATATATATATATATATATATATATATGTATGTATTAGGTTAGTGCAAAAATAATGTCGTTTTCTCGGATATCTTACTATGTGAGAAAACGATATTATTCCCGCACCAACCTAATATATATATATATATATATATATATATATATATATATATATATATATATATATATATATCAAGAAAGTGATAATTTATATATCAATGTATACAGGAAATGCATATAATATTTATACAAATCAATATATATATATATATATATATATATATATATATATATATATATATATATATATGAAATATAATTTTAAATATGAATATGTACAGATATTCAGGTACATATGTGTGTTAGTGTTTTATATCCGATTAGTCTCTACGCAAAAAAATCATCCAAATAATGCATTCTTTACATTTACAAATTTCGACAAATTATGTCAGGTCTCTGAATATATTTAACACTTGCTTTGTATATATTACATAATATGTATATTTAAAAACTTAATTTATCTATAAAAATTATAAATACATACATGCATCCATATATATATATATATATATATATATATATATATATATATATATATATATATATATATATATATATATATATGTACCTCCAATAATTCAGTATGTACAAGGTTGAAAATGAATTTTTCAAAATGAAAATGCTTTCTGGAAACTTTCCTTTTATCTCTAATTGAAAGCTAATGGATTTAAAATTTACTATTTCCAATAGTTAGAAATTTCCAGTAACCGAAATTATATTGATCCAAATCTATTTTTACAGTAAAATCCGCCGTCTTTGAAACATTTGTAAACAAATGTTAATTCTTGTTTTTAAAAATCTTGCAAAATTAAATTATATATTTCTGAAACGTTATTTGAGGAAAATTACCAAATTTACACATGATTTAAACGAATTTGAAACAAATATTACTATATTTGCATAAAATGTTGTATAATTTTTTTAACATAAATATTACAATATTAGCATAAAATGCTGTATACAAACATTTCTTAACTACTGCGTC
Source organism: Acanthosepion lycidas (assembly GCA_963932145.1). Taxonomy (NCBI): domain Eukaryota; kingdom Metazoa; phylum Mollusca; class Cephalopoda; order Sepiida; family Sepiidae; genus Acanthosepion; species Acanthosepion lycidas. The sequence continues at coordinate 102,704,768 of OZ010584.1, read as the reverse complement.
TTATTTTTCTGAGGTGTTAATCGATTTATTTGCATCCGATTGACAGCTTAACGTGTTCCTGACCCGCCGATAAATTTTGAGTTTTTTTTTCCGTAAACCTTAAAACACGTGACCATTAAATACTAGATTTATCAGTTTGTACATACATACTTCAGAATTTCTCCACGTGATCACACATGTAAAAACAAGTCCAAATTCATTAAAAATATGCGGAATTGTCAGATTATAATATGCTTTACAATATATGATTATTGAATATAGTTTTACTTAATAACAATATTTCTTAAGAATTATCATATTGGAAATGAATTTTAAAAGAATTAGATCTTTATAAATTATTCAGTTTAAAATTTAAAAAAATGCAAACAAATCTTGTAAAAATTCATTTTTCCTCGAATTTTTTTCTTCAGACAATATTACATAATTATTCATATTATTGATAAAAACAATTAAAATCAACTCTAATTAAATAATATGTAAGTTTTATTGCGTTTTTTAAATTGTTATATTCAGAACAAATTTTCGGTAAGACTGGGTGTCGATTTTGAAAAAACAAAATCCGGTGATTTAAATTCTTAAAAATCCTGCTTTAACTAATATAATCACTAGGAATTATATCGTTGAATTTCTTAAGTTTTCAGAAAATTAACTAAGGGGCTGAAACAAGTGTAAAAAAAACCAGCTTTTCCAAGATTGTCTAAGAAAATCAATTTAGAAAGAAATTTCATTTATTTGTAAATAATTCCTGAAAATTTTATCAAAATCCGACAATTATTTGATTTTTGTAAGAATTTCAAATTTAATGTATCTTTCACCGCAAAAAAGGCTGAAATTTGCTATGCTAAAGTTAGTAGAAAGTTCGTAGAATTTTTAAATTAGAGTCAAAAATTTAATTAAATTTTCAACAAATACATTGACCCTTCCTCTTAATAATAACATAACAATTTTGACGATAAAATTGAGTTTTCAGTACATTTGGAGTATTGTCTTCATCTCAGTATGCTGAGGTTTTATTTTTTCTTGGAGATACCTCCATATATTATTATTATTATTATTATTATTATTATTATTATTATTATAAAAGTCACAAAGACTGAAATTCCATGAGATAATAATTTATTGCAATAAAAACATGAGAACTTCAAATTCAAAAGGAAACAGAAAATATTTCTCCAGGTTTAAATAACAAATTTTATGTAAAAGTGTATACGTGACATTGAGGGAAAAAGTTAGAAATAAAGACGTGTAAGCAAAATTGAGAAACGGGTGTGGAAATAAAGACATAGATACAAATGCAGTAAAAAAGCGTATGTGAAATTATGGGATTAAAGGAGATTAAATCATTCAGAGTGGAGGTAATAGAGTTTTTTTCTTTTAAATTTTGAATGAGATGAATAAAAGTTATTTTCATTCGAAACAACTGACTTTTAACTTGTTGACCTAACTTAAAATACAGACTACGGACAACATTGATACAACAATTGTTACAATAAAAGATACATGTAAGGGAAAAAAAGTGAAAAAGAAAAGAATAAAGAAACTAAATGGAGAGGAAATCAATGAAAGATGTTGTGTAATCGAAACATTCAGTTTCGCCTACGATCATGACACTTATGTATACATTAAAAAGAAAAAAAGAAAAGAAACAGTATCCTTTAATATTAAAGATAATGTATTTTAAGAATTTTCTAAAAAAATCGTGTAATTTTTTCGTAAATATTTCAAATTTAACCTAAAATATAATCCAGTTAAAAAATGAATAGAACACACACACACATACACACACACACACACACACACACACATATATATATATATATATATATATATATATATATATATATATATATATATATATATATATATATATATATATATACATAAAAGAAAAAAGTTGGACTTTTTAATATTAGATACAAAATTACTGAATATATTCTTAATAAAACCAAGTATATTAATAACAAAATATGATTAATAATAAATGTAGAGCAAGTAAAAAAAATATTGGTATACAAGTACTAACACTATATATATATATATATATATATATATATATATATATATATATATATATATATATATATATATATATATATATATATGTGTGTGTGTGTATATATATTTGTTATTTAAACCTAGAGAAATATTTTCTGTTTCCTTTTGAATTTGAAGTTCTCGTGTTTTTATTGCAATAAATTATTATTGCATGGAATTTCAGTCTTTGTGACTTTTATAGTAATAATAATAATAATAATAATAATAATAATAATAATAATAATAATAATAATATATGGAGGTACCTCCAAGAAAAAATAAAACCTCAGCATACTGAGATGAAGACAATACTCCAAATGTACTGAAAACTCAATTTTATATATATATAGTGTTAGTACTTTTATACCAATATTTTTTTTTACTTCCTCTACATTTATTATTAATCATATTTTGTTATTAATATACTTGGTTTTATTAAGAATATATTCAGTAATTTTTTATCTAATATTAAAAAGTCCAACTTTTTTCTTTTATATATATATATATATATATATATATATATATATATATATATATATATATATATATATATATATATATAATTATTTACCGGCAGGATACTTTCATGCTAAATAAATGGTGTTCTATTATAGGCTTATATCTATGTAGTTACTTCGAGTCTTTTTCCGTTCGACACGTATGTCCATTCGCTATTTTATCTTTCGATAGTATAATCTACTACCTTATATGCCATACTTGGGATGGGACTCGGACTATAGGGTCTCATATTCAGTTTACAACACAAGTATAACGCATATATACGATACATCGCGAAAGATAATAGAAAAGTGATCGGTTCTTTGTAATTTTCTTGTAAATATCTAACTCCTCCTGCTTTGTTCTACCTATGTGCCAGATCAGACCGAAAATTTAAAACTTTCCCCATACCTGTATTGGATCTGCATAGTTTTACATTTTCCCCTCTTGATCGAGTTCAAGACTATACGTAGGCTTGTTGGTTTTGAACCTTTTTTCTTTTCACATAGCTTTATAAACTACTCTTCTTACCTCTTAGTCTCACCGCCCATAAAACAAACTCATTTTGTAACCATTGAAGGGCTCTTCAGCCTTGTTTAGAGAGCACATAAAAGGAAATCTCAACAAGCCAGAGATATAACACTCATCGCAAATCGGATAATTAGGTTAAAAATATGTCCATAGTATAACAAGGAAACTGGTCTAAGCTTGAAATGGAAATTTAGTTTCTATTTAATTTCAAGCATTTTACGACTATTCCTTTGTCCGTATTGCTCATTGAACATAATCCGTCTTGTGGACGCATAGAAAGGGTCTCTATAACCGGATAAGGGATTAATGTATAATCTGTTTTAAACATATGTAAGTATTTAAACATATTCTTTCTTAAAAATCAATTTTTGATACGATTAGTTTTTCGTTTTACCGAACATCTGTCAAGGCAGATTTTCGTACAAGCGTTTCGGTCCCCTTTTATATATGCCGTCTGGCAACAACATCGAGTCAGCAGACAAAATGGACACTCAATCGAGTCAATTATTAGATGTATTTGATGAATTGCATCAAGTTTGTTGTTCGGCAAAGTGTCGATTATGAGATCGCGACCTGGCGATCTATTAAAGGCAATTACTCAATTTCCCTGAGAACTTGCGATGATAGTTTACATCGCGTGGTGTCTGGAGTCATTGAACAACGATTATATCGTTCAATCTGCGGTCCCAGCCAATTTTATAGCGATTAGAAGATCACCTCCAAATTACTTAATTCATCTCCTGTAGCCTTTCATCATCTCTCTGATCAAACGCATAATAGTGGAAGATATTAAACAAAACGCTCTATTCTACACGCGAAAATTTGTTAGTAATTGTCAAATAAATCCTTCTTCCACAAAAGGCAAAAGAAGACATTGACACGCTACATTCTTCATAGTCAATGAAACGTAATATTTATATGGATGCCCTCTTTATATATGAATATACCCGAGTATATATTTATAGTGGTTAGCTAATCCCTGTGGCAGACGCCTGCTCAGGAACATTTGTATTTGTACAACACCCACAGTGCTCACATGTGGTTCATACTGGAACTAGGATGCGCTGATATTCGGTACAGTTTCATAGATAGAGTGCATAATCCGACGTGGACAGTAATTTTCATCATGGTCAGTACTCTCTTACGATGATTTCGGAATGTGTGCTAAGTTAGACATCGACGATTTTCAAAAGGTTATGTCTACACTATATCACACCTACGTCTTTTGATAACTCGTGGAATAGTTTTCAGGCATTTCTCAACAAGTCCGCCCTCTGCGATCTACTCATTAGCTGATATTGATGCATATTAAATGGAAAAATGTTGATCTGTCACAAAAACAGATTCGGATATTTAATTTCTCTGATGGCTGTCAGTAATTGAAGTCGACTTCACAAGTACGGAGCAAGCCACCACGACAAAGAGAGTCACTGAATGAACTTGGATGATTTCTTTTAAATAAAGATGATGCGACAAAAAGAAGGTATCCTATAAGAGAGTGACCAATGCCAACATAAAAAATACCCACGGAGAACGACGTGAGAAGACGCCCGTTAGACTGGTTACCTTCCCTCAACTACGTCTTGGATTCGTCTATAGCAGTAGGTTAAGACCCGAGAATAAAAATTATCTTACTTCCACAGTCGGTACATGGTTTTATTTCGTGGGAAACGGTCTAGTTGAATGGTTATTTTTACGACACAAGCGTTTGAGTGGAAGAATCTACACCGTGTTTGTCTGTTCTGAACTAAAACGCTACATTATCAAGACGCTATGGTAAAACGTTAATGACATACTCATTTTCCAGTTTTATGGTAGGATGTCCTCAATAAAAATTTATTTCATTTCTATCTGCGTTCCAATACAGTAAAAATAACTAAGTACCTGTTATATAAAGCAACACAAAACTAAGAGAAATTTATTCAAAGTTAATTAAAAAGTTTTGTTTTTATGGGACATTCATCTGACTCAGCTAGAACTGAAACGAATGATAAAAAAAACAATATGTTCAAGCCCGAGACGGCCGACTAATAAGCAGTACATCCCCAGTGGATGAGGCCTAGGCTTCTGTGTCGCTTGAGATGTAGCCAGATAATAATTTCCAAGCGAGGTTTAACATTGTTTTATCACTATTCATATATATGTGTGTGATTATTATCTAATTCCGCCATTCTGCCTTATTGGTTTCGTGTGACAGTTTGAATAAATACCTATGAGATATTCATACAAATAATGCATTGACTTGCATTGTCATAACAGTAGAACAACATGTGGTGAACGATAGCTGAATACAATTCCAAAAACAACGGCGTAAAAGTAAACAGAACACTCCACGGAAAACGTTTTAAAATATTTCAGAGTATAAGGATAATATAATTCTCCATCAGTTATAAAAGAAACTTAATGCAAAATTATATTTTAGTGCAAATACATTAATCTGCCATTATACGCGTGCATTGTCAAATCATTATCGGTTATTGGGATTTAAAGTGGTTGAATCAATCTGAGTTAATGCCAAACAAATGTGTCACTTAGAGGGAATTGCATCCTTGTAAATATTATCTGATTCGATTTCTTAACGAACAGTCGATGGCAACAGATATTTAATATCGTAAAATGGAAAGGAGTAAACTTCTAAATGTAAATGAACTAAAAACAAATTCGGTGTAAGTTGTATTGACAATAGCTAAAATGTTTTAATAAGGTTTTTCCTGAATGTAGCTGGTTGATATAAAACGTAGGATGGCTTATTACTTGTTAATGAGCAGTAAACTTACTGTCTATCTCCTTTCTATTCTGCCTTATTCAGGCACTTTCATAATTTCTTTCTCCTACCTTTTCATTTTTTCCCCCAATTTTCTTATTTATTTTTTCATTATTTTTCATCTTCTTTCCAATGTTTCTTATGTTTTTTTTACAAAAACCTATTTACGTATATCTTCATATTTTTCAGAATAAAATATCTACGTGTGTTTATTGTACTATTTAAAATACATAGGTTGGTTAATAAAACAAGAGAAAACGAAAGGGTACCAATACGATCAGCGCGAAAATCATTTATTAAATGTTAATTATTAACCACAGGACGGAAATGAAGCACGGAGATTAATTAATGCTATTAGTCTGGAATTTTCGCGAACACCTGTGTCCATCAGCGGTGCAAGAAATAAACAGAGAAACGGGAAAGACTCACCAACGTTGGTTCTTATGGCTGGTGTGAATTCGTTGTAGATGGTATTATTAGTAAAAATCCGAACCCTGCTTGATACCTCGCGTGCGAAACTTTTTTTTTTAAATGTCTTTTTCATTGTAGAAAGTAGTGGAGTGGGGGTTTTATTATCATTATCACTGTTGTTGTTTCTTATCTCACGAATTGTTTTCCTCAGCCTGTTTTATCTACATATAAGAATCATACGTGGAGAAACTTTGTTTACTATTGCGTATATATATATATATATATATATATATATATATATATATGTAAGCAAATATAAATGGATATAAATCCGACAGAATGGAGAAAAATATTTGGAAAAAACAAACAAAGATCCTTAAATGCAATTATGTTGTTTTAATATGAATGAAATAAACCTTCTTCAGGACAATATTCATTAAAATACAATTAACATAATCAGTTCAACACAACAAAGACGATGGACATAAAAACAAGACTGGTATTTATTTGAACAAAAAGTACAAATTGTGGCACAAGGCCAATAAAGGGGAGGGGTAATAAAAACAAGACTGGTATTTATTTGAACAAAAAGTACAAATTGTGGCACAAGGCCAATAAAGGGGAGGGGTAGAGGCTGGTCAACACTAACTATCTTATACCTAGATAATCAGATTCGCGACCCATTCGTACATTACATTTTACACATTCACCAAAAGAACTCGTCCATCACCAAACAATCCTTCAACCACCATAATAACACGTGCTCTCAAGGGAGACCTACCAAAATCGCGCCCCATACCATGAAAATTCTAATGATGATATATATATATACAATTCTAATAATGATAAAATGAGAGGGGAGGGAAATGAACCCAATAATAAACTTAAAATAAACACAAATACAAACTAAACATAATTGATGTTAGTAGGGACCGTCCAACCCATAAAACAGAGAGGCCGCTGTATTCTGCCCAGGGGACAAAATCAAGAGACGCTCTCGCTAAGGGAGTGGGAAAAAGTATAAAATATTAGGCTGGAATGGGAAAATATAAAACTGACCCAGTCGAGATGAAAATGGGGAGGGGGTCAAAACAAACTGGGGAGGATGGGAATCTCGACTTGGATCATAACCAAAGATTAGCCGGGATGCAGGCCAGGAACAACACTTACTCACATTAACTAGGTACACTGAAGCTTGTCTAACCTAACCAAGGGGAGGGTTCCACAGGAAGCCACCCCGATGTGCAATAGGTTGACCTAGAAGAGAAAATCAAGGCTAGCCCCGTTCACACGAAGCAAGCTCGCTTCTTTTACCCACCTTTCGCTAAAGACTGTCGAATGCAATCGTTTTCTATCCGATCTAATCTTCATCTTGAGCTGATGCTCAAAGAATCGAATCAGATCCGAATGAGAAAGACGATTGCCTCGCAAGACTTCCTCCTTTCGCGTCGTCCAAATCACCATTCGAGCCGTGGCCATCAGCGTCAGAAACACCATCCGTTTCATCCCGGAATACGGGGGCGACACATTGTCACACGCGTATGCGCGATCAATGGACACAAGCTGTTCGGGAGCGAGACGAGCCGTCAGCTCGCCGACATGGTCCCATAAGGGGCGGACCTGGGGGCAATGGTAGAAGGCGTGCGCAGCCGTTTCCTCTAAGCCAAGGCCACACCGTTCACAGTCTGGCAAATCCGCCAAGCCCCATATGAAAGCCTTGTCGTTGAGAGGCAGCCGATTCCGAGCCAATCGCCAGCTAAGCGAAAACTCAGGGTTACTGAGGTAATCCGCCGCTGGCGCCCAAGACCAGTAGGAGCAGTACTCCTCCTCCGACAAGCCGAGCGTATCTCGTAGGAGATCCTTCGCGGGCCTCTCCACTAATTCACGATAGAAGACCTTCCTAGGCCGAGAAAGGTCACTGGACCGGGGAACGGCCCTCAAGGCCGACCGACACTCGCGAAGGAAAACCGATTGATCCCGGGGTTTACGACCGCGCTCAACCCGCGAGATGGGGGGACTGATGGTAAGGCCAGGGAACGCGTCCCTAACAATCCCCTCCAGAATCGGATCTCCTCCAGTCAATGCACGGCGTAGGAAAGCCAACCTAGAGGCACGGATGTGACTCGGCAGGTGCGGCATTCCCAGCCCCCCATGACACGGACGTTTAGTGCAGACTCGTCTGTCGACCCGATTCCCGCGTCCCCTCCATAAAATGGAGGATAGCGATTGCTCGAGCGCCTTCTTGTGAGTCTTACAGAGAGGAAGTACGGACAATCGATAAAGAATCAGGGGGAAAATGTATGTAGCACACACCTCCGCCCTGCCCTTCACGGACAACCTCCGTCGATTCCAAGTCTGACCGGCGGAATCGACCTTTGCTCGTACTTCAGACCAATTCTTCTCCAGCTGGAGGTCAGGCCCAAACCACACTCCAAGAATGCGGACAGGACCGTCTGTCCAACCGAAGCGGCCCGGAAGAGCGACCCCCTTCCAGGCACCTAACCGCAAGCCGGACGACTTGTCGCGGTTTATTTTGGCCCCTGTCACCTTCTCGTACCGATCAAGCGCCTTCTGTACCACCTCAATGTCGTTGCGGGACGACACGAAAGCAGATACGTCATCGGCGTACGCGGAAACCCTGGCTCGAGACCCTCCAGGAACGGCAATTCCACGTAGGGCCGGACTGCCGGTCTCGTCCTTCAGCCGGCGAAGGAGAGGCTCCAACGCCAAAGCATAAAGGAGAGGCGACAGCGGACAACCCTGACGAACCGACCTAGACAGCACGAACGCGTCCGACAGCCTTCCGTTCACCTGTACCACCGCACTGGGGGAGCGATACAGGAGGCTAATCCAGCGGCAGAAGTTGGGTGCGAATCCAGCGGCCTGCAGGACAGCTGCAAGGTAGCGATGGTCGACCCTATCAAATGCCTTGGACTGATCCAAATTGATCAGCGCGGCTTCTTCGTCGTCTTTTACACCCTCTATGATCGTGCGGATCAGAGGCAGGTTGCTCTGAATTGTTCGGCCCCTCACAGAACAAGTCTGCTCAGGTCCCAACAGAGACTCGGCAACTGACTGCAAACGCTCCTGCAGGATCTTGGCCATAATCTTTAACTCTGTGTTTAGCAGAGTTATGGGCCTGTAATCATCTAGGTTCCCCCCACCACCTTTGCCCTTTTTCAACAGAGTGATCACACCCCTGGTGATCCGGTTGGGGATGGACCCCGACCGAAACCAGTTGTTGAACACTGCAGTCAAAATTGGAACAAAGATGTGCGACAGCCTCAAGTACAATTCATAGGGCAAACCATCCAGACCGGGCGACTTGCCTCTGCCGACCTTCTTCAAAACCGCGTAGACATCGCCCTCCGTAATCTCTCCCTCGCAGCTAGCCGCTTCAGTCGGCGAAAGCCGAGGAAAGTCAGCCAAATAGCTACGAAACTCCTCCTCACGGAGACCAGGCTCCTTGGTAAACCGGTTCTCGAAATGGCGCCGAAACGCTCCGCACATGTCGTCAGTGGCCCGAAGAGTACGCCCCTCCGGGGATTTGACTTCACGAATGTAACGATCGCCACCTCGACGGACCTCTTCCCTGCGCAGATCTGCGCCCAAGTTCACGGCTTCGGAAGACATCTTGCTTAACTTATGTCTAATTACCTGACCCATGTACCGCTCGCTATTCGATCGATCCAGGGCCTCCTTAGCTAAGGCTATCTCTAGGGGATCCCCCCCAGCCACCGCCCGGGAATAACTAGCTTTAAGCGTCTTCAACTTTTCAGCTCTATCTAGAGCGAGCCGTTTGCTGAAATCAGTGGTGAAGGACCTAATCCTACATTTAAGGCGTTCCCACCACCTATTCCCGATAACCGCCCCCACTAGCTCCCGCTGCACTAGTCTAGTTAGCTGCTCCTGGAAGTCCCGCCTGTCCAATAAAGACAGATTGAACTTCCAGTAGCCAGCCATTCTAGGCCTATTGTCTAACGCCACCCGGGCACAAACGAGTTTGTGATCCGAATAGCCTACCCAGTGGAACGTAGGGCAATCTAGTAGTTCTATGTCGGCTCTTCTCACTAACATTCTGTCAAGGTAGCTAACCACCTTGTCAAAAGGCCAATTAAGAGCCCACGTCCACATTTTTCCCTTGGGATGATCGACCCGGTATCTATCGACGAGACCATAATCGTCGATCAGATCGACCAAGCTGCGATCGCCCCCTCTCCCGCTAGCTACCCGCCCCCTGTCTAACTTGGGGTCCAGGATGGCATTCCAGTCCCCCATTAAAACTAGGCGCGTTGAATCCACCAGGAACGGCCCCAACCGCCGAAAGAACGAGACCCGCTCCCTCTGGTCATTGGGCGCATAAACCGCAACGAACCACTTTTCACGGCAATATCGGCCACGATCAACCGGCCCTCTGCATCGGTATGCACAAGGTCTACCTTCGCATCGAGAGTACGTCTGACAAGCAAAGAAACACCTCTGGCAGACCGGTCCCCGTATGCTGAATAAACGACAAAGTCATCCTCCAGCACACACGCATCGGAACTGCAAACAAAGTGGGTCTCTTCGATCGCGGCGACATCCACATCAAAAGACAACAGGTCCCGGAGCAGGCGGGCAGCCTTACCCCGATCCCTCAAGCCATTCACATTCAGTATAGCTAACTTAACTGCCATCGTCTAGGCCTGCAAAAAGAAAAAAGAATAAGTGCAAAAACCTTATACACATACGGGGCGGAAATCTGCGTTGAGCAGGACCCCGACAGATTGTCCCAGACTGCCAGTGCCCAATTCAGTCGTCATACGACCGCCCAGGACAATACCGCCGACGTCAATAGGGTACATTAATTTAATAGCCCTATATAAGGAGGGGTGAACTAAAACCGGGACCCTCCCAGAGCAAAAGTTGCGCAATCTCTTTAAGACGGGGTTGTCAAATTCGCACATTTTAATGTTCGGAAAGGCATCCCTGGCCTCGAATATGTGGCTCCACACCTTCAGTTTGCCACCAGAGTCTCTGATACAGGCAATGACACCTGGAGTCTTTGGAAAATTACGGGGGTTCTCGACACTTTTGCCGTCCACCTCCGTCGTTTTGTACAGCACCTCCAACAGGGCCTTCCTTTGTTTGGACAGGCCCCTTATGTACTCTTCTTTGTCAATTTTACAAATTGACTCGGGACCCTCAAACATTTTCTTTTTCTTCTTTTTCTCCCTAGCAGGATGGGGAGGGGAGGAGGTGGACGTGTGTGGTGGTGTGTTCAACGAACTCGGGGAAGATGTGGAGGGAGAGGGGGGTGTAGCACGGGAAGGGGAGGAAGGGAAGCTCTTAATGCCGGGAGAGCAGGACGGTCTAATTGGCGAAGCCGGGAAGGAGCGCCTCCTGGTTTTTACCAGACTGCGTTCCGCCCGGCTACGACCAGAACAACTTTCTTGTGTTTTTCTTTCTTCTTCTTCCTCCTCCTCCTCCTCTTCTCTGCACCTCTTCAGAGACGCCACTCGAGGTGGAGGCATGTGTTGAACTTCCATCGGACTGTCTCTTTGTTCCTTTGGTTGCTGCTGCTGCTGCTGCTGTGGTTGTTGTGATTGTTGTTGTTGCTGCTGCTGCTGCTGCTGTTTCTGTGGGGTTTTTTTGGGTGACTGTTTTTTCGACACTTCTTTTTCCCCTTCTTTCTTTTCCACCTGCTGTTTTGGTGCTGGTTGAGGCTTATCCTTTTGGGGTGGAGCTGGTACATTCTTCCCCTTCCTTCCATTTACAACCTCCTTCCAGGTGCCGTCAGCGTTTTTATCTGCTTCTGGATTTTTTTCGTTCACCGCTACTGCTGCTACTGGTGGCGTGGGCTGGCTTACAGGCTGAGGCTGTTTCGTTGGGCAATCTTTCGCCATGTGTCCCCGGACACCACACACCCAACAATTCGGTCGCCTGCCTTCCACCACTACCCACATCTTTCTTTTCCTGCAAACCAGGGTGTTGGGAATTCTCCTAAATTCTTCCTGGCTCAGGGTCACCTGCAGTTCAACGTCACCCGTGGCAATGCCGGACTTGCTCAGTATCCCTTTGACCTCCTCCACTTTTCCATACTGAGCGAAGAAGGCTCCCATTCTGTCCTCCGAGATGTCCACAGGCACTCCGTGGACTGTTATTTTAGTCCTACGTGCGCCCATGTATTCCGTTTGCAGCTTGAGGTTTTTTGTTGTTAACAGGCTGCCTGCCAACTGCTTCGCATCCAGTTCTGTTGGTAAGAGAATGTCCCACATTGCGTTTGACCTCCTAGCCAGCACCTTTGGATAAATTTTTAAGGTCTTTAAGACCTCTTCCATTGTCTCCCTGCTGACTCCGGTTAATTTCCGACTTTTCACGTCGGACGTCAGCAGGGAAATGATCTTATTTTCCACCGCTTCCAGTGCTTCAGGGATCGTAAGGAATTCATTTTCCTTAAACGACCCTTCAAAGGTCTCTCTCTGAGCTGCGTAGTATACGGCATCTTTTTTCTTTTTCGGCCTATTCTCAGACCAGGCCGAATTTTCTAAAGACACCGTCGGTGGTGTATTGTTTACGTTCTCGTCCATGGTGGCCTGCGACGACCACCACGACAGAACGAATCTCTTTTAAGTGTTAAAATAATATTTTTTTGCAGTAAAATGAAAAGAAAAACATAAAGAAAAACGGTGGACAAACAAAAATAAATTTCAATAAAGGATCAAACCAAGGAAAACAAACAAAACAGTGAGGGTGGGGGGTAAAAAGGCAAGAAAGAAAAACCAAAAAAAAAATGTACGACTACAGAAAACTCAAAAACAAAAGGCTTTTAAACAAAAATTAAAAAGAAAAAAAAAGATTTGCAAAACTTATCAGATCGGTCAACACAGCTTGTCCAACTCACTCCAGAAACAAACAATCCGTATGCAAAGCTCTGACTGGTATCGTATAAAATCCATAAAATAAATAAAATACGATAAAAAAGACGACGTACGAGCAAGACTTTTCCAAACAGATAACTGAAAATTTTAAATGATCAGTTTTCCGTTTAAGCATGGTCACGTTGTCGTCAAATGGGCGATGCTTTCAAAACGTATTCCTAAAATTTAAGTATTTTGAATGAAAACGAAAAAATGAAAATAATTCTATTATGATGGAAAATTGTATGTACGCTTGTCGAGCATTAATCTCGCTAAAAAAGGGGAAATACTAAAGAAACCAGGTCTAGTATTCACCGTGCGTGAGATGGATATTATACCTGCTTCATAAATCCTCCTAAGATTTTTATTATGAAAATATTTTAAAATCTTCACGGAATCAAAATCAAAATTATGATCTGCTTTAGTTATGTGTACAACTAAAGCATTGTTCAAATTTCCGAGGCGAATATCTCGTTTATGTTCGAAAACACGAGATTTTACGGACCTACATGTTTCACCCACATATTTTAGGTGACAGTTTTTGCATGAGATTTGGTAGATGCAAGCATCGGATGTAATATGTTGTTTGCTGGTGCTATTTAAGAAATTACGGATAGTTCTAGTAGGTAATATTATTTGTTATGTTGAACTGATTATGTTAATTGTATTTTAATTAATATTGTCCTGAAGAAGGTTTATTAAACCGAAACGTCAGACGTTGACATTTCATTCATATTAAAACAACATAATTGCATTTAAGGATTTTTGTTTGTTTTTTCCAAATATTTTTCTCCATACATATATATATATATATATATATATATATATATATATATATATATATATATATATATATATATATATATATAAATATATATATATATGTGTGTGTGTGTTTAGAAGAATATATATGTATGTGTGTCAGTGTTTAGAAAAGTCGAAGTGTGCTTATTGTAGTATTTAAAATACATAGGTTGGTTAATAAAACAAGAGAAAACGAAAGGGTACCAATATGAGCGAAAATCATTTATTAAATATTAATTATTAACCATAGGACGGGAATGAAGCACGGAGATTAATTAATGCTATTAGTCCGGAATTTTCGGGAACGCCTGTGTCCTTCATCAGTGGGTGCGAAAAATAAACAGAATAACGGGGAAGACTCACCAATGTTGGTTCTTGTGCCTGGTGTGAAACCGTTGTAGATGGTACAAGAAAGGCCGTTTGTGAGTCTTCCCCGGAACACAGGCGTGCTGGAAAATTCCGGACTAATAACATTAACCTCTGTGGTTCATTTCTGTCTTTTGATTAATAATTAATATATAATAAATGTTATTTTTTGCACTGATCACATTCGTACCCTTTCATTTGCCCTTGTTTTATTAACCAGGCTATCTATTTTTAATTCATATTTTGCATATATTTTAACTTATCTTTTTTATAATTTTTTCTTAAGTTTTCCAGTAACTTACTAATTCAATTCCTAGATTTTTTTAATATATATTTTTGCGCAATGAACTCATCTAAGTGCCTTTTGCTTTTTTTCATTGATTTTGTTTTCATTCCATTTTCCCTTAAGGCCCAAATAATTGACAATCCAAAGATATAATATTTGCGAAATAAAGTGTCTGTTTCCTGATGAAAAACTTCTTAACTCCTTCAAAAGGATTCTTATTAGATAATTCGAATCCAGTCCAATTTTCTCGTATTCAGAGAAATTTTGTTTCATGAAGTTAAGATGATACATTTTTCTCAGCCACGAAATCTACAAACTTATCATTCGTCAAACTTTGCTTTCAAAATAATGTCAAACTTTATTTATATAGTAGAAAGACATCAGAACAAGTAATATGGCCAAATTGAAGTTTTATATGCTATCTTTATCTTGTACGTTAAAAATAAGTTTATTATCATGTAAGCTCAATTCATAAAATCTAGAATAACGCCCAGTAAAATATTTCAAAAACCATTATAACTATTTAGAATTTACATAGTAATTTTGCAATAAACATGTCTTCGTTTTAGGAATATAAAACGAAAATCCACAAAAAATAGTGCCTTTTTCTTATACTTCCACTGTTAAAAGCAAGAAAAATAAGTTCAGTTTAGAGCGTTATTTATACATTCGCAATTATATGACAGTTGTCAAAATAAAACAAAAAGCGATGCATTTTTATGAAGTTAATTTAAAGTCAGCATATGTAATGAAGCAAAAAACACAAATTTTGGACATACATATACACACATAATAAGTAAAAGACAAAGTTAAGTTTGATCGTCTATCTACATGCCAGTATACAGCAAGATGAATATACATACATACATACATATATATATATATATATATATATATATATATATATATATATATATATATATATATATATATATGTGTGTGTGTGTGTGTGTGCGTGCGCGCGCGCGCGCATCTTCGCTCACATGGAAAGAACACAGAAACTGAAGCACGAAATATATTTCTTGAAGAAAGAACAAAATATAAAATTCGAGATATTTCATTTCCTGGTTGAATAATTCTGAAAAATGTGCGAAGATTTAAGGGAGACCTGCAGGCTCCGTGTAACTTGAGAGAGGAAAGCATTGCGAAGTAAATTCAAATTCTCGAACTTTGTCATTCACCAATTCTATCTATCTATCTATATATATATATATATATATATATATATATATATATATATATATATATATATAAGCAAATATATGGATATAGATCCGAGAGTATGAAGAAAAATATACGGAAAAAACAAACAAAAATTCTTATATGCAATTATGCTGTTTTAATGTTAATATAATGTCAACGTCGTACATTAACATTATCAATTCAACATGACAAAATAGAATTCTTTTCATTTTTCATTCAAAATACTCAAATTTTAGGAATACGTTTTCACAGCGTCGCCCACGTGACGACAACGTGACCATGTTTAAACGGAACGCTGATCTTATAACACTTTCAGTTATCTGTTTGGATAGGTCTTGTTCTTATGTCCATCGTCTTTGTCATGTTGAATTGATAATGTCAAATATATTTTATGAATATGTCCTGAAGATAGTTTATTAGACCGAAACATCCGACGTTGACATTATATTAATATTAAAAGAGCATAATTGCATATAAGGATTTTGTTTGTTTTTTCCATATATTTTTCTTCATATATATATATATATATATATATATATATATATATATATATATATATATATATATATATATATAATGAAAAACAAACCACTTTAAGGTACCATTATGATAATTTATTTCACCTAAATCCTTTTTTAAGGATTCAGGAACATCAGGTAAAACTACCTGATGATCCTGAATCCTTAAAAAAGGATAAATTATCGTAATGGTACCTTAAAGTGGTTTGTTTTTCATTACATATTAGCTCTGTCCTCACATTGAGCTCTCAGGATTTCATCCTCTTTGGATTTACCAATTCGGTTTACCAAGTTCCTTATAAATTAATCATATATATATATATATATATATATATATATATATATATATATATATATATGTATGTATGTATGTATATATGTGTGTGTGTGTGTGTGTGCGGAACTGTCCCAGGGTAATAAGAAGAATTATCTAATAATAAATGCATAAGAATAATTATACACTAATGTGATTTATATTCTTATACCACTATAATTATATCATTAAAATTGAGAAATGTGTTCTATACAAAATATAATAATTATTAATTACATAATTATTAACTGACTGGTTAAACTAATCTTTATATAGAAAAATAATTACTAAGTATAATAATCAGTTCTTAATCAATGCTTATCGGAATGCTTATCGGAAATGTCTTACTCTCCGTTGTTATAATATTTTGCATGTTAATCATTATTTCCTCACTGTGAATTCCCTCTTTTCATTATCATCATCATTACCTATTTTCCATATTAATCATTATGGTCTAACTTTGCATGTTTATTGTAGATGCCTCAATCTTAATGTTTATCATGAGCCTCTCACTCTTCATAATTATTGTTTGCCTGACTCGACACTGTTATTGTAAGTGAATTACAATCAAGAGTTATCGTTATAATTTATTCTAATTTTTAACGGGATTGCCTTCATCTTCAATATTATTATCACTGCTATATCTTGATTACCTTACTCTCCATTTTTATTGTAAATATCTGATTTCCTATTTTTAGTGTCAATGCCTTTCTATCTGTGTTTGTGGGAATTGCATTAAACTCTAATGTCTTAATCTAACATTTAATGGTAATCTGTACGGGAATACATTACACTTCCACACTGTTTACCGCGAAGTTTACATTACCAAGTTGAAAAATCGCATGGGATAGCCTCTCTTTTTGAGAATCGGTGGAAGTCTTGGTTGACTGTTCAACTTGTGATGGTGTCACAATAAAAAACACTGGTTGTTGCGTTAGATTACAAGCGCTCTCTTTCAACACGTCTTGAGCCAGTATAGAAGAGTAGGCTCCTAAAAATTATCGTTAGAATGTCATTTCAGAATCTTGATGTACAGAGAGTCCTACATCTGGACCCTCAACCCTCAAAAAGCAAACAATCGTGCGCACTAGCGACCCCGGACTTGTTTGATTCATGCGAACAGAGGAATCCTTCAGACAAAGAAAAATACCTTCCCTATCTTCACATATAACACGCATACTGTCAACGATCATAATACCAGCTCTCTTGAGAGAAATCTTTAATAACCTGAGATTAAATTGTGATATTACTGGACTAACAGAGACTAAATCAAAGGAAAATAAAATCGAGATACACAAGGATACTAGACGCTATCTTTATCTGTCGAATAAATAGAGTTAATTTCTTAGTTAACAAAAAGTGCACATCACTAGAACCCCACTAGCAAACTATTAGGCTGGTGCAAATTTGGTGTCAAAAACGTCATTATTTTTGCACCAACCTAACATATCGGAGAGACTAGCCGTTCTAAGGTTGAAGGGTAAATTTTGCAAACATGCATTTATCCAGTTCTACTTTCCCACATCTAAGCACTGATAAGAAGAAATCAACGAGCTTTTTTGATATAGTGACATGTCATATTGACAGGTTGTCGTAAAAGAGATACCACAGACAGATGACTTCTTTCTGATGGGCGACTGTAAAGTTAGACAACTGAGCCAATCATTCCTGTCAAGTACTGGAAAATATACCACCGGTACATTTAACCGGAAAGGTTACCTTCTAACACAGTTTTACACGAAGAACATTTACCAATACTATATTGCAAAATAAAAAAAAACCTTCACTTGAATGCCACCTGACAGTATAATTAAGAACTGAATCGACGTTTTCATAGCAAAAAAAAAAAAAAAAAGAAAAAAAATCTCCAGCAAGACTAAACATTACATAGGAATTCTCTTAACATTCCTGATATCTTACCATCACATGGTGCGCACAAGATTTCGTAACAACTTTGGCGACAAAGAACTAAAATACCATCGAAAATTAACTTAGCCAAACTCGCTTATAGCAAAACGACTTGAGTTGCAAAACCGCTTTTCTACTTTACGATCTGTTGGAAACCCTGACAACATTTACGGATTTATCTTCCGAAGCATACAAGTGGTATTTGAAGAGATTTTACCTTAGGAAATCCATTTCATTCCACAGTTAATCTAGCAACAAGGAAAATAATATCCGAAAAACATGGAATCAGAATAGAATATAAACATACATCAGTCCATTAAAGAATAGTCAAATCCTCCAGGAAACTTGTTACATTTGAAAAACTTAAGCAAATGTACAACAGCATTGAGGAGCAGAATATACTGCGACCTGACAAGATATATAATGCTAATTTAAAGAAACTCAATACTAAATCAAAACATCTCATCTGGGACTTCATAGATTCAAATGATTGTATTTTCACTAGCAAAGCGGATATCTTTGAACGTTGAGTAAAATTCTACGAAGAACTGTACTTCATCAAATAAGAGCCAACACCATTGATGATTCGGCATCAGATGTCATTTCAACTTCTATTCAACTGGAGATGAGCCACTTATCACGATATAGCATCTTTTTAACTGTATTATTACAACAGGAAGAACCCATATATGTTCAAGCAAGTATTGATAGTTGTACTTTATAAAAAAAAAGGCAACAGATTTGATTGTGGAAACTATCTTCTTCTCAGTCTATTGAGTGGTGTTTACATGCTTTTCATGAGTAGCATTGCTGCACGGGCGTGGTATGATATTTACGCCTCATTTCCTGAAACACGAGTTGCGTATCAGGCTGGAAGAGGCAGCTCTAAACAGATCCTAGCTATTGAACAAATCACCGAGAAATCAATAGAATTCAACAATTCTGTGCATATCAACGGCATTCACTTCACAAAAGCATTTGACATCCGGAAACTATCCAGCTTGTAGTAACTCTTAAAAGAAACCTCAATTAACATACATCACCCTACTGAATGAAACTTGCACCAAACAAAAAGCATATATCAAAATAGATCTGAAAACTAACTTGTATAGACATCTTGAAAGGAGTTAAGCAGGAATCAGCAATTCTTTTTTGAATTTTTATAGCTGAGCTTATCTACTAAATTGAAGAAGCATTCTCCTCCAGCAATCAAACAGGCGGTCAAGTCCTATCAAAAATTAGCTACGCCGATGATCAGGCCATCATGACTAAAATCGACCATAGACAATTACATTCTATTAGTTTTATTATAAAGTCTCGCTTAGTTTGGTTTGATTTCTTTTAGGGTATGCCAAACTCAATGGACTACTTAATGCCGACAATTTTTTTTAATTTTATTTCCAAGAAAGTATTGCTGGCAAAAAGTTTTCCATAAACGTAGTGCTGGTATTAAAACCTATTTTATACTTTCATAGTGTTTTTACCACTTTTGCGGGGTTAACTATTTACCCATACCTGGAACAGAGACAAGTTCTACAACCGCGGCTCAGTGTCGACCTAGGAATACCAGCTATTAAGAGGTGGCTCCATGCTCATCAAAACCTTCTGATCAAAGGCCTTACTGTCAGATGTAGTTTATCTTCTTTCCCAGGACGTATAAGGTCTCGATTGTGTTGAAAAAAAAACTACAAAAGTCACTACAAAAACTCTCTACAGTCCTGAACCGCATAATCGAACTTGTGACTAACAGACACCTCGTCAAATTTATCTCTATCAATGAGCTTCCTAAAAATACCAAGCTTAAAATTATCACATCTGTTATCAAGTCAAGAGTACTTAAACTGTAAGGTCATATTAAAAGATCAATTAATGGCGTGAGTAATTTGTGCATTAGCCGGTAAGACAAACAAAAGTCGACATCCAAAACGCTGGTTTGATAATGTTCACGTATGGAGAGGATATGATCTTTACTCTTTGAACTGTGAAGAAGAATGCTGATTGTTAATGCGCAGACTGCAACATTTAGAGTAAGCCAATGATGAATGTTAGATTTCCTGTAACGTAATTTTTAATGTTATGTACATTCTTTTAATGGTAACAATTCGTAAGTGCACACTATTTCGCACTCACCGAGGAGATTTCATCAAAGTTCAAGTATCGGTTTTTTCCCTCCTCCTTAAATCCCTTCAGGGATTCAGCGAATTTTAGTAATTTGGCAAATGTAAGGACGCAGAATAAAGCTTCCGATGACAGTGTCTAGGATATTGAATTAGAATGAAAACATTGATGACACATACTCTGAAAATATCTCGTCTGCAGTCACTTGCTCACAGATGTGCCGTTGCCTCCCTCTGTCTTTTTAACAAATATTTCACGGTAACTGCCCCAACAAGCTGCTTTCGCTAGTTCCCAGACTTCATGAATTTAAGCGTTCAGTTAGGCTGGCATCTCGCTCTCACCCTTTCACTGTCGAAACTGTTCAAGGTAGCCGTCTCTTCTACTCCAATAGCTTCGTGTCTCGCACTTCTCGCCTGTGGAACTACCTCCTCTTTTCCTTTTCCCTGATGTCTATAATCTCCAACTATCCAAATGTAATGTCAATCGACGTCTCCAGATGCTTTGATCTATCCCCTATCCTTCTCTTCATCCTTTCCTCTATTACTCCTCTTTGCTCTCGCTACAACTCTCTGTAACCCCTTGCGTGCTTGTGGCTTCCCGCCTTGCTTCGGGTGAAACGCTTAAAAAAAATAACAAATTAGAATATGGGATTGATAAACTCGAAACACTTTAAATACTTCGCTTTAAAAATCATTTATAACAAATTTAATGTCGGAGATGAAAAAATTGAACATAGAATCCGCCATACTATGAATAGTTTTGTCATATTAAAGATGGTACAAAACGAAAATATTAACCTAATAATGCTGATAATCAAATTACATATACTCGATAGATGTAGACATATATATTAGGTTGGTGCAAAAATAATGTCGGTTTTGACGTATTTTTTAACGTCAAAAAACGATATTATTTTTGCACCAACATAACAGATGACAGGTTGGTGCAAAAAATAATGTCGGTTTTGACGTATTTTTTAACGTCAAAAAACGATATTATTTTTGCACCAACATAACAGATGACAGGTTGGTGCAAAAAATAATGTCGGTTTTGACGTATTTTTTAACGTCAAAAAACGATATTATTTTTGCACCAACCTAACAGATGATATACGTGGGCTGCAATTTGTAAAGAAATATTGAAAATATCAGCTATATATAGACGTTTCCTCAGATCCATGATTAAAAATTAATAGGCGCAATAGTAGCCGTAATTACAATGAAGATAGTGCATAATTAGATGTGAAATAAATGTATAATCAATATTTGGATTTATACAATGAAGAAGGCCTTTATCATCAGTAATGGAAAGTGCGATAACACTTGATTAGAGAAACCTATTTCCATGGAAAAAAAAAGTGAATTATTTTTGTATGGAAACGGATAATCCTATTATTACCATAACAAGCAGTTACTTAGCTTGATTCTTTCTCTCTTATTAAAATCTGGAAATAATTTTGTAAATGTTTCCAATACAAATATCAGACTTTGTATTGTAAAATTAATATTCCCTAGAAAGTTTAAATATTTTTTTGCAAATTTGTATTATTTTACAAAGTCAATCTCATAACACAAAATCCACATTACATTTTATTTTCATCTGACATGACAACAATGACTAAAATATTTCCCTATACACCCAATACATATATCTGCCATGACGACAATGACTACACTAATTCGGTTATATAGGAAGTAAAAGACACTTGAATTCGAACATACATTGTCAGTGAGCAAACACAGGCGACCCCATTATTGAATTAAGTAGACCACGTGACCATCGAAGAAATGATTATACGTCGGAAGAAGCTGGCGACTAACGATCTCTATTTCTCCTCTATCCTCTATCACTATACGAACCGCCGTACTCTACTCTGTTCACTCTGCTACATCTCTATTCAGATAACTATACGGCTACATGCTGAGCGAGTATTATCGAGCAATTACTATTAGTGCAAGATCTTTCAATGGCGTCTGACACCAGTACTATTCAACGGCGTACTATAGTTTTATCTACGATTACAATGTCTCTACTACAACGAGCATTACGAAAGTGAAGTGGCAACGTGTGTTCGTTGATTCAGAAAAACTTCCCTTTATACCCACTTCATATATCCATGGATATTTATGTTATTTTTTTTATCTCTCCTTTGATACCTGGTCATATATGTTTAGTTCATTATCGACTAAATATTCACTCAAATTAATGTGGTTTTTCATTCTATCGATTCTTTGTTATTATTATTTTATTTCCTTTGATATATGGTGTGTACTCATTTCTTTCCGGGTCCTACCCAGACACATAATATCAGAATTGGCATCATGTCATATTCTACTGCGCAATTTAAAAAAAATGTAAAGAAAGAAAGAAGACTAAACGAAAAACACACACATATTTGACATAGTTAAAGTCCTTTGTAAGGCGTGGGCTGTACTCGTAAGAACATCTTTTTTATTTCTTTAAGGCATGGGCTTCCAGGTATCTCTTCATTTCGTCCATTGGAATCTTTTCAAATCAATCCGAGCGCTCCAACCACAACAAGGGTAGTTGATTGTCTCATGTGCCATATTTCTGAGATTTCGTTTTCAAGGTAATTGTATTTTTATAGTTTATTGAAGATCTTCAAATGTACATTGAAGTCAGCAGGTATTGCCATATCAATAAGAAGGCTGTTTTTTTGCTTGCCGTCTCTAATAATGATATCTGGGCGATTAGCTTTGATTGTTCTGTCTGTGTGTATTGTGTAACCCCATAAAATTGTTACAGGTCCTATCTCCCTAACCGGGTCTGGGTTGTGTTCATGCCAGGTCCTTTTAGTTTCCTTTCCGTAGAGTTATAGTATAGATATGCACTCATTCCCTCATGCCGTGATTTCTATTCAGTGGGTGCCAATACCGTGCAACTTGATACAATTAATATTAGGTTGGTTCAAAAATGACGTAATAATGTCGTTTTTTGACGTTAAAAATACGTCAAAAAATACATTATTACCTCATTATTTTTGCACCAACCTAATATTATTATTTTTATTTCCTTTGATTTCTAGCGTTTACACATTTCTTTCCGGGTCTCGCCCAGGGACCTAAGGTTAGAAATGGCATCATGACACTTTCCACTGAAAAAAAAATCTTACATAGAAAAAGTCCTTCATAAATTATTGTGAGAACAATTTTTTGTATCTCTTTGAGGCATGGACTTTCACGAATCCCTTGAATTAGTCTACTGGAATATTTTCCAACCAATCCTAGTGCTCCAACTACAACATTTTTGAGATTTCTCTTTCAAGGTCCATGTATTTTGAAAGCTTTTTGAATATCTTCAAAGATGCATTGCAGTCTGCAGGGACTGCCATATCAATAAGAAGGCACTTTTTTTTTGTTTGTGGTCTTTAATAACAATGTCTGGGCGGTTGACTTTGATTGTTCTGTCAGTGTGTATTGTGTAATCCCATAGAATTGTAACAGGTCCTATCTCCGTAACCGGGTTTGGGTGGTGTTCATACCAGTTTCCTTCAATTTCCTTTCCGTAGAAGTTGCATATTTTGTAGATATTGTACCACTCTGTCATGCCGGGTTTTATACTCAGTGGGTGCCAATATCGTGCAACCTCATACGAGATTGTTATTATTATTATTATTATTATTATTATTATTATTATTATTATTATTATTATTATTATTATTATTCCTCCTGCAAACTATTTATTTTAAATTTAACAGATTCATCCCAATATGATGGGCGACAATTTCACATTTATACAATGTCCTCTATTTTAACTTTGGTGTGCTTCGTTTCAATCTGCTTTTTCAAGTTATTTTCAGTACATCTTTTTCATTCACACTTTATTAATATTTCCATTATTCTTGCCAGTACGGCTATGAGATATTTGATTTATTAACCGTTATAAATAGTCTAAATAATTTCGCATTATTTCTTTCCTTGTCTATCACTCTTTGTGTCTTGCTCTGATGATGTTAGACAAAAGATGTGGCCATTGACGACGATCGATTAGCTGAGAATAACATGGCGACGGCAATATTTTATCGAAGCCGGAAAAAATATCGATAGTGAAAAGAATAGTATTGATGATTGATAGATATTGATAAGTGATGTCTGATAATTTTGGAGATAAGGAAAATTGGCAACGATTACACTGAAGATGACAAACAAAAACTTGTCAAGATTTACACTGACAACGAGTTGATAGGTTTATGATTGCGATGGGAAAGTCATTAAACTGGCGCTCTTCGAGACAATGATCATCAAAGAAAAGGGTATGTCTATTTGTTTTATTGCTTTTTCCTCATTTTGGGAAATGTGTATACTTTAATTAAATTAAAATATTTTAACTTAGTTATGTATGAAATTTTCGTGGACTTGATTGATATTAATTTTGAGACATTCCACAAACTTACTGATATTTATTTAACACTTATCTTTAATTGCATGTTTGATGCATGAGAGTAATTCATGTCAAGATTTGCACGCATAGATTCGTGTCCTTCTCTAAAATGTATCGATCAATCTTCGCGGCGTTATTCGGTATTCTCGGACATCGTTCATTTTGTTTCCACACTTTTATGTGTAATCTGAGGGGGGTTCTCTGGGTATGGGTTTAATTGGGTTTTTTTTTCTTGCCTTGAGACTTAAAAATGTTAGTTGCGATTTTCTACTATCTTGATTGTGGCAATGGCAGTTGCTATTTAAGAATACTTTCGTTTGTATCAAAGATTTATGACTAAATTAATATGTCATGAGAATTCCGCAAACGGTTACTGGTAGTGAAAGAGAATGAGAAGACTTTATAATGAACCAGAAACACAATCCGAAACAAGAAACAAGGGATAAACCCCTACTCCTGTTCAAAAGTTGGGGAAGAAAGCGAACCGAACAATAGGCCCACGTATCTAATCATATATTTTATATGTCATTGGAAATGCGGAATGTTATGAATCTACTTCTCTTATCTGAACGGTATTGTAAAATTTTATCTCAAATATATGGTGAAGTAAGGTATTAGTTTAAAATAATGGATGCATGGTATTATGTAAGGAAATATTTATATAGAAACGAGAAAATAAAACTTGAGCATTCTAATATTCAAACTAATACCCTCTTTATCCTTCCGTATCCTAAATGTAGATAAAACAATTTCTAAAGTATTAATGGATGTAATTTTATACCAACATTTTCATTATTCCAAAAGGTATTATAGTGAATACATGTATTTGAAATAAATGCCTCATTTTTAGATCTACGGTGAAACGTGACGCCTTGATTGGTCTATTTAACAGGTATACAGTTAATCCTTTTTAATATTTGGCATCATTATAAATCTTGATTTCAAAATAAACTCTTCCCACAATTGATTTTGGTCAAGGATCCTTCGAACAAAGAGTAAAAAAATAAAACTATCGTGTATCGATTGACATTTTTTGGCAAACTCTGAGCGAATTGAACAGTTTTAATGTCACAAAGTACACGTACTCATTGTAGGCATAAACAAGCTTCGAGAACATTTACTTAAATTTAAAAGAAATCTAATTGAAACAAAGCAAAGAATAATGTAAGCGTTCTGAAATATAAAATCACTAATTCGGTGATATTGGGAAGAGGTAGAAATAACATAGTTAATTTCTGCATTGGCCAATGAATCTGCAGAATAGTTGTGACGCAACAAGTAATCATGGAGGAAGGTCGTGATGATTTCTTCTTTCCATAGTAACATTCTGCAAAATTGGCACATTTAGATTCTAAATATTTTTGCACCATGGAACATTTATTTTATAAAAAAAAACAAAAACGCTTCCCTCGATTTTCATATATTGTAATAATTAAAATCAGAATATGAAGGAAATTTTATTATAAACAAAATTCTATATTGTGGATTAAAAATAATGCTATGTGTTGATAACAATAAAATATTTGCCGGGAATTGTGTAATATATTGCTTTCACCTTATTTATATATTATATCGGCTAATATATATTTAGTAAGATCTCTGTAGTAATATTAGGTCTGTATTGCAAATAATATAGACATAGCATTCGTGTATATATTATGCTAGTTAATTTCCCTTGTGTGAATTGTTATCGGGTATACCTAATATTTATCGATAGTATTCGATATTCGTTATTACGTTCCAGTGTAGTAACGGTTACAGCCTAGAAAACGGAAACGGCCAAGGCTATTGAATTCATTTCGTCCTAATGCCCTCAGAAAAGGCTGGGATGCATTTATTCTCTCTAAATGTATAGACTAATAAGTATTCTAAAACGAAAATTTGAAACTGGATAGAAATTCGCTTCAAGAAAAAAGAGTAAAGCTCGAAGAAAAACTTTTCGATATTTTTAGAAATTTAAAGAACAACAAATATTTAACTGAACTGAAATTTAACACGCAAATAAAATTCCCAAATTGTAAAAAACACTAGATTCCATTGGTGAAATTGAATTAAAAATAACATAGACTTGTAATTCCAACGTATAATTT
>OZ010584.1:102632624-102670124 GCA_963932145.1 Acanthosepion lycidas | reverse complement strand
TCGAGTTTATGTTTATTTTTGTTCTTGTTTTATTGTTCTTTTATTGTGCACGCAAACAAATCAATGTATGTAGAGTAGAACAGTCATTTTTCTGTGTTCTAATAAAAAGGCTAGCAATACTTTATCCAGTTCTCTTGAGCTTTAGCAACCGGCATTAAGTAAGTATTAAAACGAATTACGTGGTAAAACAGCCAACTGGGAATAATTTAATGGCTGCCATTTTGAGAATAGCGTTTAATGCTTACCTACGTTCGGGGATTGTGACGACCGCTAAAGACGTTATCGGGTTGCAATTAACGAAAACTTTGGAGGGCAGGAACTGAAATCAATATGATGTTAAGCTCGTAATTATTGAATAGTTTAAATTATTTGCATGGGTTTAGGAGATTTTTATTTAGTTACGTTTTGGAATCTTACAAGGAGGACGAAACGTCCCACCAGAGGAGGTTTATCTCATTTTTTTTTCCGATTTGAAATAAAATTACACCGTTTTAAACTATCAACTTGTATTTTCTTTTTAAACTGAGTTATTTTCTTGTTTAATATTACTCGTGACTCATTCAGAGGAAATTAATTGTTTCCTAATGTATTTTTCTTCCCTTGAGAAGCAGATAAATATTGGAAGCTCAACCCGTTGCAGTGTGAATTTTGTATCTTTTTCCTATATGAAATTCGCGTAACAAAATTATTATATTAAAAAACAAAGCAAATTCTGTACTTATGATAAAAATAAAACCTCTATCACAACAACACGCATATATCATCATTATCATCATCAGTCCCATGACAGGGTGTTTTTCTTGGTGCAGTTGTATGTCTAATAAGCTCCATTTTTTCTCACTTTATATCTATGTTGGAAAACAGAGAGACATTTATTCTTGGGTAGCGTAACTCAGACAAGGAATCTCCAGGTCAAACTTCAGGGAATGACCTCCAGCTTCATGACTCGCTTTGGCCATGGGTACATGGCCGGTTATATCAATGAAGGAAGCTAGCATACTGGCCATTGTTTTCAGTTTAGTAGCGGCTGCAATCACCATATTGGCTGCACACAGTGTTATGGATCCTCGTCTCTTTCATTGGACAAGTTGATCGTTAAGCCTACAAGATGTTCCATTTGCCCATTAACAGGGCTTGATTTGAATCTTCCCGGATTTATTTCAACCCACGGTCTACGGATATATAGAACATTCGGACAGTTTTTACAAACTATGTCCAGAAAAGAAACGACTTAGACAAACATTAACAAATAAAATAAAAAGCTTTATCGCATTACATTTCAGTTATCTTTGATGAAATTTGAAGAAAATAGTGAATGCTTTCCAAATATACAAAAGAGAAAGAGGGTTAAACAGAACAGCTACCAAGCATGTTTTTGCAATAAAATATCTTATGTAAAAAATAATATGTAAGGTAGAAATAATAAATTACAAATGTCCTGAACGATAAAAAATTACATTATATATATATATATATATATATATATATATATATATATATATATATATATATATATATATATATATATATATTAGTTGGTGCAAAAATAATGACGTAATAATGTGGTTTTTTGACGCATTTTTTTATTTTTGCACCAAACTAATATATATATATATATATATATATATATATATATATATATATATATAGAGGTAGGCTATATTTAATATTTATAGGTTAAGGTGTTGAATACCAGGGGTAGAAAGTATTTAAATATAAAAGTGTGCATTAATTTTAACACTCAGCCGCAACTGTTTGCTTCCCGCTTAAACGAAAACTTCATGGCCTGGGGATTGCATTTAATTATGAAACAAACTGGTGTTTCAAATTGGTATGGCGGAAACATTAATGTATACCTTATTTTTCAAGAAAAATAAGGTTTATTTACATTTTATTCAATTCTATATTCACCATTTGTGCAGTGAGCAGACGACATTTCTCCTTGAGTAAGTTGATACCCTTGTAGCAATCGAAGGAAAGTTTGTAACGAGACAAGAAAACGGAATTAAATTTATAAAATGTTCCATACATGTAACTTTCGCTGAGCCACATATGTAAAGAAGGATTGCTGCTCAAATATGCAATTGTGTCGTTGTAAGCCAGTGTATCTTTTCATATATATATATATATATATATATATATATATATATATATATATATATATACGCGCACATACTGCTTCTCTGGCATATAAAGGGCTAACATCAAGTTAATTGTTCAGGCTGGGTGTTTCTCTTTCAGAAAAAAAGATAAACACATTTGTGTATGATAATACTGAGACTGGTCTGGTAGATAAATATAATTTATCTGAGATTTTGTTCCGGAAAAGCTCATACAAAATTCGATATAAAATAACCCTTGAAGAGCTGTCATGGAATCAACGTCGCCTATCTTTTAGAAGAAATTACGTTTTACTGGTAGTTGTGATATGAGGAGGCATCATTATTATATTCTGTGCTCGACCTTAGCATACATAGTCGAGTCGATTATAGTGTTGGTCAATACAAATGGAATTCCCTAACAGTTGTAATTTCATTCAGTCTGGTAGGTATTACTGAAAATACACATACTGTGGTAGAAGAAATGGAAAATCACAGAGTTGAAAAAACTTGAGAGTATTATTACCGCGGAAGAGAGGAATATTTCATCACCGACGATTTAACAATGCTGGCTCTCATAGTGTGCACATCTCTTAGATTGGCTTTGTGTCGTAGAAATTTTGAAAGTTTGGCTTAGTAATTTATTTGTGAAATATATATATTTTTTTAATTTTCAAACATTTCCTCACAATGAAAATGGAAATTTTTAATCAAAAAAGAAAAGAAAATATTACAAAATATGACCATTTATTTTTATTTGATAATTTTAGTAAAAGAGATAGCAACAGAAAATGTTGGCGTTATGACCCAGGCTCTCGGTGCAATTTAAAATGATACTTAATAAATTACATTTTTCAGTTTTAAAACGTTGTGCTTTAAAGATTATCTTTTTACTTGTTTTTGAAATGTCGACATTCTTATAGTTTGCATGTCGTTGAGTTGGGGGTTAAATCGGCGGTGATGACTCGTCCTGCATCGTTATTATCAGGTACAAGACACCCTGAGAGATGAAGGGGAAAATTTACTCCCAATGATTGATTAAATAGTTCATCTTGAAATTATGTAAGTTCGAAAACCATGTACGAAGAACGTCGCTGTGTACAAGGACCGAAACGTTTTGGCAACCGGGAATTAAATTCCTGGTCTGATTATTTAAGCATTTAATACTAGCAAAGTTTTATTAAATAAATAATTTTAAGACTATAAGATTTCAATACTATAGACATTACATAAATAACTATAAACATTTATGTGTAACTCAGTATTATTGACAAAATTCAAAGAAGTGTCTGTAATGTAATAAATTCTGATCTGGAATCTTGACATCAGTCACTTTCTCATCGATGCGATATGAATTCTTTGTCATTTCTATGGCAATTGTTTTGATGAACTTTTCTCTTGGTGATTTGAATGTCGGAAATTTAAGCGTACTGCGAAAATTGTCAACTCGGGCTCACAGTTTTAATCTTGGATTATCTAGATGTAAACATGCGTTCTATTGTAATGCTTTCTTTTGTCGCTCTTCTTACCTGTGGAACCCCCTTCAGATTTATTGTTTCCCTCCCATCTAAATCTTAAAAGATTTAAAGACAACGCCAATAACTATATTATGTCACCCATAACTTTGTCCGTTCTCACGTCTACTCACTGATGTCTTCTCATTCTCTTTCACTCTCAATAATCTCTTGCTCTCTGCGGACAGTATCGCCTTCTTTGGGTTGAAACGTGTGATATCTCTATGAATTAATTTATGTCTGAATTCTTTTTTGTACATATTATATTTATCATTACATAAATTAAGCCGTTAGCCAAGGTAATTTAAATATCGTAATTACAACTTCAAATCGTCAATTAATTCTCTATTTCTTAATAGTTTATTGAACCAGTTACATCGCTTATTCTGTAAAGAGTATAGAGGCGACAACAATAAATAGGCTATAGATGGCTATAGCGGTTGTTTTACATATGATAATTTTGAAGAAATATAAAACAATATTTTCCTAACGTCGATTTTATTATATAAGCGTCCGTGTTTCAGATTTTTTTTATTGTAGTTTCTTACGAAGCGTAGCTTAGATGTGTCAGTAGGTCGCAAGTATATATAGCATCTAATAAAAAATCGAATTGACTAATCAAATGTAATTGATCTAGCGAGACAGTCTGTTTATGTGTTTTACACAGCATATCTTCAATGTGGCACAAGGCCGCAATTAGATAGCACCTAGTTAGGATCGAATTCATTATACAGTTGTAGTTAATCTAACGAAATAAGAGTGGAGACAATTACAACACTTAATGCATATGCATTAAAATATTTTGTTTAATGTAATAAGAAATAATGTCGAAATAAATATTACAAAAATCTATTAATTCCTCAGACAGGAGCGTTAGAAAATATTACAATGAGTAAAATGTACATTATCTAAAAGTTACATATTATTCAATTCTATATTCACCATCACAAGCTTGATAATCATGTTGAAGTACCCCAGTGGGTTTATTGTTTGATAAGTCTGTCTATATTTCTGAGATGCGGTATTTTGATTATTTATATTATTTACATCACTCGGACTGTTGTCCTCATCTTTATAACCATATTTACGAATTTTCGTCAGATGTACACCCCGAACTTCTTCAGGTGATGGGAACGTCGAACTGAACAATTTATTGAAAGGTATCGTTAATATGGCAATAAAGATGCGCACACCAGACTGAACAAGGGAAATATTGTAAACAGTTTGATAATTGTATTAGATAACAGATGCAATGCTTAAATCCATCCTCCATTAAGCAATTTACAAAAAAAGAAAATTCTTACTCCTATGAACGTTTCTGCTTTAGTGAGTATATCTGCATATTTATAGACGCTGGTCTAGCGGCTATTTCCGAAAGAAAATAATTCTAAATGTTATTTTCATGTAAAAGAGTGCAAAAGAATCAAGTCTGAGTTCATTTTACTAAATCAGTTGTTACTTCGTGATCAAATATTTCGTCTCTACTTCGTGAAATATTCCAACTTCCAAAACATCGCTTTTAGGGTTTCAGGTAATTTGATACAACGAGGTCAGATGAGTATTCCGGTCTCGACGTCGTCTCTTTAAAATCGGTTTCTACCGCATTTAATTTCCAAGTGATTCATCTTTTCCATGCGACTTTACCCAGCTTTCTATTTCCACCCACGCCCGAAGAAAACAATTTTTTATTTTATTTTATTTTATCTAAATTTAAATTTAAAAAAAAAAAATAAAAAAACTTTTCGTTTTACTTCCTCGGCTCTGAAACTAACGGATGTCTCGTAGTAGCCACCTATTTTCTTTTTAAATTCAGAGTATTTTCCTAACTTGATTTCATCGGGTTTATAGTGAAAGAAGAAAAACTATATCTAATATTCAGATTCGAACATAAACTGCGGCACCGAAACCAAAAAAAAACATGTGTAGTACGAGAAGATACCTTCCAAAAATTAAGTAAAGTAATAAGAAACTGAAATTCTTTGTTATGAACAAAGATAATAAACTGAACTGTGACCTAATATCGGTCCTTGCCTATGACAGCGAATCACTTCAGAGATGTAGACGAGACTTGGGGAAACAGGAATATGATTCTACAAGAAGGATGCTGGAAATACTGAGGAGTGAAAATATGAAAAACTATTTAAGGAAAAGGGAAACAAAAAGGTCATGATTACAGAGAGTGACATTTGAACCTTCCCGCGGCCCATAAAATGAAAGAGGAACAGAAAAACAGCGTCTAATCTAGGTGACTACTTCAGTAATTGGGATATATAATAAAAATATAAAAAAAATACTGACATTTACAGAGGGAAAGAGGTTGGAGAGAGCCACGATCGCCTGCATCCTGAAGAGACACGGTGTACAGAAGAACACGAATAAAAATTACGCCACTCACACATCATCTTATTCCGGGTTGTAAAATTATGGATGATTTTGTTTTCTTTCTTTCTCGGTAGCATATTTGAAATTCTTTCAAAAAGAAATTCAAATATCTTTCAGGATTTGATTTTGGTTTTAATTTCGATTTCGTCTATTGAATTTTTCTTTTCATAATACTTTTACTGAAAACAGCTTTGATTTCTTTCCCTCTCAACACGTATTTCAATGCAATAATTTACACTTTCTCTTTGACCCGATTCCTCATGCATTTTATTTGATTCTGAAGTGTTTCTCAACAGCCCATCTATAAATTATCTTTTTATTTTATTTTTGTATGAAAACCTTACACACATCAAAAAGCGTATATGCCGTCGTAATGCCAATCAGAATCACGTACAAGTACGCCAGCATTCGTCCATTGTTGTTTTCTGGTTTTAATGCCGAACACATGGCTTGTAACATTCACCTGCACTGGTTCCGGTCTTTTCAGATCCACGGGAAACAGCCAAGCCTTTTTTGTGATCTCCATTGTGAACTTAGAACAACGGCATTAATACCTCGCTATTCAGTTCATTTCATTATTTGTTTTATAATCGAAATATGTGCGCGAGTATGAACGTGTGTGTGTGTGTGAGAGAGAGAGAGAGAGAGAGGGAGAGAGAAAATGTGTGTTTATATGTATGTAAATGCATGTAATGCATTTATGTGAGCGTGCTGATATATATATATATATATATATATATATATATATATATATACTGCATTCGGAATCTATATTTCCCCATATCCGTAGACATGCATGGATACAGACACATAAAGATGTACACATGCACACACACACACACACACACATATATATATATATATATATATATATATATATATATATATATATATATATAATCTTTTAGGATACACATATTTATCTACATGTATGTATATATATATATATATATATATATATATATATATATATATATATATATATATATATGTGTGTGTGTGTGTGTATATATATATATATATATATATTTACACACACACACACACACACATATATATATATATATATATATATATATATATTTACACACGCTCTATCTCTGATATTGAGCACTTTATTCCATAAATATAGAACACCTTTAGACTATATTTCTTTATATATATATATATATATATATATATATATATATATATATATATATTTGTGTGTGTACATATATTTATTAAACATATTTTCATATATATATATAGAGAGAGAGAGAGAGTGAGAGAGAGAGAGAAGAAAGAGAGAGTGAATTATTTAATCCTACATTGATACTTTTAATGTTTAAATTATATCAGAAAATTCATAATGAATCTGATGAAAAAATTCTTCAATTATTATCAGCATATTTCGATGAATTTAATATTTTATGAATTTAATCACATTTTCTAAATTTCCACTCATTAGCAAATGTATTTAATATTTAAATTTCTTAGAAATTTCGCGAAATGTGTCATGAATGCAACGCTACTGGTGTCATAAACTGGTTCAATGCGGATATCAGATTACAGTACCACTCCTCTTACCCGACCCACAGTCGCAAGCGTCTCATCACTTTTGTTGATCGTTTGAAATTAGTTGGAGATTCGTCTCCAGCTGTGCTGGTCGAACTCTCTGCCTTTGGGCAGAGACGAACCCAGACTAGCCTAGGCTGAAGGTCAGGTCCTAGTCTGGGTTGGTAGACAGCTAACCGACTCCGTGTATACGGGGGCTATGGGCAAAGGATCATTCTGTTGGCAAGGTCGAATTGTGGCCGAGCGGTTAGGCCCATTAAGCTAAATGACTGTTTCCGTATAGGATGCAGGTTCGAATCCTGTCAAAGGACGAATATTTTCTATGAAAATTTCTCGGACATTCAGGCCGGTAAATGTTATTTAATACTGTTTATTATAAACAGAGCATTCACTTAAATACTTATATATATAAAAAGAATGTTAAACATAAAAAAAATGTCTTTAATAAATTGTCGGACTTTGTCCATTTCTTAAAATAAATATATATATATATATGACTAAATTTATATGTAATGTCGTTATACATTTTAATGATTCTATACAGTTCAGGGAAAAATAATATAATGTACTGGCAGTCTTCGCCCACTCGCTATCGCTTCGCAAATTAAGATATATTCACTACTTGAAATCTTTGAAACAAAAAATTTAAATCAATATTTCATTCATAAATTGGTTTGTTATAGGTAAGGAAAGTTTTACAAATAGATGTCAATGTGCTGAAGGCCAAGTAAAATGCAAATTTCAAACACTTTTCGGCGTATATAAGACGATATTCATAAACAGACCTTTTTTATCCGAAACTCAAAGCAATCCTCGAATAAAAGAACAGTAATGAACGACAGTTAATTAATGACATAAACCTTTTAAATATCAATATGCAAATTAGTTAAACATGAAAAGTGATATTGCCTAGAAGTACCTAATATATAATCCAGATATTGAGCTTTTTGCGCGTAAATCTCTATAAAATAGGGCGAGGTTGTGGGGATTTTTAATCTCAGAACTCGTGGGAGAATTGATATCGAATTTTGCATTAATTCATATAGATTCCATAATATAGGTTTTACTTAATTAGGTTTTAAGTTTCTTTAACTCTCCAAATGTAGAACTAATTCTAATTTATATTTTTTCATCTTTACATTATATTCATTTTATCTTATAGATTGCCCTCTGTTCTGTCACCCATGAAAGAAAAATAGCTGTACGGAAAATAAGGATCTATGTGTTAATCGTCGTTAAATTAAATGGCAGAAGAAGAATAATCCTTGAACTTTTAAAAGGTAAGCTTAAGCATTAATTCAATACTTAAATGCAGCAATCAATTGTGATTTCTTCTGTAGTTTATTGATGGCTATCACAACTCCTCCATAGCTATTATGATGATGTCCAAACGTTAGGGCGGCTTTTAAACTAGCTTAAAATTTAGCTAGCTTAAATTTTTAAACTAGCTGCAATTTTGGATACAAAAGGAAAATAGGAGTTACCTCTCCTTGAACTGTAAAAGCAACGACAATGACTAGTCTAATAATGTATAATATATTAATATATATATTTAACCTTGAATCTGAGCTCAACGAAAATCGTTCCCACCGACTAACATTTCTAGGGCTTTTGAATGAGCTATGAATCATTGAAATTGAACCAGTGGGAGCAGAGGGGTTACTTGGACGCAGACAAGCACAAACACACAAACATACACTGTAATTTATATGTAAGATTTCACAATGTCTAACGTTTCCTCGCATTTTCATGTTTCAGTTAAAGCTCAGCAAACCAAAAATAAATGAGAAATATTTCAAACGTTTTACCAGAACAAAGAAACAACATTTCGGTCATAAAAAATATAAGCAATGTAGCAAAAACAGATCTGCTCAATTCGTGTTTATTCAAAATTAACAGAATCGGTCTAAATCTTTCAGACTATCACGTGTCTACGCTCGGAGAAATGTTCGTTCCCGTAGGAACGCTTGCCTTTTTCAATGGCAGTTAATACTTTCGTTTTTACATTTTCAAACCGCAAAGATTTTTTTTCGAAGTTAACTTTCTATTAGAATTTGTCGAAATGTCATAAAAAATACATTTATATGGGTTTTCCATGTATGAAACTAACTCGTAACACGCGCATATGAATAGAATTATCCGCTCATATGTTCATGGATAGTTATCTAAACGAAATAAAACTCATATGCTTAAATTTAAACATAATACACACACGCACACACGCCCACATCTCCCCCATATATATATATATATATATATATATATATATATATATATATATCGTCATCGTCGTCGGCATCGGTCCGTCTCAATAGACGATGGAGCAGCCTGGAGAATTAGGGTTGCCCGTACGTCTAGTTCCCCTTCTCGGTCTTGCTAGCAGAGTCTAAAGGAGAGGATAAACCAATACAGTTTGGTACCAGCACGGTTGCAGGAGTTGCCGGAAGGTAGCAGAAAGTGCCGTCAATCCAGGTTTGAATTTAAAGTTGTCCTTCTCCTAGACCAGTTGCCATCCAAGGCTATACAGCCCAGTCTGTCCTGCTATAGCTGGAGGGAGAAGAGGATTCACACCTTCCCCATGGGTATTAGTACGTAAGTGAATATAATGGATTCCACTGAAATTCGAACTCGGCTCTCCACTACTCCACCGTGTCTCCACATATATATATATATATATATATATATATATATATATATATATTCACACACACACACACATACACACACACATTTCAATGGTTTGCAGGAACCCACAGAATTAACATGGGATGAACTTGACTACTTTTGTGCCCTTTGTAACAACACTTGCCAGGAATTAAATCGTTGTACTACACTGATTTTAGTAGCGACCTATACTAATTATGCATAATATCCATTCATTACGTTATGCGTTGGCTGACTGGTTTTATTTAGTGACATATCAACCTCTAGGGGTTATTTAATGCCGAAATCTAAAAGTTTTGTACGCAATTTGTTTGAGATAATAATGGTTTTAGTGACACAAGTCTTATTAATTAATGCACAACTTGTGGGGAGATGTGGATTCATAGCTTATTTGGCCGTATTGGCTTATAATGAATTATAATTTGAACTCGCCCTAACCAACCAAGCTTACAGCACTTGGTATTCCCAACCGGTTACCTATCTAGTTACTGATCGGGCTCGATCTTGTGTTACGTTCTGTGTTTTCTCGGGATTCTCACGTTATTAATTAAAGCGATCTCACTTAATTTGGTATTCGTTATATTAAGAGTTGCGTCTTGGATTCTAAGGGGCAGTAGTAGGGTTGACGGGACAGGAACGCATATCATACGTTTGCTCAGCGTCCCTCAGTGGATGATAACAGCCGATTACAATTATCAATAATTAAGAGTAAAAATATTTTAAAATTATAGTTAAATATAATGAATTCTAATCCAAACACCCCTTTTAGAAAGAATATTTAAGTATCCAAGTACGAAAAATATGCCGAAAAACATTTTGTCATTAATAATAAAAAAAAACAAACAAACCGGACAACATGGGTTTAACGGATGTCAGAATTCCTTGAAAAATGCACCCCTACACTCCCTAAACTTAATCTCTTTTTCGAACGTAACTCATAATTAATACAACAATAGTTAATAAAAGTGAACACAATGTCACCACTGCCTGAATGATTGGATTCTCTGTATCCTTGGGAACAGGAAATTATGAATTTATAAGTGCGTTTAAAACTCAGTATATTTAAAAATATGTTCCTCCCAAATTCGCTTGAAGATGAAACAACTAATGCCTTTAAATTAATTATATAACTAATTTTGAAGTTTTTAGCTTCAGTTTTTGAAACATGGTTATTGTTGTGTAGCGAAGAAACCTTATTTTAAATCAGTGAATTCATAATATGTATGCTCTGTAAATTTACATTGAGCACTGCTTTGTAAAAATGAAAAAAGAATATCAATAAGAACACCGGATTATATATTTTACTGTTCTTTCTTTATATATCTATATATCTATATATATATATATATATATATATATATATATATATATATATATATATATATATATGAATGATTGTCTGTCTACACACACACAAACACACACACACACATATATATATATATATATATATATATATATATATATATATATATATATATATATATATATAATAGGAAATTGTATCTTAATGCCTGTGTTCATTTGTGTCTGTATAGTGATCCAGCTAGCAAAACGTACAAAAACAGAATTTTATAAGCACTCTATATATTTAAATATTTACATATTCAAAAGTAGGTAGAGCTTCATATACGTAGCTATCGCCATGGACAAATTAAAAACTTTCATTAATACAACTAGTACCAACTGCACGTCATTCACACACACACAACACACACACACACACACACATGTATATATGTGTGTGCGTGTGTGTGTGTACATATATATATATTCAGTTGTATGGATATGAGTTTGTACAAATTCACATACATACAACTGCATATGTTAGTTCTATCACAGTTTTTGACTACTTTCCACTAAGTACCGCATATATATATATATATATATATATATATATATATATATAATAAGAAAAAACGGCAAGATTGCTATTTGCCAACTAACCGTTATATGTATAAAAATATATCCATATATGCTCAATATGAATTCAAATAACAAATCAATTTACGAAGCCGAAAGCTGAGATAGATAGATAGTGAGAGAGAGAGAGAGAGAGAGAGAGAGAGAGAGAGAGAGAGAGATAGAAATATAAGGATTAATTGGAATACATATATGTGTAAGGCGTTTCGACCTTTGTCTTTAACTTTCCAAACAGTGTTCTGATTTATATAAGATTATATGTTCTATTCTTCCATAGTCAGCTATATATGTATAAATGTTATAGCTAGCTACCTAGATAGATAGATAGATAGATAGATAGATAGATAGATAGATAGATAGATACTCCTTTTGTCTACGTATAGGTAAATAAATCAATGAAAGAGACTAATAAAGAAATGATGTTAGAAAGTAGTGAATGAGTAGAATGGGTAAATAAGCGAATAAATCAGCCCGCTCTTTACCGGTGGATCATGCCGACTGATTGTCTATGAATAATTCCCCGATTGTGCCTTTCAAGCAGCCAAACTGCCATTGATAAAGCTATCGTCCCTCGTAGGTTAACGTTGATTTATATTGGCAGTCTTGCGCCCGCACTGGCCTGTCTCTAACGGCCGCCAGCGTGGCAAGCTGATTTCTAAATTTTATTACTCCCTTGTGCTTTCATAGTTTTTCTTGCACACGCAGCGAACCTGATGTATATTTACTTTTCTTTCTTCTTTTGATTCGCTTTCTTTCGAATAGTTGTTTCTGACAAACAATCCACTTGCAATGATCACATTTGTTTTCAGATATTTACACCTCCGTTCGTTTGTTTTTCGTCTGCTTTTAAGATATAAATTTAAACTTTCTTTTTATCTACCCTTAAATTGCAATACGACAGAAGGTAAAAGGGGTAAATAGGCGAGAGATATATCTGATTAAGTATTTTGTAGTGTTCTATTCAAATGTCTGTGTGACTCCACTGGGCAGAAGTATAAGTAAGTCAGGTGTACAATGACTGAGGGTATGACTGCTGTAGTGATCAGTGATAAATTTTTAATGTTAGACAGTTTTGTGCCAATCGCTATTTACAGGCTTCTTAAACCCATGAAATCCATGCATAGAATAAGTTCTGAGTCGAATTCCGTCTCAGTACAAAAACGCAAGGCTGCATTGCAGTCAACAAAGAGAGCTGACCGTGATAAGCATTATATATGGAGATGTATGGTGGACAATTCCTCACATATTAGAGGAACAGTAGAGAGAATAATTTAAAAGGTATTTTAAAAGGAATTTCGTGAGTTAAAAAAAAAAAACAATTAGATCGAACTTTTTTTCAAAACTATACAGGAAATATGTCTAAGAAGAAAAAATAAATGGAAACATTGATATGTTTTTTACGGATTATCAACCTTTTGTAGGTTATTTAAAGAGTGAAATATTTTTTACATTGTAAGTATATTTTGGAGATAATATTAATGATACAAGACATACTAAGTTACCCATATCTGGACGGGGGAGAGATGGATTCATTGTTTTCCAAATGTTGTTTTCTCGTAAGTAAATATGACAGATCCAACTGGAATTGGAACTACGGCTCAACGTTTTACAATTCCGAGCCGTTATTCATTACGCCACCAGCACATGCATGCTTACAGCACATGGTACTCCCAATCAGTAACCCATCTAAGTACTGATCAGTCTAGATGTGGCTTAACTTCGCTGATCGCACTTGGACCAGTGTTTCAGCATGGAAAGCCGTAAGCCTGAATGAAAAGAGTAAGATATAATGAAATCAAAATGGGTACCTGAACAATGAATGTAAATCTTATAACCCGAACGATAAAAGCAGGCAGCTTTGTTGGAATGAGGCCTGAAATGAACGTAGGAAAGGACACAGAATGAATAAAAAAAAATCAAGCTGGAAAATTGATAAACCAACAAAAGAAATCCGCGCTATGAATTCAGAAACAGGAAATATTAAATCTATTCCGTAAGAAAAGAATAAAATAGAGAGAAAAAAACAAAAAAAAAACAAACAAATTGTATGATATTTATATAACATACATTTCAATTATTTATTTAATCGTACTTGTATTATCATCTGAATATTTATTGTTTATCACGATTCTGAATCTATATTATTTGACAATAGCGAAAGATGCGTTCCAAACGCTAAACAATTTCTGAAGAAACAGGATAATTTCATTAGAAACAATGATGAGAGTGCACAACACTTATCTAATATTAAGTTTCCTATATGACGGTAAACGTTTTACCATTTCCTCAAAATCAAACAAGAGAATTGAGGTAATAGTGACGTAGTTCTATAGAAGGATACAGAAGATAATTTCGTTAAAAACACAGATAAGAATGATCAACACTTACCTCTTATCAAATGCCCTCTATGAGAGAAAATGCTTGACATGGTACTACAATTAAACAGTAGAGGTGAGGTAACAGAAACATTGTTCTGCAGGAAGATGTTAAGAATGGCAAGAACGTTGTACGAGAGCAACGTGTTTTAAGGAAATTATAATCAAAACGGACGCTTGTAGTTGGATTCAGAAAAGAAAAAGTAGTAAAATCTGCGTTATATAATGAGGAAAAAAAAGCTTAGATAATTTGACACTGACTTCGCATTTTGCAGATAAAAAAGAGAGAGGAGAAACAACAAAGAACGTGCCTAACGAGTTTGTGTAAATGGCTAATAGAGTAAAACAAGCGAGAGAGAATGTTATATAGGAATAAAGTGTCGCTGCCGATACTTTAATTTGAACATAGATTGCCAGTGGGCAAACACAGGCGATCCCATTTTTGAATTAAGTAGAAAACGTGACCATAGTGGAAATGAATATATGGGAGGTACCGTGTCATCGTGATGTATGGAAGGGAGCAGGTTATCGACATTTCTATTCTATCCTTTATTACTATTCGGATCACTATTTTTACACTATCCTCTATTACTATATGGGCCACTATTCTTTACTCTATGCATTATACTATTTCTTTATTTGGATCAGTACAGTGGTTATTCGAGCGTGTATTATCGAGCAAGTATTATTAGTGTGAGTGCTATACTAAAGCGTCTGAAACCAATATTGCTCAACGGCGTACTATAGTTGTTTCTCCGATTACAAAGTCTCTACTACAATGAGCATTACGAAAATGGCAACGAGTATTCGTTGACATCACAAAAATTAGTCTAGCTGTTCAATTCGAAATCGATATATTTAAATCATTTTGAATGCATGAAGTTACAATAATCATATCGTATATATATATATATATATATATATATATATATATATATATATATATATATATATATATATATATATTAAATAACCATACATTGCTTAGTTTTCAAGTAGATGCAAACCATTTCAGAATAGAAAATTTCTTCTATTTTTATCTTTCAATTATTTCAAACAACAACCAGAATAAAAAGAACAATACTACTACTACTACTACTAATATTAATAATAACAATTTTTCTTATACACGTGACCATAGAGGAAACGCATATATGTAGGAAGTAGCTGACAAATAACGTACGCTATTTCTATTCTACCCTCTATTAATATTCAG
Organism: Acanthosepion lycidas; assembly: GCA_963932145.1. Lineage (NCBI taxonomy): Eukaryota > Metazoa > Mollusca > Cephalopoda > Sepiida > Sepiidae > Acanthosepion > Acanthosepion lycidas. Next base: position 102,654,394 of record OZ010584.1, on the reverse strand, counting down.
ATCACCACTTCTACTCTATCATTTTGACGATGCGGATCGCTATTCTGTATACTATTCATTATGATATTTCTTCATGCTGATCATATACGGATTATTATTCCGATCACTATTCGTTGGTTACTATTCGAGCAAGTACTATTAGTGCGAGTGATATTCGAAGGCGTCTGACACCAGTTTTGTTCAACGGCGTTACACTTGTTGTATATGCAATTACAAAGTCTCTACTACAATGAGCATTGTGAAAGTCACGACGAGTATTTGTTGACATAATAAAAGTGGCAACGAGTCTTCACTTACATCACTAAAGAGAGTAAGGAATAAGATATTATGTAGAGGTTAAAAAAATTGAAAGACCAATTATCTACCAAATCCTGCAAGTCACTTTCAAAAGCTTCCATTTCTTTCCACTAATCTCCGTCTTGTGTTGAGAGACAAGTTATTTTCATTTGCTGCCTTATAATTCTGTGCGTGAATCTCGCGAATGGGCGAAATGAAAAAGCCTATTAAATGGCTGGAAAATATTATAGCGTTAAAGGTTGAAAAGTAAACTTGTACTCTCGATTGATTGATTTGTTTGCTTAGTCGCATATCAACACCTTTATGGGTCATTTAATGCCGTATTTAAATTTTCTTAGGATCTTTGAAGCAACAAAAATATATTTGCTTTTTTGAATACATAGTTGATACTCAGTTTTCGTGTATGTTTTTTTTATGTAGTATTTTTGTTGACGTTATATTTTGGAATACAGTTTTATTTCTGTATGAAATTGTCAGAGATCATATGGATTAATATCAGGAAAGAGTTTACTCATGTTGCTTGTTTGATCTTATCTAGCGGCAAGGATTAATTAATACGGAAATTTAAATATTTTTTATACTGTTTTATGCTTTCAGCTAATTTTATGTTAAACACAATTATATCCCTTCAACTACAGATAAAATGTGTCCTTGGTCGTTTTTCTATAAAATGTATCATTGGTCATTTTGCTAATAATTGTATTGTTGGTCATTTTACTAAAATTGTATATTTTTGGTAAATTTTTTATGTAAAATATATTGCTGATATTTTTATACTTTCATATTAGTTTTGTTTAGGGTTCATTATTTGCTCATGACTAGGACCCTCACATGTGCTACCACCCCGGGACAGTGTGGGACCTGGGAACAATTGCAATTAAAATGTGGTCCCACTTTCCTCAGAACCTCTAATTCTCTGATAAGATGTCTGGAATCTATGTGTAGGTTATCCTCATACCCTTGACTTGTTCTCTTGAAGAAAATTGACGTTACCTCTTTGAGGTTGACGCATCATTATTCAGCTTCGTCTAAAAAAATTTTATCAATTTGTTGAAAGTAATTATTATTCATATATACTGATTTCAATCAAAAGACGGACCAAAATTTTACTGATTTTTTTTTTTCGTCGGACACAATGTCGTATCCATGAAACAAACGTTATCCTCACATTCACGAACTTTGTTCATATTATATTTGTTAAATGCCTGTAAAAGTTAATTTATTAAATCAGTGGAGAAACATTGCACAATAATTGAACACCGACTTAAGGTCAATTTCCCTGGATACCTGAATTGTCATAAAATACTTTGCCACTGACCAAGAGTCGAAACCTGTGTTTAATAAACTTTTATTTGTAAAAAGTAAGATAAATATTTTTCGGGAACTGTCAAGATGAATCCCAACTGCGATGATGTTTCGGTTCATAGCTTTAAGGTAATCGACATCTATGTGGTTAGCTTATTTTTATTTTGAAGTTAGTTCATTTAGTGAACTGGTGGATATCGGTTGAGGAAAGACATTTGGACTTACCTCCGCTGAATCAGAGTGTGAGCGGAAATCTGAACTGGCAATAGTATAAACAAGAAATGCATAAGATGGCTAAAATAAACACGGTGCACACGTGTACTGAGTGGAAGGAAAAGCGTACTTGCGTGGGCACATGCTGGAAGAGGCGTGGCCACACGAAGTTGCGTAGGCAACACGCTGGAAGAAGGCGTAGCTACTTGAAGTTGTGTAAATATCCAAATGTTATTTAACCGGTCAAATTCTTAATTATGACAGAGAGACTAGCTAAAGGTTCACCGAAGATATATTTCCGTCAATTCCTGTGTACGCAATCCTAACCTCAGCGATTCTCCATACTCTTACCCATTTGCAGCAAATCGAACAATATATATATATATATATATATATATATATATATATATATATATATATATATGTGTGTGTGTGTGTGTGTGTGTGTGTGTGTATTTTCGTCGCCTCATTTAACCCAGCAGCAATATGTGAAAAGTGTGAAAGAAATCTACTAGAAACATGCATAACTCCCAAATGCACGCAGTAAGCTGATAAATTTACGGTTAAAGAACCTCATAGCCTTGCATCTGGTTCCCACTTACATATACTTTCGGTTTGGTTAATCCATTCTCTTCTGACGGTCTCCAATTGTGAGTATTCCCTAGTATCTACGTTGACTGAAAAAGCCCCCACTCCTGGCATATCCTACAATATTTTTAAAAAAATATACATATCTCTATGCGCGACCTTAATTCTCCAGAATTCTCCTAATTCTCTGAGCTGACCGATTACATCAAATAGATAACTTCTATTCTTCTTTAGATAACAAATATTTAAAAGCTTTGCATCTATTTTTTTATTATTATTTCAATCCCACAAACTACTATATATTTAGAGAAACTTGATAAAATACATTGAGAAATCTGAAATATTATTGGCCCTGAACTGGCTTCTAGACTTCAGTGAATCTCCCACTGTCATAATATAGATTTACTCTGCATTTTCAATAAATATTTTAATTGTAGTTATTCTCATAAGCTTTCCTCTATATTACCTAAACTTTATAAATATACGAGTATTACTAGAATGGCAGTCGGGTTACATCATTTTACAGTTGAAATTGCTAGATGTAACCGTGAGTTCTATGCTAACAGTTTTGTTTTTCAGTCATTATCTTTGAAAATTGTGATGTAATATCAATCAATCAGTCTGCTTAATCATTATTCTGTCATTCTCTCTCCTTAAACATGTTCTCTTTTTTTTATATTTTCTCACACCCTTGAGTGTCATGATTGGCTTGCTTGGGTAAAGTGATTAAAAAACACTTCACTTAATTTTCTGTCGACTAATTGAATAACAACATCAATTATCCGGCCTTTTGTCACATTGTCTATTGCTTTTAACTTTCAGTATACAATGCTATATCTTATATTTATTTGTTTGGTAATCCCCTTTTCTATTCCAGTAGTTATATGTCGCAATGTCCAATTGATACCTTTTTCCTTTCAAAACGTTATAATAGATAGAGTTGAATGTTTGCGCAAACTAGTTGCTTTTTTGTCACAGGCTCTACGATGTCTTTAAATAACGACATCCCTTCTTAAGATTTCTTGTCAATATCATTAGACGGGAAAACATTTTTTTCCACGTAATACATTTAACTTTGTCCCATGATCATTAATTTCCTGTACATGACATATGGTTTTATTTTCAACAGCATTTGCATACCCTGGATAAAGTCCTGTAATTTACTATATTATTATTATTATTATTATTATTATTATTATTATTATTATTATTATTATTATTATTGTTGTTGTTTTTGTTGTTGTTGTTTTATTTGATTTGATTTCTAATGTATAGTAATTTCTTTCCGGATTCCGACCAGGGACCTAAGGTCAGAAATGGCCTAATATTTTCCACTGAGCAGTTTAAAAATTCGCTCATATTTTACATAGATAAAGCCCTATGGAAGTTGTGGGCTGTACATGTGAGCACTATGTTTTTGTATTTCTTTTAGGCATGGACTACCAGCGATTCCTTCCATAAGTCTATTGGAATGTTTTCCAATCAACTCAATGGCTCCATCTACATATGGAATTGTTAATGTCTTCATGTGCCGAATTTCTGAGATTTCAATTTCAAAGTCTTTTTTTATAGTTTTTTGGTAAGCTTCAAAGTTGTATAGCAGTCTGCAGGAAGTGACATTTCAATAAGGAGGCACATATTGTCTTAGCGGTTCTTTTTCACGATGTCTGGGCATTTAGCTTTGATTGTTCTGCCTGCGTCTATTTAAAGTTCCATAAAATTGTTACAGATACTATCACTGTAACCGAGTGTGGGTGGTGTTCATAGCAATTTCTTGTAGTTTCCTTCCCGTAAATGTTGCTGATTTTCCAGTGCAGACATTAGTCTATTCTCTCGAACCGTGTTTTATATTCTGTAGGTGCCAACACCGCGCAACCTGATACAAGATGGTCAATTGTTTCTGGATATTCATCACAGAGTCTGCATTTTGGACTAACACAATTATTCAGTATGTGCACTTGGTAATTTCTGGTTCGCAAGCATTAGTCCTTTAAACCTGTACTACGTAGCCACAGATGGGTACGGAGTTTGTCTACATCAGCTTTTTGATACGGCCAGAGTATTAGCTGCGATGCGGTTTGTCTTGCCATCGTTTCTGTATCTGGTCTGTTACATTTGCCCTTGCTTTCATTTTTAAGAATTTTGCAGCCTCAGTCGGTGTATTATGCTTTATTTGTATTTCTTCAACTACTTTAAACTCCATTTTGAACTTGTTATTACTGATAAAGTCGCTTACTACTTTCATGCTATAAGACAGATCTAGTCGAACTAATCCTCTGTCTCCTTTGGATCTGGGCACATACAGACCATCAACATCACTTTTGCAAGATGCATGTCATGACAGGTAAGAAGGTTTCTCGTTTTGTCGTTAATTCGCTTAATGTCAGCTATGATGCAGCTAAGGACGTTGAAACTGTGTATCACCACAAGAATAAACAATGTGTTTATGGATGGTGTTCTGTTTTTTTTGTTTGTTGTTTTGTTACTTTTGCACATTTATCTAATCTTAAATGCAATTCCTATGTCGCCATTAAACATTTTACAGCATTGAGGAAACACTTTAACAAATTTTCGTCTTTGGCAACGATTTTGAGATCATCCATGTAGATGTAAGTGATTAAATACATACTTATTTACTTTGTATCCATAGCTGTTATAGTTTAGTTCATGTGAAAGAGGATTAAGGTCAGACAAAACAGAATGGGTGACGGGAAGTCTCCTTGAAAGTTTCCTCGTCGGATATTCAAGCAAACAGAAGTGGCAGTACCTTTGATGTCATTTAGGTAATATGTGGTTTTCCACATTCCCATGTTGTGTTTAAGGAAATTTCCTATCACCGAGGATACTTTGTACATCTCCAAAGCCCTAAGAATCCAAGAGTGTAGCACACTATCAAAGGCTTTACTGTAATCTATCCATGTTCTGCTGATATTTCTACCTCTTCTCCTGCATCTATTTCAGCTAATTTTCTTTATCAGTGTATTCATAAGTTATGCTTTGGGATATAATGTTAATATTAACCGTTTTCTTATGAAATGACATTCGGTATTCATTAAACGAGCAGTATTGTGACGAGAGATAAGACTTTCTTCACTGTCTGGCCATCGGATTGGGATCAAAGTGTGGTATCTACTCTCTTCCTCAATAATAGGAGTGCCCATATTTGCCGTTTCATTGTATGGATCTTTACAGCATAGATAAGCTAATAATGCTTTCGGTTGAAATTTATATAAACATTCTCTTAAGTGTTTACAAATATCTTTGAATGTCGATTGTTGAAGTTTTGTAAGAGAGTTCTAGTTGAACTAATTCTCTGCCTCCTTCGAATCTCAAGTTACTTATTTGTTATTGTAATTTCCACTACTGAGGAGGATCAGCTTCCTAACCTTTTGTTTAACATGGTGTAGAAGGTCGGTATATTGATTATATCATTATTTTCTCTTCGAATTAATTTTATTATCAATTTTAGGTGTTGTTGGTTATTGAAATACCTCACGTGTTGCGGTTTTTATTATTTGATACAGTCATTGTTTAATCACACCAATCTTTTTTTTAATAATCAATCGGAGAAAGCGGTAGACAGATGAGATATTTCTGAACAAGATTCTTGCTATTCATCATGTCCAGATGAAAGCCTCGATGTGAATAGGCTTTTTTAAGGCCAGATTAAAATTTCGGTTTTGTGTCAATATGCTGACATTCATGGTGATTGTATCAGGGTAGGTACCATCACTATGTTCATTCATATTTCAGATCATAGTTTCAAATTGAAAAAGGTTTATCTTGGGTCGTACATGATAGAGAATTTTCATATATTTCTTTTTCAAAATAATTCTTATCGACTTCGGCTCCACATATAATTTTTTCACCACTGATTTTCAGAGCTTTCACAACAAATTTAGCAACGATTAGACAAGTTGTATCAAATTAATGGTATAGCATAGACATACAAGTTGCCAATTAAGTATATATATATATATATATATATATATATATATGATATAAATATATAGTTTTAATAGTATACTCTATATAGCTGAATCTGAGTTATAGCGTATGAAAATATAAAAATGTAAATGTGATAATCGAGCGGCGACAATCTGGTTCATTCTTGAAAGCAATCATCTGGCCATTTATGCTGTGGTTTGACTCAACTATTTAAAATTGGAGGTTCTATGGTGCATTATTATTTGCAAAGTCTATTGTATTATGCTAAAGGTTATTGGGTAACCATTAATGGTTATGTTTCAAATTATTCTATAAGCTAAGGCGTAGGAATAATTGCAGATCTGAATGCGGTTAATACATACATACATACATACATACACACACACACACACACACACACACACACATATATATATATATATATATATATATATATATATATATATATATATATATAGAACTGGTGTGTACGGAATAAATTACAATAACCAAAAAATACTATTCTTAAAACAATGCTCAACAGAAAGTTGAGCAAATATAATTTATTCAAAAATTATAACGTAAATATTATGTTATAAAATCACTAAAATATAGCTATTCTGTTTCAGCATATCTGGCGTCTGATCAAGTGATGGAGTTCAATGTAGAACCTACATTCTATATTCAACACCATAATTTGATAAGACACCATAAGTTTTGAAACTAAATGTCTATTTTTATAGTGATTATATAACATATAATTTTCAAATAAATTATATATATATATATATATATATATATATATATATATATATATATATATATATGTATATATATATATATGTGTGCGTGTGTCTGTGTGTGTGTATGTATTTGTGTCTGTGTGTGTGTGTTTGTCTTGAGAGTTGTCCGACAACCGCTGAATATTACGCAATGATAATATAGCCTTGTGTAAAAAATATACTTGCATTAGTGTATAGGCAGAGCACAAGTGTTAAATAAACAAATATAACCTCAGTGCATCATCTATAGCTTACGCAATTTTATTACAGTTTTCCTTTTGGTGTAAACTGCATGATTGCAGAAACTGTACGTAATGATAATTTTCTAAAGCGCTTTTGGCCAACGCATCAGCAGTTTTTGTTTTCTAAATTATATTGTGTGGATGTGGTACAAATTTTAAGCTGTGCGAGAGGAATGCGGCTGCAATTACATGTTGGAGTCCATTTAAGTAGGGGACCAAAACGTTATTGCCCTTGTTAAATAAAGTAATGTTGTGACGTGTCTTGATGTGTTTTATATAAAGAGCTTCTATAATCTCAAGGTGTCAACACTTAGATTTCTAAAAATGAAGTGTTATCGACAAGATATTTTTTTTATTTCTTGCGGGTAGTTTGTGTGAGTAAGAATGAATTTTTCGTACTGATATAAATAAGTGGGTTGTTATCCTTTTACTGATAGTTTTTGTCGTATCCTCAATGTCGTTAATCGGTTTGTACATCGGCAGCGGTATCGTTAAACTACATTAGTCTATGTTTTATTTTAGATTTGATAGACCGGTTGTTATTTTCAATTATGAGGCTGATAGTTTTTAATGCTTCATAGTGTAATTTTTTATACATCTGTTAGGTTCAAGATGTGAAATTTATTCTGAAATGTTTTGCATCTTGCTGCACTAAATTATATTAATGGTTGGTTGAAGTAATTTTTTAATGGTTTTAGTGTTTACTTTCTCTAGTAATTATGAAGGGTAAAATAGCTGTACTCTGTCGGGCAAGTTTTTTGTTGTTATTGATATCTTACATCTTTGTGGGCAGAACATATAAACAACAAACTCTTTGACAATGGGTAATATACTGACCGAAAGCGCTCACGGCAGTAATCATTAAAGACATGTTTTGCAAAATATCCTACATACATGATTCCAAAAGGAAAATATAAGAATATTAAAAAAAAAATATTTACTAAAAATTTATAAAATTAAAGTTTGAAGCGGGCACTTTATTTGAATATGATGAACTTGACAGAAGACTGAAAAACATGTGTAAGAGATCTCGAAAAAAATAGAATCAATTCTCAAACTTATACAATGAGAATAATTTGAAATAAATGCTACAAATTTGAACTGCAATATTCTAGGATAATGGAGGATATTTTGGCCAGAGTAAAAATTAATCATAAAATGCTTATTTTTTCTTTTCGTCATAATAAAATTTCTAAGAAAAACGCCTGGATCACTTTTTAAACCATGTATAATATTAATCTCGTATTTTAAAAAATAACTATTTTGGGGGCCAATTTAAGAAATTACAATGGGAGTCCACAAAGTTTTGAACATTAGTGTATATATATATATATATATATATATATATATATATATATATATATATATGTGCGTGTGTGTGTGTGTGTATGTATATATATATATATATATATATATATATATATATATATATATATATATATATGTGTGTGTGTGTGTGTGTCCCCATGCGCCCTTGTGTGTTTGTGTGTGCGTGTGTCTGTGTGTACGTGTTTATGCAAGTGTGACTATGGGGAGAGAGAATCAGGAAGAGACATAGAAAGAAGAAGAAATGAATTTCTAAAGTTATAATGTTTATAAAAATATCTCAATGAACTCTAAAAGAAATTGAAAAAAAAATAGAAAGAAAATATCTCAAAAATAACGAATCAGATAGACATTCAGAAACAAATAAAAAAAAAAGAAAAATTAATTAAAATGTCAGAAAGAAAGAAAAAGAAACATAAAACATAAAGAATAAAGATAAAGAGAAAAGAATTAAAAATAAATAAGATGAAAAAGAAAGAAGAAAGAGGAAAATAGAAAATCAAACAATGACAGACAGAACAAAAATAAAAGAATTTATGAAGGGGGAAAAAAGCGAAACAGAGAAAATAAGAAAAATGCGGAAAACTGGAAAAAGAAAAATATAAAGCATATTCCGATAGATGTGTAAAATAAAATCGACAGAAAAGAAATTGAAGTTAATCGTAAAAAGATAATGTAACAAAGATCTTTTTTTTTTAAAAAAAAGAAAAAAAAATGTCATAAAAATAAAATAGAATATCAAAGAAATAAAAACAGACATTGATAAGAAAGATGTTAGACGCATAAAAATTGGAAATATCACAAGAAAGAAAGATTGATCTGACCCGGATTTCCGATGCATTAGAGGACTTGACTTCGTATTTTGCGTGTACAAACCTCGTCGCCATCTCCCAAGATGCATCAACTTTGCTTCAGTGAAACAAAAACATTTAAAACACTTGCAAGTAAAAAATCGAAAAACCAGTAAGCTGCATCTAAATGCATTAATAAATATATACAGTTACAAGGCACAATATCTATTGACAAAATACACGCACCTAGATTAATGCATTTACACACACACATGTATGTATGTGTGTGTGTGCGTTGGGATGATTGTGTTAATACATTTTATTTTTGTTTTATAAATAGTATCTTAGGCCCGATGTGTGGGTGATGCAATACACAGTGACTCCGATTAAGAAAACGGTGAGCTTAGTTCGAATACGGGTCGGGCTTTGTTACATTCAATTACATGGGGAGAGGAATGAATCACCTCCTCGCTATGTGTTAAAAAGTAGGAATTCTATCTGTAAAAAATCATGGTTATTCTCAAAAAAAAAAAAAAAAAAAATTAATTCCATATACGCGAGCAAAGCTAAATATTGCAACCCAGAAATGTGTTTGAAATTTAACAACCACTAAAGGTTGATAAAGGGTAAAATATAAATCAATCAATTTATTGCAGTAGTTTATTTTTTTAATATAATTCACTGAATGAATACTTCTCATATATATATATATATATATATATATATATATATATATATATATATATATATATATATGTAATTAAAATTACATTTCATTACATATTAGCTCTGTCCTGACATTGAGCTCTCAGGATTTCATCCTCTTTGGATTTACCAATTCGGTTTACCAAGTTCCTTATAACTTATATATATATATATATATATATATATATATATATATATATATATATATATATATAGATATATAGATATAGATATATATATATATATATCAAGGCAGGAATGCCACTAGCACGTCAAGAGGTTAGAGAGGATTAAGAACGAGAATAATGGTACAGAGAAATACGGGGGAACAAGCTTGAAGATTATAGTAATCGGGGAAGCAAGTAAGGGAAAGGGAGTTCCAAAGACGGAAAGTGAGAAAGAAGAAGCTGTTTGAGTAGAAGAGACGGTTACAATTAACCGTTTTGACAGTGAAAGAATGGGACCGAAATGCCAGCCTGGTAGCTTGCTTAAATTCATGCAGTCTTGGAAGCATCAAAAGTAACGCGTCAGAACAGTTGATATAATGTTTCAAGGTCATCAAATGATATCCTGTTTATCCTCAAATTTCCATGATCTATCACCACATTTCTTGCAACTCTTTTATCATCAATATTACAAACACTCTACCTTCAGTGGCTTTCGAGCCTTGCAGTAGGAGAAAGTAGACAATAAATATGTTAATATATTTATCTGTATCCTCCTGTGCATCTATCTATCTATCTATCTATCTATCTATCTATCTATATATATATATATATATATATATATATGTGTGTGTGTGTGTGTGTGTGTGTGTGTGTGCGAGTGTGTGCGAGAGTTAGGAACGAATATAAGTCAAATATGGATCGGAATCCGATAGAATGTTAAGCAATGTTTATCAATCAAACATGTTTCTATTCGAGAATCAGTTATGGAGAAAACACAAATCCTTGTATTTTAATTTTCGTGTGGTTTGATATCCATTGGTTAATCGTTTTTTATGCGCAATTGGCTCTTTAAACAAACGTTAGTGTAATTTATGGCGTTGCGAATTAAATAAGTGTGCCCATCCAAAAATGCGTGTAAAATGGCTTGTTTGTTTATTAGTATTTGAATGTTTTCTCACAATTTCTTATCCGTATCTATCTATCTATCTATCTATCTATCTATCTATCTATATATATATATATATATATATATATATATATATATATAGATAGATAGATAGATAGATATATAAAGAAATATAGTCTTAAGGTGTGCTATATTTATGGAATAAAGTGCTCAATATCAGAGATAGAGCGTGTGTAAATATAAATGTGAACATAGAAGTCAACACTTAGAGGCGACAGTCTGCTTCATGCTATATGCAATCGTCAGGCCACATATACTGTTATTTTTCTCGGCTATTTATATATATACGGGTTAGTGGTACATTGTGGGTATTCTGTTGTGGCGGTTATTTCACCGGACGTCGTTTGTTTATCTATTTGGGTCAAATTATATTGTTTGTGTTTATTTTTTGTTTATTTTTTTATTTATTTATTTATTTATTAATGTAGTAAAAAATTGTTTATATCACTTATTTAACAGTTTTTTGTTTTTGGTTTGGGAATTTAATTAAAGCTATTTGTTCAGTTTTGGGGTTGATTGTTGTAGTTCATTCTAAGTATTATTTTGGCGGGAACAGTTTTTTTATTGATTATCTTTATTTGGGATTGGTTTGTTTATTTGTATGAATTTAAGTCAATTTATTTTACTTGTATATTTTCTCTTTTCGGTTTTAGATTTTTAGTAACATAGTATTTATTTATGTTTTATTTCTATTTTTTTATTGTTATTTTGTATATTAGTATATTTATTTGTTTTTATTTTATTTTTTCCGTTTTTAATTTTTTAGGTTAAGTAGTAAAAATTTATTTTCATGTCTGCATTTTGAGATGAGCTCGGATCTTTTGTTTAATAATTTATTTTGGTCGGGGAAAATAATGATAGCTATTTTTTCTTCCAAGCAAAGTTTGCATGTTTTTGATTGGTTATTGTAGGCTGATGATTTTTTCCTTATCTTCCAAGATATTTTTGGTGTGATGTTCGTTTTGTTTTTAATTTCCCAGATATACTTAGAAAGCATTGTACTGTTTGCATATTTACCATTTGTGAAAGATGTTTTGTGTGTATAATTTCAACTTAGGCTAAAGTGGCTTCGTGGTAGCACAACTATCGACTGCCTCCAAGAGTTCTGTCGATCCAATTTAACTCACAAGGCTTGGGTCGGCACGTTGCATGGTTTTCAGTCATTTTGAAAAGGTGTTGTACTCTGGGAACGACCTCGATCCTGTTCGATATTATCAGGAAGCCTCCTTCCTGACAAATCGACTATGGTGATATTCGAACCCGTGTCTCATGGTCATAATATATATATATATATATATATATATATATATATATATATAAAGTTATCGTGTATATATGTATTTTTTCTTGTATGTTTAAATACGGTAGAAATATTAAGTTACTTGGAACTACGAAAATATTTACACTTTCATATCGATGTCTATACTTAGTATGAAAATCTTGATTCAGCAAGAAGCAAATATTTTTGTCTCACTTATGAAAATATGCGTATAATACCAACGTACCTTATCTATCTATGGGTACGTTCATGTAGGTGTATGCATTTTTAAACGTTTGTGATCAAATAATTCTGTATCTGTTTGAAAACATTTGTGCGTAACGTGCGCATTTGACAAGACAGCAAATCTCAACTTTTGTTTGCCATTTCCGTATAGCGATATAAATTCCATAAATATATGCAGCTCATATATATATATATATATATGTATATATATATATATATATATATATATATATATATATATATATATATATATATATATATATATATACATGTGTGTGCGTGGCTGGAAATACATGAGTAAATATACAATAGATTCGACTAGAGTTTCATATATATATATATATATATATATATATATATATATATATATATATATATACGCACATACACGCACACATACATACATACATACATATATATATATATATATATATATATATATATATATATATATATATATATACGCACACACACATACAAATCTTGTCGAATCTATTGTGTATTAGCTTATTTTTATTTCTACATTGCATTGTTTTTCCGACCTGTCACTCGACGTAGGGATTAGCTGGCTAAGTGTTTTGTGAGTAGAAGTCGTAAGGATTATCACACACACTTACCCAGTCATATGCATGTAGAAAGTCTAGCGCAGCTATATATTCTAACAATCGGCACAGCACAGCATATGTCTTTTCCAGGAGTAGGAAATATCAACGTGTATCGAAGAAACATTTCACCTTTTAATAATGCAATGTTATACATATACAGACATATATCATAAGCTATTTATCTTATTCTATGGACTGTGTCCTTTCCGGGCGTTGGTGATCATAACTCTCCACGATTTCCTATTTTGTAGCTTTTAATAAATGTTATCTTATTGTTATATCTCCCATATCCTATTCTGTTATTCATTTATTCGAACTTGCTATGTAGATTTTGCGTTTATTTTCTCTGTACCTCTTGACTCAAATCTCTCCTGGGAATATCAAGTCTTCAAAGTATTTTTCCTTATTATTTGCTCTAAATGTTTCAACTGTTTATGTGTAATTTTAAGTATTAACATCCTTTTTATTTCAATTTTCTCTAAAACTTTTCATATGTCCATTTCGATCTATGGTGTTCGTAGAAACATTCTGTTGCTTCAAACCGTTTTTGATCTCTGAGAAGACTGTTCAGCATACTCTGCCATATACCACGGCTGATATTACGCAACAGTTCAGTTCTCATTTATTTGTTTCTAACGAAATTCTCTTCTTTCTTATTACTTTGATTAGCTTTATGAAGGCAAATTTCGCTATCCCAAAGTACCTTCGGATATCAGCGTATCACTTTACAGTATCTGTCTATATTTCTGAAATGAGGTATTATGTACACTATTTACATTATTCGGACTATTGTCTTCATACTTGTCGCCATATTTATTACATCATTTCGGCATTGGTGACACATGGTACAGTGGATACATACGCTAGTTAGATCCAGTGACAGGACCCAAAGAGTGTGAGATCAATACCCGTTTTAGACAATGGATAACTTGGAGAGGGGAATTAACAGGAGATAACTGACAACTGACATCCATTAAACATGACACGTAGATCTAAAATAATCTACCCCACTGAGCGAAATAAAGCGTTCAGTTCGACATTCCAACCACTTGAAGAAGGCTAGAGCGTACAACGGCCGAAACGTTGTAATAAATATGGTGACAATGTTGAGAACAATAGCCCAAATAATGTAAATAGGGTTTCATTTTTCACCTTCTGTTAAAGAACTTCTCATATATTTAAATTGTTATACTTGCTTGATGGTGGTTTCTCCAAATTATAATTTGAATGATGGTCCGTTCCTTTTACAGACAACCTTGCATTCCGTCTTATTGCAAGTGGCACTTCGACCTTTCTTCTCGCTTTCTTTCATTACGTTCTGTATCAGTTGTACATACTTTTCTGTGTCTGCTATCAACACTGTCACATCTGTATATATTATGGCGGTAGGATTCTGAGCGCCAATAATGAATCCTTGTAGAACTAATTTTCTCAGAAAGACATTATTCTATATTTATACGTCCTCTGAGCCTTGTCTTACACTCCTGTTTTCTGATTTTTTTCACTATCTATTTCTATGCTTTTGCTGCCAATATAGATTATTCCAGTGACATTCCCATATATGCCAAGTTTACATAACAGTTCCAACATTTTTTGTGACGTGCATTATCAAAAATATTTGCATATATAGGAATACATCCTTTTGCATTTGTGTTGCATGACATAAGTTAGCATACATGAATGATTTAATCGGCTATGCCATTTAATAAATATATACCATTTTTTGTTTAAAATCTCTTTGTTTCTACTAAATGTTAACCTATTAAAGGGCCAGACAGTCATTCAAATTAAAGGATTAGTAAATTGTTTGTAGTATTGACATGAGAGGGGGAAGTGTAGATTATGAGTATATGTAAGACAGGCATCGATTGACACTTGACTTGAAGACATTAAAATTTTAGTGTTTGGGTGAACATCCTCTTTGAAATATTTTCTACACGGTAACGGCGCTTGGGAAGAGTCCGATTGGAAGTTCCTTCTTAGGAACGGAATACGAAGGAATTGAACAGGATTCGGCCCATGGGTATATAGTATGGCGGATCTTAGCAGTAAAGTTTTTAACTATATATTTTTTCAATGGTAATAGTAATAGATATAGAGATGGTTACGTTGTGGTGCCTGCGGGAAAGTTGTTGTATAGGGTAAAATAATTCATCATTCCCAGAACCGCGTAAATACATCTAAAGATTGGAAAGAGAAGACTGTATAGCTCCAATGCAGATATGTTAGTAATGCTTGATTTTTAGTGTGACCTAGCTTTTGTAAAGTCAGATCATTTACAGGCAATGAGGTATTAATGCTAGTGGATTTTATAAAAGGTTTATGGCAAATTCAATTTGAGATTAACAAAATGTAAATTGTCATTCTGCAAATATATTAGGAAGAAATTAATCAACTTCTTATTTAGACAGTACATTTTTTCGATGAGAAGGTAAATTGAAGAAAAACCAAAGTTTCACATGTGACAGCTTACATATGTTTTTAATACTTATGCTAATAGAAGATAGTGAAATTTATGTTATTTTATAAATCCTTCAGCAGTGTCACTACAAAGAAACTTATTAACATATCAATTGTTTAATATAAATTATCTTTAAACACCAAGTCAATATGCCGTTGTTGCTAAATCCCAACCCATGAAGTCGTTTATATCACAAGAACGCCATTTCCGCACCCCCGAATTCTCACGGTATTTACAGAGCATCTGAAGATCCTCCAGTGCCATATCAGCAGGATATTCACGCGGGCGAGATACTTGTTAGCGGTTGTGAAGTATACAGCGAGATCCTCTTCTTTTTGCAGATGGCCGATTGAACTGATGGATGTATCCGGTAGGATGGACATCAGATCGTCGTAGGACATGACAGACCAAACAAACCGAGATAATATGGGTGGGGATTGATTAAAATATAGCTTGGTCATGGTATTGATATGCTACGTGATATAAACTATTTATTATTTGTGTAGTGATATACCTTATTGTTCATTTAATGATGAAATTTAATTTTCTTGGAACCATCAGTAATTTGTTTTACAAAAAAAAATCTGCAGTTAATTTGGTTTTCCTCACAGGAATGTATTGCTGGTGATTTTCTTTAATTTTTTTTTTCTTTTTTTTGCACAATCGTATTAGTGGTAATTTTTTTTTTTTAGTATAAAAATGCATTTCTGGTATTTTAATATACAATGTTTTATACTCCTATAGTGTTTTGATCCTAGTTTCGGGGTTAACTATTTCCCATATAGGAGATCCTGACAAATGCAATTAAGAGGTGGTTTCAAGATCGCTAAAATCTTCCAATCAGAGGCCTTGCAGCTGGATGTACTTTATTCTTATACCGAGGACGGTGTTATAAACTTCTGATGGTCTTCTTGAATATCTGTTTAAAACATTACATAGACTTTATACGGTAGGAGAGTCTCCCAATATGTTATCAAAAAATAACAGCATGAAGAATATAAGCTATTCAGAAATAATCAGAATGGCATGCTAAAAATCTGAAAACATTATCATGCTTGTTATATTGGTATTTCGACCTAAATCCTGCTAAATATATATGGACTGTTCTGAATAAACCAAATAATTAAAAGTGTTTGGAAATCATTGAGCGAAAGAATATTCAATTCATGCTTTAAACTCAATTTGATCAAATATTCTACAAAGGAAAATAGCAAAGCTGATAATTTCGATTAACAACATAGTAACTCTTTGAAATACGTCAACCAGAGTTTAATTTACATAATGAAACCTTCACGAATATTTAGATAATTGATTAAATATTCATGTTTCAAATTGGCTTCATTCATATTTCATTACGCCCGATTTACAGATCTTAAATGTCTGTAATTTTCTCGAGGCAATGAAATCGATAAATATTATATAATTAAAGAGAAAACCCTTAAGCTTCATTGCAAATTTGGCAATAATAATAATAAAGATACTAATATAGAGACCATTTACAGTTTATTTTCGAATTGACTAATCATGGCAAGAAATAAGAAAGAATAAAAAGGATCGACACGACTAGGCACTACATTCCTACTTGATTTTTTATATATCAATCGAAACGCTTAATTTTCGATTGACGCAAAGCATAATTCGCATCCTGCCTGCATTTAACTCTCTTGTTTCTGCTTTGGGCTCTTCACTTCTTGCGTCGTCTTGCTCGTCTCCTCTTTAACCGCTTGTTCTATTAAAAAAAACACTTGATTTATTCATGGCAAGTTCCGAAAAATCTATTTGTAATAAGGCAAACGTCATATTTTTTTTTTACAAAGGTTGGCATAAGATATGATATTAATCAAATTCTCCAAATACCTTTAAATCATCTTTCTCTAATAGTGTAAGAGGAACACATACAATTTCTTCTATTGCTCGGTTTGCGTTTCAAGGAAATTTACTACACACACACACGCGCACGCGCACACACACACACACAAACACACACACGTACACACATACACACATATATGTGCGCGTGTGTGTATTCGCGTGCGGTATATATCACAGTTTCCTAATATTAGGTCCTTTCTATCATGTTGGCCATGAAATACGTATTTAATGACCAATCGATTGAGATAAATGCTGATGTCTTCGAAACACGTCTCCTCGGGCCTTCCCGATTTCTACCCTTATATTAACGATCTGCTTCAGAGCATTCTATCAGTTTTATATATATGACTACGATACGACGGTTTATAGGCGCCCGTGCAAAAATCTGGGATTTACAGAGACTGCATACGTTATATCATCTGACTTTACGCTCATATCTCAATGGGGTTATAGTGATGCAAAAGTTGATGACCTCCCTTTGGGAAAGATGCGTTCAAGAGGGTTACGTTAACACTAGCCAAAAGCGGAAGGTCGAACAGAGGAAACTACATAGTAGCACCAAGTACATAGACGATACGACCGGTCAGGCCGTTTCACACTGGAGAAAATATTATACGTGACTTTTTTGATTGATTGAGTCTTGATTGACTTCTTGATTGGTTGATTTGTTTATTTCAAGCAAGAAAATATGTTTTGATTGTACGAGCTTTTTTTAAAAATAATTATAATAATTTTTTTAGTTATAATAAGTTGTAGTAATTAACCGATACCCTGTAGAAAGAGATGGATTCATAGGCATTTACACGTAATGGAACGAACCCAACTGGAATTTTAAAATTGCTTTTCGACTTCCAAATCCGAGGCATTATCCGTTAAACAACAAACACGCCTTACAGAACTTAGTATTCCCAAACAATCACCCATCTAAATAGTGACGAGGCTCGACGTTGCTTAACTTCGATGATCTTACCAGAAGTGTTTGTAACGTAATATGGCCTTATAACTCTTGTAGAGGAAAAATAGGGGACTCACACGCACACACGCACACACACACACACACACACATATATATATATATATATATATATATATATATATATATATATATATATATATATATATATAGAGAGAGAGAGAGAGAGAGAGAGAGAGAGAGAGAGAGTGGCTGATTGAAAAATAACTCCCCATTTTAAAATATTTACATTTTATATATTAACTATATCTTTTATAAAAATTGTACATGAGAGGAACGAATTTAACATGAGGTTTTACTTAGAATTCAATTTTTATTTTTTCGTTTCACCCGAAGCAAGGCGGGAAGCCACTAGGACGCAAGGGGTTACAGAATATTTGGAGCAAGCTCAGATAGGAGTGATAGAAGAAAGGATGTGGAGAAGGGTAGTGGATAGATCAAGGCTACTGGATATGTCGATTGACATTACATTTGAATATTTAGAGATTATAGCTCTTAGGGAAACAGTAATAGGGAAGGGAGTTCCACAGACGAGAGGTGCGGGACATGAAGCTATTGGAGTAGAAGAGACGGCTACATTTAGGAGTTTCGACAGTGAAAGGGTGAGAGCGCGATGTCAGCCTTGTAGGGCGCTTGAATACATGACGTCTGGGAAACAGCGAATGCAGCTCCTCGGAGCAATTGACATGAAAGTATTTGTAAAACAGACAAAGAGAGGCGACGGCGCGTCTGTGAGAAAGTCACTGTAGACGAGAAGTCAGATCAGGGTCAGTTATATTGCATATCCGCCTCTGGAGACTATCAAGAACCCCGAGTCAAGCAGAAGGGGCTCCAGACAACACGAGTTGTCGCTACCAGCTTCTTGAGCCTTCCAGGACTTTATCAGGAAGTCTTGTGTTATGTAAGACATAACTTCTTGTATTCGCCCTTCAAGTCCTTTCAAAATCTTGCTTTGTTATAGTGTCCTTTACGCAACCCTAAATAAAAAAAAAGTCACAGAACTCCTGGCTGGTCACTCACGCATAAAATAAGGAGTCAACAAACTTGAGTTTTGCATTAATCTGTTTCTTTCCATTTCGCATAAGCAGTCATGGTTTTCCACATTTTCTTTTTCATAAGTGAATAACGGTGGTTTTCTGGCAAAATAAAGTGCAATATTTTCGTTTCTTTCTCCTAGATTACTTGAGCTACGATATTTACTAAGCCAAATCTACCCACTGTTATATACATAGCTGGAAGTAGAAGGGATGGACCCATGCTTTTTCAAAAATAAATAGCCTATATTGAAAGCAACAGACTCGGCAGTAAGAATTTAAAAGTAAAATACATTATTAGGTAGATATGAAAATATATTTATTATATTTTTGTGAAATTAGACATTATTTTTCAGACTGTACCTACTTTCATATATATCTCTGTTTACAATATGGTTTGATTATAGTTATTATAAAGTTTCATTTTTTTTCTATAAGCTTATCCTATAGGTTAGAATATGTTGAACAAAACTGATACGTCACACTTTGTTGCAACTACAGTATGAAACGTAATCCATAGCTTATTCTATTATAATTGTGATAACTAGAATAAAACTTAATATTCTATTTGCAATCTACCATTGTTAATCAAGATCCTGATTATTGATGGATTAACAAATATGATCGATTAACATAATCTCAAATGTCAAATCTAATATTATGAAGACGGGGTTGCAATAAAACCAATACAAGTGGCATACATTATATTAAATTCAAAAGTTTTAAATAAATTGAAGTTATCTAAAAATATAGTTAGTATTTCAAGTTAATATGGTTCATATTAGCCAAAGATGTGAGTATCTGCTGCGTCCATTGTATCTCCAAATGTTTAGGGAAGTCCATCATTTCGAAATATATTTCGCCGCATACATTGCAAGAAATGACCAGCAAATGGTTAGATCAAATCTCTGAGTGAGAAATAAACCTCAGTTTGCATCTGATTTTAATTTTCACAGTTGCTTTGAAACCAAAGAAATATTTTTCACCAATTTGAGTCGATAATCATTTACATTGTTTGAGAATATTGTTAGAAAAACTTGAGAATACAAGTATTTACTTCATTCGAGGAAGTCGACATATTGGTAGCTTATATTTGTTTCTATAAGCATTGGTTTGGTCTGTGGATAAATAATTACGACTTGCATTTCTATTTGTATTTGTAGACGTTTATTTGTGTAGATATTATTACGATTATCGACCCTGCAATTAGACAGCAAGTAGGGTACTCATTCCATTAATGTTTGTCGCGTTTACTTTCCCACGTATGAATTTCGGAAACTAGGAGACCATTTATTCTTCCTCCATCTATAGGTTAAATACCTGAATGAAGATGGTGCTGAAGCCACAGTCAGTAAACAGTCTAGGCAAAGTATAACTCGGAAATGAAAACACTTGAAAGTTAAGGGTGGTGCACTGTATATGCAAATGAATCATGAACATTCATAGTTAATGATCGAAAGACAAAAGAGACACATGGGGAGTCACGGCCGTCTACTATCTTGAGGTTAATGGCTTTAAAAACATTAATTTCATTTAACTGTTTGAGTGAGGTTACCATTCTGAGTCTCTTCTAGGCGACATTGTCTGTGATATAGGAAAAACGTCCTAATGTATTAGTAAATACATTATAAAATCTATTTTAGCTTTCAGATATACTGAAAGTATCAAAATATCAGCTTTCAATCTGAAACCAGGCAGGGCAAGGCAATTCTCTTGAATGATAGAAAACGTTTTGAAAATAGTCAGGTGAAAAGAAGTAACATCAGTTGACTTTGAACTTCAAGCCACAGAAAGATCCATAGTTATTCACATGAAATTTGTGTTGTTTGTGGTGATACGAAGAGCCATGAGAATGAAGAACTAAAGTTTGGCACTAATTATATTGCTGTATTACAACATAGATTATAAACTGTTGACGTCCATATCATCCAGCCAAAATAATTCATGTGACTGTGGACTGTTTCGCAGTGAATAGTCATGATCTTACTACCACAAAATTTGACCAACGTGC
>OZ010584.1:102617624-102627624 GCA_963932145.1 Acanthosepion lycidas | reverse complement strand
TAGCCTTGGTTCAATTATCTCCACTACGGTTGAATGAGGATAATGAATAGTGATGAACATGTCAAGTTAGTGCCAAAGAGATCAATACGAGTAGATCAAACACAACCCAGAAGATGTTTGGTACGTGAGAGTGGAATGAAAAAGAGACTTGAAAATAAAATCATACGTTAGAGAGGGCGAATATAATCTTGAATATATTGGAAGATAATCATGAAATAACATATAAATTGGAACTTTATTTCAATCCTTTATGAGCGTCTCATCCTAAGCTAAGAATAATTAATAATGAACATGTCATTTTCGTTTATTATCGAGTTCGTTACAATTCTTTTATTAATATTGGAGAGTAATTATACATGTTATTGCCCAATATTTCATCAAAAGCCTCGGAAAATTCGAATAAGACATCTTTGAACCTATCTAAGATACAACGGTTCAAATGACAATATTATCCGACAATTTTGATTTTACATAATTTGGAAAATTTGCTGCTGGTATATATATATATATATATATATATATATATATATATATATATGTCTGAATTACAACAAAATGTAAATAACACTGACATCTCATTTTAGTAGATATATTTAGAAAAACAAAACAAAAGATATCTTGAAATACTAAAAGGTAAATTCATTCAATATAATCATCATTGGCCTCAGTGATAGCTCGAGACGACTTCTGCATCTCTTCTAGACACTCTCTTCGTTTAAGTTGGTGATTGCTGTCATAACCTTTGCCTTCAGTTCATCTTTGGTGCTACCAGGTGTTTTGTTTGTCTTTCTCTTTCTCTCTGGCCGCCCAAACGCACCTCACCCGTAATAATCAGGTGGTTGTAGACTGGGGAGTGAAGTGGCCATATGTAAAGGATGATGTGTTCGCAGAGGTTTTCTGACAGCTATGACTGCTTGTGTGGCAGGTGCAGAGTCCTGTTGCCAAATATAGGGCTTTCCAGCTCCTACCCTATTGACACAGGTCAACACTACCTCGTCAAGGCACTTGATGTAGGCATGTGTGTTGAGTTTGAATCCCTCACCAACAAATTCGCGACTTTTCTTATCACAACGATCAGAGTGACTTTTTCGAGCTGCCATGCCTTCTTAATCACCATTAGACTCATCCACCACTTTCCGAAACTTCGGCACTGTCGACAGATTGACACCCAAATACATTGAAATTTTCGTATTGGATCTTCTGGTGCAAATGCCAAGCACTACCGGATGCAGTTTCCATTTCAGGTGGAGTAAATTGTCTCATGGTGCTCTTTTTCTCAAAGACGGTGCCAAACTGGTCCTGTTATTTGTGCAGTTGAAAAAAAAAAAAAAAAATAAAAAAAAAAATAAAGCGCACGTGCGAAATTAATTATATAATATGACAATTTACTCATCGCACTATATATATATATATATATATATATATATATATATATATATATATATAGTTTTTAACGAATCTCTCTCTACATATATTTATAATTTTTAACGAAATTACATATACACTCCATGCCAAATTATTATCGAGATAATTCTTTTTCTAATATTTCAAAAACTGTCGAATTAATTCGCACAAAATTTTCACACAATGTTGTCAACACTGACTTGCGTAATCACTGAAATTTTCGCACTGATGTGCGCAATGTAAACAAACTGGCGCCGTATTTGGTTTCAGCACGGTTATTTGAATGTGCCAAATTATTATAAATGTGTAAGAATTTAGTAAAAAGATGGGCCATAAAAGCATTTTAAGTGATGCTGAAAAGAAAACTATCACCTCAGAACGCTCAAAAGATAAATCTACCCTAGGAATTTCTAAAATGATAGGGAGGTGTCATTAAACAGTGAAAAAGTTCACCAGCGACCCTACAGATAGCCGAGTGTTATTTCACGTCGTCTCATGTCATGAATTTAACGAGAGGCCACCAAGAACACTGGACTTACCAGTCAAGGCTTTTCAGTCACATGGGGATCATACTGTGTCTAAAAGTACTCCGTGTCTGTATCTGAGGGAAATAGCAACAGCAGTCAAACTTATCTGGAAGCCTCCGTTGACGAGGAATCACATTCAAAATCGATTCAAATGGACCGAGGGCAATATGACGATTGACTTCTCTAAAGTTTTGTTCACAGACGAAACTCGAGCAACACTTGATGGGCCAGATAGATGGTGCAAAGGCTGGGTAATGAATGGACAGAATCGCCATCAGCGTTTGAGACAGACAAGGAGGTCGAGGCATAATGATCTGGGGTGGTATTATTGGAAAACATTAGTGGGCCCATGGAGAGTACCAGATGGCGTCAAAAGGACTGCTGATTCATACATAGCGTTTATGATGACGCATCTTGAACAGTAGATGAAAAGGCAAAGAGTTGCCTTCAGAAGGGCCATTGTTTCTATGCAAGATAATGCTCACTCAGATCCGGCACACAAGACTACTGAATATTTGAAACAGTTAGGCTTCGATGGACCTCGAAATATGTCAGTGGCCAGTAAATTCTCCGGATTTGAACCCTATCGAAAACCTTTGGAGTATCATGAAGCGAAGACTGTACGCCAACGGACGACAATTCAGTAGCAACACTTAGTTGTGGAAAGCAATTCTTGACATATCTCACGTTATTACAGCAGATGAGATTCTACAATTAACAGATTCTATGGATCGTCGACTTCTTCAAGTAATTTCAAAACAGGGAAAGCACATTCCCTATTATTTTTTTTTAAATCTGTTCCTTTGTTTGCATCTGTTATTATTTGTTTGGTTATCTTATTTATTAGCTTCTTTTGATCATAAACATTCATGTGCAACATTAATAAACCTTTTCTTTGCTCAATTCTGAGAATTTTACTAAACCTTTATAATAATTTGGGACGGTCGAATCACCGTGCTGATAACAAATATGGCGCAAGTTTGTTTACATTGCGTAGATCAATACTAAGATTTCAGTGACTGCGCAGGTCAGTGTTGCCAACATTGTGTAAAAATTTTGTGTGAATTGATTGGACGTTTTTGAAATATTAGAAAAAAATAATTTGGCACGCAGTGTGTGTGTGTGTATATATACATATATATATATATATATATATATATATATATATGTGTGGGGGGTGTTTTTGAGTGTGTGTATGTGTTTGTGTGTGCATTTACGCAGCAATCCTTCTTTCATGCACATTTCATTGAAGATGCTTTTATTTAGTTTTTTATACAATTTCTCATGTGATCTATTTTTTTTTCTTTTTGGATGATAAATTATATAAAAACTATCAGTATATTCTTTTTATTCGAGCGGTTTCGGCTATATATTTAGCCATTTTCAAGGATTAAATCGTTTAGCTGTTAAATAAAAAATAGTTTGTTGTATGTATGTTTTATAAAATGTTTTCATTTTTCAAAACACGGTCAAGTTATTGTGTCCATGTTGAAAAATGGTATTATTAAGTGTTTGTTTTTTTTTTATTTATTTATTAATATGGCTTCCATTATTTTTAGCCTTTTTTTGCATGTAGATGATGCTATTATATTAGTGTTATCAACAAGTATGTTATGAATAGTGTCCGGTAGGTCTCCATTAATATTTAAATGGGATCTAATTGAGCTATTGTCAGAAAGGTGTAGAGTTAGTCTGCGTGTTATACATGTTGTAGTGTGGCCTATATAATTATTTACGAAAGTGTTATTTTTGCGAAATACAATTTCTTAATGGGCATTTGAATTCGTAAATAATAGTTGCCCTATTTAATTTTGTTCTAGGACGTGAATTATTGTTTTTAACTATAAGGTTCGAGGTTTTAATTTTTTTCTAATAAATAATTAATTTATTTTTTTGCTATTGTCAGCTGGCGCTATGCATTTATTTGTAAAGTGTTCTTAATTCTGCATTCATCCTGTTTATAATTTTCGTTCATCTGATTCTTATAAAAAATATTAATATTATTGTTTATATTTCTATTCTTGCCGTTGCTATTATCTACCTTAGAAACACCTAATGTGGAAATCCAGCAATTGATTAGGAAATCCGTTATTAATCAGCGTTTGCTTTACGTTTATTTTAATTCTTTAAAGAAAAGCGTGCAAGAGGATGAGTTCTCGTGCGCTCTCCTGAGGAAATTTTTAATAACACCTATTTTATATCTAATAGATTCACTAGAGAAATTAAGATGGCAAGAGTCTTTACTAGTTGTTTTTTTTTTTATAAACAGAAGTTTTAAATGTATTATTACTAAAATCGGCGAGAACATCTAAGAAAGGATGTTTATTATTTTTAACTAACTTCATATGCAAAATTTAGGACGGAATTTTGTTGAAATCTAGCTTTCAAATTTTCTATTTCTTTCTTGATTTCAGCTAAAATAAATATATCGTCTACATAAGTATATTTTAAGTTTAATAACTTTAGTAAAAACCTTGTTTTCAACATAGGACATATAATAATTGGAGAAGCACGGACCGAGTGGGTTTTCGATACTTACACAATCAGTTTGTGTGTAAATAGTACCATTCTGAGTATAAAAATGGATAGAAGGTACATTAGGACAGTTTTTATGTAATTTATCATCCGAAAAGACAAATATTATTAGATTGCATGAGAAATTGTATAAAAAAATAAATAAAAGGACCTTGTCAGACGTATTCAATGAAATGTGTGTATATATATATATATATATATATATATATATATATATATATATATATATATATTCAATGAAATGTACATATATATATATTTATTAAAGACATTTTTATGTGTAACGTTCTTTTTATAGATACAAGTATTTAAGTAAATGCGCTGTTTATAATAAACAGTATTAAATAACATTTACCGGCCTGAATGTCCGAGAAATTTTCATAGAAAATATTCGTCCTTTACGCTGACGTGCCTTAACCGACTCGGCCACAAAGGAGCGTTCAGTCGGCAAGGTCGAATTTACTCCTTATAAACTTCAATCTTCCATGAATCTCGTACATTCATAACTGCTCATGGCATATCAAATGTAAACAAATGACGTCATACATTAAGAAATGGACAAAGTCCGAGAATTTATTTATTAAATACATTTTTATGTTTAACGTTCTTTTTATAGATACAAGTATTTAAGTAAATGCTCTGTTTATAATACACAGTATTAAACAGTATTCAGGCCGGTAAATGTTATTTAATACTGTTTATTATAAACAGAGCATTTACTTAAATACTTGTATCTATAAAAAGAACGTTAAACATAAAAATGTCTTTAATAAATAAATTGTCGGACTTTGTCCATTTCTTAATGTATATATATATATATATATATATATATATATATATATATATGTGTGTGTGTGTGTCTGTGTGTGTGTGTGTATGTATATAAGTAACAAAAAGTAAACTGTCTCTAAACTCGACCATGTCTCTCACACTAGTCTTCGTTACCTTCTCTGTTAAATTACATAAACTTAATACTACCCGTCAAAAGCCGTAAATTTTCATTTCATTTTCCCTTTCACCTTTTGAAAGTGATGTCTGAAGATCCATGGTACTTTAAAAAGTCTCTGGTGAAATAAACTGTTACTTATGGAGCCTTAAAGTGGTCTGTTTTTTTCTTTAATATATATATATATATATATATATATATATATATATATATAGATAGATAGATAGATAGATAGATAGATAGATAGATAGATAATGTCCTGAGAGATTGTCATTATTTAAAATTATATTCTGATTCTGAATTCAGACAAATTGTCTGTGAATTTACAAGAAAAAACTTTGTCCCTTTTGACACCAACAATTAGTCACCGTCACGGAATCCATTTCAATAGTTTGCCTGTCAATAGGCACAAACGACAATAGAAAACAATGTAACATTAAAAATTCCCTTCGTTATCGGAAACGATCTGATCAGTGATTACCATAAATTATTTCTTTGTTCATACAATGTCGTCTTTGCAACATTCGTCAGCTGACACAGTAGCATTTCATAACTCTTATTCAATGATCAATGTCTCACGTTCCGTTGTGCTGATTCACTAAAGTTTCAATTTTACTTTGAATAAATTACTGCCAATTCCATTCACCTAACAGCAATTGCGATATATCTGCAGTGCCATTGACTGATACTTTTATTTTAGTTCACTTATAATTTGAAAAATCCTTGGCTACCTTTGCTGACTATATCAATTGAAATTGTGATTTCTTTTTTGACATTTATTTCGATGCCTTCCAGAGATTTCACTTATCTTTAGAGAGTAATTTACACGACGATTCAAAATGGAATCACTTCCAATAATATTTCCTTTCTTGAATCGCACTTATTTTTCGAATGTATTTTTTTATACATAAAATACTTTCACATCAGTCGTCTTCGGTGGCTTTAAGTGTAACAATTTGCAGAAAATCTCCCGGGCTCACCTCATTATTTCTCTTGATTTGAACTTGCTTGGATGGTTCTAATTTTTATTCGTAGTTCATAACTTTCTATTTATGTGCCATGTCCTTTCAGGACGTAGGCGATCATGGCTCTCCACCTCCCGCTATCCCTTGCATCTAACAACAAGTTCCTTCCCTCTTCTTCTTCCTCCGGACCACGTTCTCTCGTCCACCTGCTCAAGCCCGACAAGTAAGTCACGCACGGTTTTCCCTTGTCTCTCTTTACCTCTATTCGACCCGTGAGTATCAGATTCTCCAGGCCCTCTTTCCTTTCCTCATTATGTGTTCCAGAAGCATCAGGTGTCTCTCCCTCTCTGAAGTATAAGCCACCTCTTTGTTTTCGACCTCTCTAAGATCTCTTCGTTGTTCACACGCACGGTCCAGGATATACTTAGCATTCTTTTGTCGAAACACGCCTCAGTAGCCTCTAGTCTCTTCTTTATCTTTGAGGAAATCGTCCAACATTTGCTGATGTAAAGAAGGACAGATGTTACGTAACAGTTGAGTATTCTTTTCTTTGTTGCCAAAGATATCGTCCTTTGTCGCAGTACTCAGCCTAGCCTTTTGGAATGTGTCCTTGTCCGTCCCAATACTTCTACGGATCTCAGTGTCGCATCTATACTATATTATTTAAGACAGTTTCTGTTTAGATAATAGTGGATAAAAATACTAAATACGACTGCTAAAATTCTTCATTTTTCTATTAAGCATCACATACTTTCAATTTTTTGACTAAATTTTCACTTTAAGTCGGTGGCCTCCGAATGAGAAGGTAATATTTCTGTAGTTATAACTAGAATAACAAAAGCTGCTTTTTTAGTCCTGAATGTAGAATCAATTTGAGATTAAAAGTCTCAACTAAATTATTCTTATATCATTGTTTGTGTGAACAGATTTAAAACCGCTTTAGGACGTCCAACGGGGTATTTATTCTTTTACTCGAACAAAAATATACACGAAAATCGGGGTCCAGGTTCGAAATATATGAAAACAGGAGAAAGTTTTCTGTTGTTCTCTGATCCTTTCTTCGGAGTACTTTCATCAAAATCTCAGTCATGCTATTGATTACTACAAAGAGCATCATAAAACCACAAATTCTAAGTATTCCATAATAGTAATATAATGAAAATACGTGTCGGAAGTGGTAGGTGAAGCAATAATAACCATGTTGAAGAAACTGCAATATTATCGGCCCTGGCCTGGCATGTAATCTTCAGCTACGTTCCCATCGTTTTAACCTAGCTTCTCTGACTTTTCTATAAATATTTACGTTATAGCTTGATAACACGAATTTAAGCGCAGTTCTAGTTTGGCAGCAAAATTTCTTCATTTTAATGTTGCAATTGCTAAATGTAACGTTCAACGCAAATGGTTTCTTCTTTGGTCGTCCTCAAAAGCAGAACCCCATTCGAAATTCTTGCTTTCCTGTCAACTAAGATAATCAAAACATTTAAATACAAAGTAGATGCTCATCGTCTTCCAAGCTGAACGATGTTTTTATATTGTACTCTGTTATCCACAACGTTTATTCAGTTTCTTTATCTTTACGTTGAAATTATTTGAAACAAACATAACTACGCATGAATGATTCAGTTGTTGCTAAGAGGCATAACTAAGGTAAAATATTTATTTTTATATAAAATGAACTAAAAAAAACTATCTGATTAATCTCGTTTGTATAAAGAATTATTTTGCTATTTTTAATAATACGTTTTTTTTTTAAATTCTAAAAGATTCATCTGACATCATCGCCGATCACGCTCTAGGGTTCCTCTAGTCCGAATGTCAATTCATCCATTTATATCTACATATTCCATTTGTAAGGAAAAAGTTAAACTCAGGTTCTACACAATAATTTTTTTTTTCATCATAATACGTGATACTTGATGATCTAAAATATTCATCCGACATCACAACTGATCACTTGACATTTCTCTTTGGAGTTAGTTAACATTTTCTTTTCAACATTAGCATTAATTTTTCTTGCTTACTAGAGATATTTCTTGTAATAGTTTTATAAATTCCCATGAAAAAACTTTCTTTTAATATGTGCTTACAAGATTTATATTGAATTAATGTCTTAAGATCCTGGAGGCAATTCATTTAATTTGGTTTCTTTGAAAATATCTTTGGCAAATTAGACGTTAATCACCTTTTAAGAATCTAAAGGAAAACTGTCTTGCATTCCTTAGCTTAACCATTCTTAGCTGTATCTTTTTAAGAGACATCTAGTACACAAGCGGACAATAATTCTCCCTGTTTATCTTGATTGCATCACCAACGTAAACACTTACTACCTACAATCCCAGGTCCAAATATTACACCATCCCATTGCTTCTAATGGTGTAACATGACTATTTCCCCGCAGGACCTAATCGCGTACCTGGTCATCAGGTGCATGCAATGTAGCCCCTAACGTTCATTACTCAAATTTACTGTTGTGAATTCTTCTTCTTTTGCACAAATTCCTATCCTTTATAGCTCTTAGCAATGCCTGTTCATTTTTTTTTATTTAGTATATTTCTCATTGCTTGATCTGTCCGTTTTCACAAGCTTGTCAAGTAAATTACTCGCTGTTACCTCTGCTACACTTGGCTTTGATATGATACATTGCCAAAATTATAGAAGACCTCTATCTATATTTAGTGATGTCAACGAACACTCGTTGCCGCTTTTGTGATGTCAACGAACACTCTTTGGCACTTTAATTTATTTTGACACGCTAATTGTCATATATACATTTCCTTTCCATTACGTGGTCTAATTATTAGAAATGGAATCACCGGTGTTCGCTCACTAGTAATCTGTGTTCAAACTCTAATATCGGCAGCGACACGATATATATAATAAATTATTATCTAGCCTCAAAACTCAACCTTCTCTTTTTGATTCTACGTATGTGTGCGTATGGTTTCTGTTTAAATCTTCCTTATTTGACACATATATTTTTTCTATGATTTTTTTCAACTTGATTCTTTAGACCCACATTACTGCTTCTTCCACATTTTTCTTTGCAATGATTTTATCCTAATCTTCACTCAATAGAAGGTTCAAGAATTACTCAAGGTAGAGTGTTACTGTGTGGTGTTGCATGAGCATAAAAAAACAAGAATTTAAGTTCAATGGGTCTACGCAGAAAATATATAGTTTGATACAAGACTTGAAGAGGACAAGATTGTAGTGATTGGGAAAATATCTGTCTGTTCCACAAAGCAGCAATCCGAATAAAACTTACTTATAGTAATACGTAAGGAATAGTAACAATTCACCTTTGGATAAGTGGCATAGCGAGTCAAAGTTGTAAAGATCAGGCTTGGGTCTAAGGAATGCAGCTCGTCAAAATGATAGAGCAGAGCGAAACACCCAACATTTCGTATATGGGAAAGGGGTTCTGTTGTGGAAAATTAATTAAGACCACGTAGAAGCTTATGAACTCTCTCCAGACAAATGAGGAATAAGCAACAAGCCCTGTCTAGATATGGCAGCAATATTCCAATTGAATCTAATCTGGCTATTGTAAAACTTAGAGTATAGCAGAGGGAATCAAATCCTTACTGGTGTGTTACAATGAAGCAAAGATTTTTCCCAGG
>OZ010584.1:102560124-102612624 GCA_963932145.1 Acanthosepion lycidas | reverse complement strand
TAAAGAAAACTGAAACATAAATATGCACACAGGCAATCACAGAGAGATGGAAAGAGAGAGGTGGAAAGAAGAAGAAAGAGAGAGGTGGAAAGAGGAAGAAAGAGAGAGGTGGAAAGAAGAAGAAAGAGAGAGGTGGAAAGAGGAAGAAAGAGAGAGGAGGAAACAAAATTTAAATCATGCGCACGATTCACAGACATTTCGTATTAGATAGATATATAGATAGATAGATAGATAGATAGATAGATAGATAGATAACATGAAGAAGAAAGAGAAAGAAGAGGAATGCAGTGGTGTTGGCCGTAGTGATGATGGTGGTGATTGTGGTGATAGTGACTTGTCAGTTATAATTGAATGTTTTATTATTTATTTATTACTAATTTATATATACGTGTGTGTGTTTTGTGTATGCGGGTATGTGTTTATAATGAATATCTATGGACGTAGCTTCCCTGTCTTTTCTATAAATATTTTCATAGCAACTGCTCTGACGATGTTTTCCCTGATGCTAGGACTATGGGCATTTAAGCCTGCTATTGGATTGGCATCTACCGGTTTATTGTTGAAATAGGTAAATGCAACAGGCACTTCTACAGGAGTTTCTTTTCTCGCACATTGCAACTGTGGAATTGCATTCTGTTTTATTGCTTCCCTGATAATTAACATTTTCAAAATTTTTGAATCCAAGGTCAATCGCCATCTACTATCCTCTTGAAAACCGTTCAGCATTTATCCTTTCCTCGGTCCCCTATTAAACCAGATTTTTCTCTTACCTTCACACTCTTTCACTTACTCTTTAACTTATGATATTCCCTTCTTCCTTGGAGTGAAATGATTAATATATATGTATATATATATATATATATACTTACGTACACATTATACACAGAAATATATATATATACATATATATATATATATATATATATATATATATATATATATATATATATATATATATACATAACGTGTGTGTAGCAGCAAAAATTTAAATTATTTTCTGCATATATATATATATATATATATATATATATATATATATATATATATCTGTGTGTGTGTTTTGTTCGCATGTGTGTGAGTTTTTGTGTACGTGTGTGTATGTGAATTAGTGAGTACTTGCGTGTGTTTTGTTTAATTCCTTGATGTAAAATTTACGATCTTGTGCTTAAGTTTATTCACATTCTAACATAAATCTTTTACTATATATATATATATATATATATATATATATATATATATATATATATATATATATATAGATAGATAGATAGATAGATAGATATATGCTTATTTCCTATCAACTTGTGCGCATTCCTATTGATATAAATATGCCGATATATTTATGTACATTTGTGTAAAGATAAAGTTTTCTGACATATACTTAAAAACTTTATATTCCCTTTCATATTGCCTCTCTTCCTGCGGCCATTTTAAGAATACTCTTCGTTATTCCCGCCCTCGTAGTTTCAACGGCGCGCGGAGGCAACCTTTACTTAATATTGCCAAAAACAAGTTGCGAAAGTTCAGCAAAGGAAGTTCGAATGGTCCTCACCACGTCTGGCCGCATATCAACAGCGGGGTGTGCAAGAATGGATTAAAGAGGGCAGGAAATTCCTGTCTATATATCAATGATAACCTGTCGAAATGTCTATGGATATGTGCGTAAGTTTTGTTCAACATGAATCATAGAATGGACAAAAGGAAAGGAAGATGTTGAGAAGATGGAGTTTCCAGAGGTTTCAAGCGGAGATTAATCTAAAGAAAGTATAAAACAAAAATTTAATCGAAAGGCAACAACAGAAAGAAGGAAAAGATAAAGAGAAGATAAAATGAAAGATATAGAAAAGAAAGAAAGAAATATAAAAAATGTAGAAAGTTAAATGAAAGATAAAAAGGAAAGATGAAGAAAAGAAAGAAAGAAATATAATATAGAAAAAGGGAATGATAAAGAAACGATAAAAAGATAGAAACAAAGATAAAGAAAATATAAAGAAAGAAAAGACAAATGAAATATAAAAAGAAAGAAAGAATGAATGAAAAAAAGAAAGAAAGAAAGAAAGAGAAAACAGATAAAGGAAAGCTAGAGAAAAGATTAAATGAAAGAAAGAGAAGAGAAAGAAAATATAAAAGGAAAGAGAAAAGCAAGAAGCAAGAAAGAGAAAATGAAGTGTGAATGAAAGATAAAAGAAAGACGTATAAGAAATAATAATCACTGGAAACGAGAGAAATAAAGGCGAAAAAGTAAAGATTATCAGATAAAACGAAAGAAATAAAAAAATGATCGAAATTATTAAAGAAATAAAGAACGAAAAAAGCAATACAAAAAGTAACGGTTATCATCGTGAAACAAAGAAAATAAGTAAGCAAAATACAATAAAATATGATCAAAATAAATAATAAAAGAAAAAAAAATAGTAATAAATAAAATGTAACCATAGATAAATAGTATGAAACAATAAGAAAAAGATAATCAGGAAGGTTGATAGAATTAGGGAAAGAATCACTGATGAGATAATCAGAGGGAAAATAAAATATCTAATCAACTAATATGCAAATAAATTATTTTTAGAAGGACTATATATATATATATATATATTAATTGATTCATCGAGTCTGATAGAAACCTCAGGAAGCACTGGACGGCCGTTTCGTCCTATATTTGGGACTCATCAGCAGTGCGCATCCACTACCGAGGGAATCGAAACCCCGACAGTTAGGTTGGCAAGCGAACACTATACCAACTGCTCCGCCGGGCCTCGGTGACGAAGAGATTGCAAATCAGACGGCGGAGCAGTTGGTATAGTGTTCGCTTGCCAACCTAACTGTCGGGGTTTCGATTCCCTCAGTATGGATGCGCACTGCTGATGAGTCCCAAATATAGAACGAAACGGCCGTCCAGTGCTTCCTGAGGTTTCTATCAGACTCGATGAATCAATTAATATAATTATCAAATCCTCCTCATTACTATATATATATATATATGTGTGTGTGTGTGTGTGTGTGTGTGTGTGCATGTATGTATGTATATTTTGTGTAGATCCAAGAATTCACCTGAACAACTTAAATTCAATCATCAATGTATTATAGTTAAATTGTTTGTAATATTTTTTTTTTATAATTTTACAATTTATGAATCATCAATATGCATTTAAAATTCATGATTTGACACACTTTGTTGATTATTAAGAACATTAATATTATGGGGTACACCCCTTTTTGATATAAGTGGACTCGACCTGCTGCCATTAAATACCCTCAGTCAGAATATAGAGAAGAGGAACAGAGTGGAAAGGACATAGACATTGTGATTGAATTGGAGTTTGAAGTCACAATTACACGAACGCCCGACTCTAAGGAAGTTTACTTCGAGACTGTATATAGCGATCTTTGATTAATACTAACCGGCGTTCCTGGATTTTACTAACAGCATTACCTTTTGTATTTTGTGTAAATACATTTAATTTCTTATCTTAAATACGTGCGTTTGTCATTTAGTGGAGACCGATTTTTCATCTCGGAATCCACAACAATTAATGTGTCGCTTGTCATATAATTCTGCCTTATATGAACGTGTATATACAAGTGGACAGTAGAAGGATTTCCTGGATAATGACAGTACCACAAGACAATAGTGTTGAATATCTGACGCCCATTTAAACATTACATTTGAAACTATCATATGATAATAACTATAGTACTTTGAATCTTCCTTTGTAGTAAATGCTATCTACTACGTTTGCGACACTATAACTGGAATATCAATTTCCAGAGAGAAACTCTGATTTTATGATGGTCTCACGTGCGTCATGATTTTGTGCCGAAATTAAATTCTTTGAAATATGGTTTCATACAAATGATCAACAAACGAATAAATAAGCAAATAAATATACTCTTTGGGGATCAAGTAATAACAAAGCCGGATATTGAGAATACCGGATTCACATTGACATGACGTATTCACGGTTCAGACTGAAGTATTCACGGTTGAGATTGAAGTAATCCGTTTTTGTACACATTTGGTGCGCTCTGATACTGTCCTTTGAGTACTTCCGATGCAGGCCGTTTGTGCTGCCAGCCATGCGTCGTGTTGCTGAAATGGGTAGTGATCGGCTAGGAATATATATTGAAGGGAAGAGCTGAAGTTGCCGTAAGGGACACCTACCTAAGAAGTTCTTAATAAAACATCGCAATATATTGGAAATAGGGTGAACGTTCATCTGGTCGGTCTTGGTCATTGGTGCGCACCAAAGTGAAGAAGAATCGAATCACAACGTGAAGAAGTTATTGGATGGTCGTTGGGAAACCAGGATGGAAAGCCACTGCGTATTTAAATTTTACTATTTACCAGCAATATTTACTTAGTTTAATAACTGCGTATGTGCTGCTTACTATATGATGATAGACATGTGTAAGAATTGAATTATATCTCGATAAGTGATCTAAACCTAATAGATGTTGTGATATTTCTATCACCAATTTTAAGAATTTATTTTCCTATATTGGCGTTGTCGAGGAAATCTTCCAAAATATACGTGAATACAAAAACAAAATTGTTTTTCATGAATAGGAAGTGTATGCTTCAAATTATTAGCAAAGAAAAGGTAATTTTAAAGATTCTTAAGGCAAATATAAGATACACGTTAAAATCTTAAGTGATATGTACAGTATGTTAAATCTTTAATGATTTCTATTTTTATTAAAATAAAAATAGGAATCATTAAAGATTTAATATAAATTTAAATTTAGATTATATTTTGTTACAATAAAATAAGGTTGAATCATTTTTTTTGTATAGGATGATTGTGTTGTTCATGCAAACATTTTTGAAGCTATTTTATTTTTTTTATTTCCGAAAACAATTGTTAATAAAAAAAATATTTTACTGTTTCTCATTTCATGAAAGAATAATTCCTTGTGAAGATACGGAAAAATTCAAATGACTCATCATATGTCAAACTTCAGCTTACTTAGATATATCACTAACCCGTAATTTTTGTTTTTTTCTATAATCACTTGGTATTCATAGTCGTTTATTTCTATATAATCTTGTGCCATTTTTATAATTTGTTGTAATTAGATTCTTAATTATGTAGATCTAAATCCATGTTTTTTGTCTTAGCAAATCAACCCAGAAGATGAAGTTGGATGAGATTGAAAGTAATTTGGAAATAAAAGAAATAACTAAATCTAAGGCGTCTTTATTAATCAGTTTTGTAACAGTACTAAGAAATTGATTCATGAATTGAGATGATGAAATAAAAATAAACATAACCTGTCTAGAATATTCAAACAAAATATTTCTATAAAGATATTATGCCGATATATATATATATATATATATATATATATATGTGTGTGTGTGTGTGTGCGTGTGTATATATATATATATATATATATATATATATATATATATATATATATATATATATACAGGGGTTGGACAAAATAATTGGAACAGCTGCAAATTCAACTCCTATATTTCAAAGACTTATTATATTAAGAACCTTAACTAAAACTTCGTAATTAGAAGTTATGTCTATTGTAAATACATTTATTTATCTAATATGATGTCTTTGTCGTATTTATTTTTAGAATTTAGTAAAATTCTAAAAAAATTCGTGACCTCTCCGATTTCGAAAAAGGGCAAATTGTTAGAGCTCGCATGGCAGGAGCCTAGACCACTAAGATTGATGAACTGTTTGGTTTTTCATGGGCTACCATATCAAGACCACTGATGCAATTCGAGAAACAAGGCAAGACATCTAGCAACCGTGGCAATACGGGCCGGACTTGCAAACTTACTGACAGGGACTTACGTGGCAAAAAGTCGTCGGACAAATGCGGCCAATGTGACTGCTGAGTTGAATAACAATCTGAATAGTTCAGTTTGTACCGTGAGCTCCATAAGGCTGCATATCATGGAATAGCCGCTGTGAGGAAACCTCTTCTCTCCACTCGTAACATTCAAAAGAGGTTGAAGTGGTGTAGAGATCGCAATGGCTGGTCTGCAGACCAATGAAAGCAAGTCATATTCTCAAACAAGTCCAATTTTTCTCTTTCCCAAATTCAGGGCGAGTTTGTGTGTGGAGGCAGCCCAAAGAAGCTTACAATCCTAACTACCTTCTTCCAACAGAGAAGCATGGAGGTGGATCAATGATAGTTTAGGCCGCCATTTCATGGAAATGTCTCATTCCAATAGTTGCCCTGCATGCTAGAATCAACAGCAAAGATTACCTGAACTTTTTGGGAGATCATGTTCATCCAATGGCCAATACTTTATTCCCTGATTGTGACTGTATCTTCCAAGAAGCTAATGCTCCAGTACATACCGCTCGAGTGGTTAAGAATTAGTATAAAGAGCATGAAAGTGAGTTAGAACACACGGAGTGGCATCCCCAATTTCAAGATATCAATATTATTGAACGTTTGTGGTGCATTTTGAAGTAAAAATTAGGAGCCGCTATCCTCCACCGTCGTGTCGTAAAGAGCTGGAGAAGTCTTCAATGGAAGAATGACAGAAAATTCCGCTGTATGAAGTCAGAAAGCTGTATGATTCCATTCCTAGACGTATTAAAGCTGTCTGTGAGGCTAAAGGAGGACCAACTCCATATTAAATACATTTTCTTTGAATTTAACAAGTGCTCTAATTATTTTGTCCAACCCTGTGTGTGTCTCTCTCTCTCTCTCTCTCTCTCTATATATATATATATATATATATATATATATATATGACAAAGTATTCCTATAGAGTAAAAAATACTCGTTTCTTCCTGTGGCAGAGTTGCTCAAAGAATTTAGACCATTCTAAATAACTTTTCTATTGGTGCATAGTAATATATAAATATCATCTTTGGAATACTATTCTGAATGCGTCGAAGCCTGTTCCTTATATACATACATATATATATATATATATATATATATATATATATATATATATATATATATATATATATATATATATATATATATATATATATATATATATATATATATATATATATATATATGTGTATAATTGTTTTTCACATATAATTATCGCGACAGCGGAATTCCCATGGTTCAAAACTGAAACTTCAATTCAAATTCAATCAAAAATTAAACTTAAAATACAAAGTTCCGTTCCATTATGAAGCGATGAGAAGAATAACTTTTTTAGAAATTGATTTACTTAATTTATAATCCAGAAAAGAAAATTATAATTTGAGATGTTGGGGTTAGTAAAAAAAAATTCTATCTATTTTTTATTTTATTTTAGGGGTGTTAAGATTTAACTTATTTAGAAAACTCATGTATCTAATGTATTGTAGCTATCAAATCCATCATGTCAATGTAGGTGATGGGGTACCTGTCTGTTGTTACAAACTTTCCTTTTTCAAATAGATGTTTGTGGTAGGTCTATGTTTCAACACACCGTCTAGGTTTCTATACCAATACATTTTTTCTTTTTTATTTAATTTTTATTTTTATATAAATTTCAATTACAGTTTTTCAAAATGGTCATTCAAATATAATTTAGTCAGATTTTTAAAATAATTGTCGGACTTTGTCCATTTCATAATGTGTGATGTCATTTGTTTACATTTGATACGCCATGAGCAGATATGAATATACGTGAGAGATTCATGGAAGATTGAAGTTTAAATACAGTAAATTCGACCTTGCTAAACGAACGCGCCTCTGTGGCCAAATCGGAAAAAAAGCGAAATCAAGCTAAATGACGGTTTCGTATAGGATACAGCTTCGAATCGTGATGGAGGACGTATATTTTCTGTGAAAATTTCTCGGACATTCAGACCGGTAAATGTTGTTTAATAGTGTTTATTATAAACAGAGCTTTTACTTAAATATTTGTAACTATAAAAAGAATGTATAAACATAAAAATGTCTTAAAATATATATTTAACATTTTTATTCGTACCAATTTAAGATATTATATATAATCTATTTTGTAATAGAGTACATATATAGTAATGTTAAAATTATTATATATATATATATATATATATATATATATATATATATATATATATATATATATATATATATATATATATAATTATTATTATTTATAATTATTATATTAGAATCCAATTAATATTCATAAACTATTTATTTATGATCAAATATAAATATAGTGTTTCATTTTTTACAAACATTAGCTATTGCCTAAGCATATCACTTGGTAAGACGCTAGAATTGTTGAAACAAAATGGCTATATTTGTAGTGGTTTTATATGTTATTTATTATATATTTTGTGATTATTTATTATATATTTGTTATATATTATTATTTATTATATATTTATGTTAATATTTTCGAATAAATTTTTTTGATATTTTCAAAATCGGGTATGATATATCCATGGTTAGTAGTGGTGTAACTTTAATTGATGTTTAGTATTCTAGGGTTTAAAAATAAAGCAGTACAACGTATTTTAGCAATATGCATGTGATTTTAAAGGATTTCAAACGATATTCGAAAATTGAAAAAAATTGTAAATGTAATACAAAATTTGGATAAAGCTAGGTTTAACCGACGTGTTTCTTCTGAAAATATACTCTCTTCATGACCTTTGGAAAATTTTTCGTTAACACTCCGATCTGGTAAGTCATATATGTTTCAAACAACGCTCCAGCGGATAAGCTAAACTTACAAAAGTCTCCCATGTGAACTGTATTGGCTGAAATAATAATTCCTATTCCCTTACATTAATAAACAGGAGAAAGTCGAATGATTCTCTATGTTGGCAAAAACTATATTCTCCAAACAAAATCTTATAGTTTGTTTGCAATCTTCCGGCAACCCTTTGAAAATTTCCCATTTAAACATGGGTTCCATCTAACTTTTTTTATGTTTTCTGAATTTCATTCAGAGACTTCGCCATTCGGTGAACTGGGACGAAAGATTTCCGACAAAAAGAGAAAGAAGACCAAGTGATGGTTCAGTCAACTAAACACACATATGCTGTAGTTTGGTAAATAAGGTCTTTGTGTGTTTCCGGTGTGAACTGCATAGGGTACGTATTGAATAAAAGGGCAAAGTTCATGTTATGCTGATCTGAATGTAGATTTAGTCAATGGGCGATGATCAAGGATCCTTTTCCATAGAAGAAAAGACGGTACAAGGGGAAGAGAATCGTGTGTACGCCGAAAACGGATAATCACGTTTGAAATAATATAACTTTCGGCTTGATGCTAAGTCAGAAAAAAAATCAATAGAACTGCAAAGACACAAATAGATAGATATATAGCGGTCAGGATGAAAAGAAAATTAACAGCAAGGCACAGGGAAACACTCTAACAAACGCGGATGTCCATATTCTTTTATGTATAGATATTGATTTATAAAGATCAATAGATGGAAACAATATTCTGGTTAAATTATATATATATATATATATATATATATATATATATATATATATATATGTCTGTGTGTGTGTGTGTATGTGTGTGTGTGTCTGCATGTGTATATATATGTATACCCATATATATATATGAATATATATGTATATTACATATATATGAATATATATGTGTATTATTTCTACATGCATATATACATATGTGTGTGCGTGTGCTTGTGTGTGTGTTGAGTAAATCAATGGCATTTTTTTAAATATTGTTTCATATATATTTACATATGTGTGTGCATATGTGTGTATATTTGTTTGTATATATATATATATGTGTGTGTGTGTGTGTATTACATATATATATGAATATGTCAGTGTATTATTTCTACATGCATATATATATGTGTGTGTGCGTTTGCTTATGTGTTCGTTGAGTAATTCAATGGCAATTTTTTAATATCTTGTTTCACGTTTCATCCTTCAAAAGGACTTCTTCAGACAAAATAGTAATTTTAATGATTCTATATATATTTACAAAAAGGTAGAAATCTAGAGGTGAGAAGGGTGTAAAAATGTTATGAAATGACTTGTATAAACTCCGTCTAAAAATATTAGACATATTTATTCTTTTAATCTTCATATAACTAATGTCATTATTTGCGAAATATATATATATATATATATATATATATATATATATATATATATATATATATATATATATGGTGTGTAACAGCAAAATTGTCTAAATCGTGTAACAACAAAACTGTCCAATTCTTAAAGATAAAATATGAATCTTAGAAATGATTGAATATGTCTTCCTGAAATTTTTCCCAGTTATTTTTATAAAACTATTTATTCTACTTTGAGTAATAAGAATTTATAATTACTCTACAAGCTTAAACGAAGAATCCTGATGAAATCGATCATAAACGAAAATGATATTTACATCATTAATTAATCATAGTTAATGATCGGAAGCTCCTGAAAGATTGAAATGAACTTCAAATAGAAATTGATATCATTTCAGGAACATTTTCCAACTTATTCAAGCTTATCCCTGGCCGCTCTAACTTTTTAACCGTCTCTCATGGTGTAACACTTCGCGTGACAAGTTTCATGTACGATTTCACTTCTCACTGTCATAGCTAAAACTCCTCTCTCACGCCTTGTAAATTGAGTTGGAAGCCAACTTATGGATCATGTTGTTCAACTGCTTTTATTGAGAGCCTGTACTTTATAATGCTCCATAAGTTTTCTATGGGGTTTGAAATCTGGAGATTGGGGTGGCCATGTCATAACACTCACCTGCTTCTCATCAAAGTATTCCTTCATTAATTTTGATTTGTGACAGGGAACATTATCCTGCATAAAAATGAGCTTGGCGGGGTCGATTTTCACCCTTTTAGCAGAAGGGAGCAGACAAGACTCTAAAATTCTCTTGTACTGCTCGCTCCTGGGGGTCTTTTCAATAGGTTTTAAGAAACCAGTTCCACGAAAAGGAAAGGATCCCCAGAACATTATACTGAAGGGATGCTTGACAGTACTTACTGCTAAATTCAAAGAGCTTTCAAAGCTTCTTCTTTAGATTTTAGATCGCTTATCCTTTGAATTTAGCCCAAATTTTGTTTCATCAGAGAAAAGAACATTTAGTAAAAAAAAACATCAGTTTAGTCACTTTTATCGAACAGCACTATATATATATATATATATATATATATATATATATATATATATATATATATATATACATATATATATATATATATATATATATAAATTTTTAAGTTATGAAGAACTTCGTAAACCGAAATGGTAAATCCAAGGAGGATGAAATCCTGAGAGTTCAATGCGGGAACAGAGCTAATATTTAATGAAAAACAAACCACTTTAAAGTACCATTACAATAATATATATATATATATATATATATATATATATATATATATATATATATATATATATAACGAAGATGAATTAGAACGGAAAAGAAAAGAAACACAGTTATTAGTGCTTTCAGGAGTTCTCAGCCATCAGATCTCAATTTGATCAATTATACACCTTTTCTTGTTTTTAAAATACGTCTGATATCCCATACATAATTCTAGGTAATTTACCTGAGCACACATATTTTTTCATTTGACGTCAAATACATGGCCTGATTTGCATAAAATATGTATTCAAATTTAGAATATCATATAGGTTAGTTAACTATATGAAATTAAGTATTTATTTATTGGGAATAATTTCAATCCTAGCAGTGTGTAAAACTAGATCATTTTTTTTTTAAAGTAGTTATAAATTTGGTTTGCATTTAATCTTTCGTATTATTTCCTGATATATTGGCAGATACTTCTCATTTATAGGAAGCATTATTATGAAATATCTGTGACCATTTTGTATGTGTTTCTCTACATTTAAATGGTGATGCTCGGGATGATTGAATTGTTGGTAATATATACGTAATACATTCTCTCAAGTTTGTGTTCACTTCCCTTGTTGATCTTCTCGAAATATACTGCTGATACGTACATGCATTACGTTTCTATTTTTGGAATGTGTACCAAAGTTTAAAATTGAATCCTACTTATTTCATGAATAGTTGTTGTTTTGGGGAGATGAAAGCATTCGTTCTGTAGGCGAATATATATAAAATTTCTATTCGTCAGAATTTTATTCGAGTTTGTTCGTTGAGGTTTGTAGATTATTGGCAGTGCTTAAAAAGATGCTATGATTATGGTGATGACGACTTTTATCTTTCTCTCTCTTTTTCTCTTTCATCATATATTTAGATGAATCAAAGTACTATTAGGTTGGTGCAAAAATAATTTCGTTTTCTAACATATTTTACTATGTGAGAAAACGAAATTATTTTTGCACCAACCTAATACAAGCCTTACGGTCTGGTTATCGACGTCTAAAGCTGTTCTCCCAATCGGCCATACCACTCACGTGGATACAAACTGAAGCCAAATCCAATATCACTGAAAATTTAAAGAAATAAATCAGATTATAATTTGGTATAGACGGATTTAGTATCTACTTTAGGTGCCGTGCCGCTTATGACAATCCAAAAGTTTTGCTTAAATTCTTTCATGTACCATCTGCTTTCAGGAAGTGAGAAACTATTTCTCTTGTGAATTCCTATCCTTTGATGTCCTTTTTGAGTCCTTAATTTCCCTAGGAGATTGGAGGTGTTGAGGACTGTGAAACCACCTCTTAGTTGTTGTTATTCCCAGATCCACCTTGATCCGAGTGGTAACATCTCTTAAGGTCCCAGCTATTGGAAAATAGTGACTCCCTTAACAAACCAAAAAAAAAAAAAAACAAACAAAAAAACAAAACAGGAATTACTGATATAAGCGTTGAAACCTATTATACAGTCTTTGATTGAGCACAAATCTATCAGATCACATCGGTAATATAACAGATAGTAGAGAAGAAACAAATAAATTCCAACAAAAAGAAAATACTACTTATTTTTCATTTTATTTTATTTCTTGTCTCGATGAGAAAGGACACAGTTCAAGTTCAATAGGTGCTAAGCAGTTTCACTCTGCATACGTTACTATAGCAACATACTTTTTTATCAAACACTATATATATATACATATATATATATATATATATATATATATATATATATATATATATATATATATATA
This sequence comes from Acanthosepion lycidas, assembly GCA_963932145.1. Lineage (NCBI taxonomy): Eukaryota > Metazoa > Mollusca > Cephalopoda > Sepiida > Sepiidae > Acanthosepion > Acanthosepion lycidas. The sequence continues at coordinate 102,599,600 of OZ010584.1, read as the reverse complement.
TATATATATTGAAGTAAACACTCGGAGTCGACAGGGTGTTTCATGCTGGACGCAATCGATTGAGTCTAGCATGAAACATCCTGTCGTCTCTGAGTATTGATTTCAATGTTCACTTTTATATTTATATTTACATATGCTCTATCTCTGCTATTGAGCAATTTAACCGATAAATATAGTACACCTTAAAAATATATTTCTTCATATATATATATATATATATATATATATATATATTTATATATATATATATATATATATATATATATATATATATATATATATATATATATTGTCTGTGGATGACGTTATATTGACTCCTGAAATAAAAATTAATTCCAGTTGAGCTCTCTTAGTAGGTATGGGTTTGTAAACAGTGACTATTATAGCTAATATAGCGAGACTCTTCGCATAGCGAATTCAGTCACTGGGCGTGTTTCTAAAAATAAATACGCTAAAAATCCACCTACATGCCTGCCGTGCGCCGAAGGCTTAGTGGTCGAATCTCCGACTGACACCAATTCAGTCGGGTTTCGGTCCTAGCCAGAGGCAACCGGATGTCTAGCCACACTGATGAGCTGTGAAACAGCGAAACAGTCTGTCTGTAGATGACGTTATATATATATATATATATATATATATATATATATATATATGTGTGTGTGTGTGTGTCTGTGTGTGTGAAAAGTGTCTGTATATAAATATAAATATATATATATATATATATATATATATATATATATATATATATATATATATATATATATATATATATATATATATATATATATATATATATAATTATTTATATATTATATGAGCGGTACTTATTAGAAAGCGCTCAATATCAGAGATAAAGATAACATATATATATATATATATATATGCGGCAACACAGTTATGCACTCAAAAACTACATGAATCAATTTCCTACACGTATTTAAATATGTATGTTTATTAGGATGGGCATGTCGCCGAGTGAATCGCTTTTAGACCATGTAACTCCGGTTCGAGTCTCGCCATAGTCGATTTGTCAGGGTGTTATCGACCTTGATAGAGGATATTATTTTGTCTGAAAATACCTGAAAAATATATCACCGTTTTGTCTATATTTCTGAGATGAGGTATTATGTACTTTATTTACATTATTCGGACTAGTGTCCTCATCTTTGTTGCCATATTTATTACAACGTTTCGGCCATTTTATGCTCCGGCCTTCTTCAGGTGTTTGGAATGTCGAACATGTCACTCGGGTAGACTGTTCTAGTTCCACGTGCCATGTTTAATGGATGTAAGTTATCAGTTATCTCCTGTTAATTTTCCCTCTAAAATTTTCCACTGCTTTAACCGGGTATTGAACTGACACTATTTTGGGTTCTGTCACTGGATCTAACCAATGCCTTTATCCACTGTGCCATGAGTCTTAGTTGATATCTGTGTATGAATTTCAGCAACCATTTTTACCAGTGCTCATATTGCATTTTTTGCTGTTATTACTTTATGTTTTTACCAGAGCTCAACTGTGTTGTTATTATCGCTTTTCTCTGGCATACCTTATTACTGGTTCCCATATTGTATTTATTTCTATGCTTGGTCGGCTCAGGAGATTTTTGTGGCCTAGGATATGTGCTGATTCCTTAAGTTTACGTACAACGGCCAAAACATTGTAATAAATCTGGCGACCAAGATGAGGACAATAGTCCGAATAATGTAAATATTGTATATCACCGTTTTGTTCAAAACCGCTGAGACTGGGTAGACGTAACTATTTGTGAGCCGTGGATGCCCATGGGATTTTGAGCGCACATACCTTTTGATCACAACAGATAATAGGTTCTCTCCCAGAAACTGTAACTAAATTTAGATCATCAGAGATGTATTATAAATTAAAAGTTGGATAGGTGAATATTGAACAAACAGAAATGTAACTGAACAGGCGCCTCCAACGTGTTATTTTAGCCGCCTTATCATACACGCATGCTCAAATACGAACGGCCAGCCATTAGATCTGAACTGAGACATGCCTGAACTTATGCTTGTCAATGGATGGAGGCTATGAAAGATGTATTATAATCACTCAGCGAAGGAAAGCGACTCAATTTAAAAACTTCGACTAGTAATAAATTGCAATTCACTTAAGGATATCGGTATTGCATACTAATATAATTTATTCCGACTGCCAGGGCTTTTACTTCTGCTAGGTGTCCTGTCACTTCAGGACGTTAATGATCATAGCTCTTCACAATTTCCCGTCCTGCTTTTGTAGCTCTGAATAATTTTGTCTTTTTGCCATCACTCCCAAACATTGTTCCACCATCCATTCGTTCACGTTCCGCAGGTAGATCGTGCCTTGCTTTCCTCTGGCTCTCATGCCTTCGATCTGAATTGAGGGTATCAACTTTTACAAGCCATCTTTTCTCATGAGTTCAAAACTTTCAACAGTCTCTTCATCAGGTTATTTATAAATGTTCCTTTTGTTGACATTGCTAATATGTTTGGTTTATGTTGTCAGCATCTTTCTTAGAACAGTATTTTCGCTTGATGCAAGACTCTTATTCAAATGTGAGGAAATTGTCCAGGATTGACTACCATACTGGAGGACTTATACTACATAATAGTTTCAATACTATTTTATTTTTTCATAATGATATTTGTTATAATTTAATGTTTTGTATAACTTTTCCAATGAGCCTTCGGATTTCCGTGTAACTGTCCGTCCGCTTCCCAGATATGTAGATTGTTGCACATCTTTGATGTCGGCATCTCCAATCTGTAATTCGCTTGTTGATTTGCCCCTTTTGCTAACAACCAAGCATTCTGACTTTTTGTGAAGGGGTCGCTTTGTTATGAATTAATATAAATAAGTAAATACTTTAGCATACTTGATAGATCAGATACTTAAAGTTTCAGTGTTTCATTCAGCGTTTCATTATTTTAAATATATATATATATATATATATATATATATATATATATATATATATATATATATATTTCTGTGTGTGTCTGTATTAGAGTCTGCATCTTATATTTTATATCATAAAGAAACAGTTTATACAAATAATTCAGTGAGAACTTAGGGATCGAAACAACGGTAGTGTTTCAGTGTTTCATTCAGCGATATATATATATATATATATATATATATATATATATATATATATATATGTATATATATATATATATATATATATATATATATATATATGTGCGTGTGTGTGTGTGTGTGTATTAGAGTCTGCAGCTCATATTTTATATCATAAAGTAACAATTCATACAAATATTTCAATAACAACATTAATGTGATTAATGCCGAAATTACTGCGCTAACAGGACTTAATGAGGTATTAATTTACTATCAATTCATTAAATTTATTGAATAATAAGATCTTTATATTTCAGTTGTTGTCAGATGGAAGACACATGCCAAATACTTTCGAAAATTTCAAATTGTCATCTTCATGGCCTAATTTTCTTATATATAGGCAAAAGCTAAGACGATATCCGTGTACTCCGAAATATTTTTTTTTTAAATTATGCTATTTACCGACAGTTGAATATATGTTTTGGAGCGTGTAATGTCATGACGCTAGAATTTTTGTTCAAATCGATCAAGTGAGAAATTTGTTTGAATTTTGAAATGTTGAATATCCACGACATTTTCTTAACATCGCTTTTTATATAGTTATTTGACCGAAACTAAATTATTATTTGAAAAATACTCGTTTGCAAATTCCCATATATCAAACTTGACATTCTTCTAGCTTCAATTTAGTTTTTCCTCCTGCCGTAATGAGGGAGATTTTTTCCTCCTGCCGTAGTGTGGGAGATTTTGTTAACCCTATATTATTTAACGTCTTTTCTACTATAACAAATCTGTGGGTTAGAGGGCTGCATCTTAGTGGGTTTTTTTTTTGTTTTTTTTTTCAGTTTTATTTCTTTTATAGCACAATGTGTCTTCGGCCAGCTTAGGCCATATTAATTCTAAGTTAGGTCAGAGATATGATTGACCTGATACTAGGAAGGACAATCCCGACGCATAAAAACCGTGTTATGTGAGAAAAAAGGGCTCTAAAAATTGGCTGATGCCAAAGTTGACTATCCCTAGTGCCTTCGAAAAAGGATTTGCCGTTTGAGATAATACACGAACGGTGGGGAATTGGTTATTATGACAGATTAGATTTGAAGGGGTTATAGCAGGTAGCACAAAAGTCACCTTTGCAGTAACCTCCTTTTGGAATTGTCGGCCTTAGGTCTGGGCTGAATGTCTCCATTCAGTATCGGCTTTTGTCTGTCATGATAACAAATAGACTTGATGTTAGACCATTCCGGAAGAAGGGTTTTGTATCAAAAGTAGATAATGACGGGAAAAGAAATGAATGAAGCGTAAGCCATTTGTTGCCTGAGTCGAAAAGTGAGGAGGTGCAAGTAAAGTATAAAGAATATACAGAGAAAAAGAGGAAACGGGAAAACAATAATGAGTGGAATTAAAGCAGAATGATAGATACACAGGAATAATTCGGAAAAGAACATTCACGAAAAGGTGGAGCGTAGTGGAATTAATACGAATATTGGGGGAATGATTTAATACACGAAATCTTATATTATGTAATGAATAATGAAAGAATAACAAAAAAGAAAAACTGGGAAATTAAATGAACAAAATTAGAAGAACGGTTATAGGAAAAAAAAGTGGAATGAACAGTGAAGAAATTAGAAGAAGAAAAGAAGAAAGAAGTTTAAAGATGAAGGGGGTGTAAACATTTGGAGACAAAAAGAAAGAAAGAAAGAATGATTGACAGTAGGAAATAATAAATGAAGAAAAAACGAAGTAAAAGTAGAAAGAGAGTAAGCGCAATAGAAATAATCATACTAAAAAAGAAAGAAAGAAGCAAAAGAGAGAAAAAAATAGAAGTAGTAAAGCAACAAGTAAAAGCAGAAAAAAGAAAAAAAAAGAATAGAAAGAAAGAAGAAAATGTAAAATGAGAAAGAAAGAACTAATAATTAAGTAAAAGTAGGAAAAAAAGAAAGAAAGAACGATAGAAAGTAAAAAAAAATATAAAGAAAGAATTAAAAAAGACGAAAGAAAGATTAGGTTGGTGCAAAAATAATGTCGTTTTCTCGCATGTTAACATATGTGAGAAAACGGCATTATTTTTGCACCAACCTAATAAAAGCAGGAATGAAAGAAAGAAAAAAAATAGGAAAGAAACATGGAAGTAAATATGAGAAAGAAATGAAGTTAGAAAGATACAAATAAAGAAAGAATCAGTCGAACGTAAGGAAAGAAAGAAAGAAAGAAAGAAAGAAAGAAAGAAAGAAAGAAATACTTGAATGGAAAGAAAAGACGTAATGTGAACAAAAGAAATAATATGAATGAATAATGGGAGTAGAAGAATGGAAAAGTAAAAGAAAGAAAAAAAAGAAAACAAAAGACTGAATAATATAAAGGAGATATATTTCAAAGTGTAATTCGATAAAAAAAGAAGGAAACACGATAAGATAAAAAAAAGAAAGGAAAAAAGAAAGAAAAAACACAGAGAGCAAAAAGAAGAAATGACAGAAACATAAACAAAAGAAAGAAAGTAATGCAAAATAAAGTAAGAATAAAATGCAATTCTACAGACATAATTAGAATGGAAAAAAAAAGGACAAGAAATAGAACGATAATGAAAGTCGGTCAGAATAAAAGCATAGAAGGCATGATTTCAAGAGAACAAAAGATAAAAGAAAGAATTCAACAAATATATGTATAGAAGTTAAAGAAAAAGAGAGGAATACCTACAAGCAGAGAAAAAATATCCAGTTGTCATGTTAAAACTTTTTACATTGTAAGTGGAAAAAATTGTATAAAATTAAAGAAATATGAAAAAAAAAACCATTAGGTGAAGAAGAAAAATCCTGAAACGAAAAAAAAGTATAAATATGGAAAGACTACTCAAAAAATGAATGAAAATACAGAGACAAAAAAAAAAAAAAAGGTTTAAAGATAAATAAAAAGAAAAAGAAAACATTAAAATAAAATAAAACAAATTGATGAAAAACAGTAGAATTAAACGGGAGCAAAAAAAAAAGGACAGAAAGAATAACAAACATTTCTGAAAGGATGGATAAACGAAATAATGGAGAATGAAAGTTTGACAAAACGACAATCAGAAACAAAGCAAACAAAGAGATCGAAAAGAAATATGGACGCTTCAGAAAATTAGAGAGAAAAAAGAAAATGAAGAAAGGAATAAAGCGAAAAAATACAAAATAAAAAAAACGAGAATCCAAATGAAAAGAAGGATAAAATGGATAAAATAATCAACGACAAATAATGTCATAAAGAAATTAAACAGCTGAAATATTCTCGGAATAGAAATGATGGGCTAGTTGCAAATCTGAATCCTCTTTCAAGTATATGATTAAGAATAAGGTAAACTAAATTTAAAAAAGTATATGATAAAGAATAGGGTAAAATATATTCAAAATAAGTATATAATATAGAATGAGTTAAAATAAATTCAAAATAAGTATATAATAAAGAATAAGGTAAAATAAATTCAAAATAAGTTTATAATAAAGAATAAAGTCATTTTAAAATAATGTAATTTGTAAAACATAACTTACATGTTAATGCATTTTCTGTGTTACCGAGAGTGGTAAATGGTGCAAGACACTAGAAACAGCACACACAAAAGTATTTCAATATTATCAATATCTCGGTCGGCTCATGATCTACAGTCAATTCTATATTCTACAAAAGCATAAATTTAATCATATTTTATAAGAAATTGTAGTATATCTTGTTTCTCTAATAAGTAATGCAAAATAAAAATAGGAAAAAAGACAAAATAAAAGCCAAATTGTGAAAAACACCAGAGGGAAAACACAAAAACCGTGAAAAAACGATAAAAAAACGAGAAAAGAAAAACGAGAAAAGAAAAACGAGAAATAACTCCGAACAATGACGTGACCTTTTAACCTATTTTACAACAATTTATTCCTTCTTAGTTTTCCATGGATACATTTATCTTAAAAATTATCACGTGGTAGATCCCGTATATTTTATCATGTGATAATGACTGAAATCCAAACAGAAGAGAAAAGATGTCACAGAATATATTAACCATATAAATCAATATGTGTATTAAATCCAAAATGCACTGTATGGAATTCTGGCGGCAATCGATGCTTAATTGGAGGTGGAGGTCTAAGGTCTAATTAATAGGTACATCTGGGTGTATTTCATCAACATGTTATTATTATTTGATTTGCGTTTATTTGAATTAATCTCATCTAAATATGTTATTATTACAACGGCTGTGCTGTTCAGTTTTCTTGGGGCGTCTGTTGATCCAGTAATTATTAAGGAATTTCCAACTAAACACTTTACTTTTCCGCAGTGGTAGATTATTATTGTTCCGCTTGTACATATACAGGGATATATTTTGTTGTTCAATAACTGAGAAGTAGTAAAATAAAAGGTGAACAAAAAAGAAGTTACCTCATAAATGAGGGTTTATATTCGAAATTCCTTGACAATAATCCGGACAGAGATATATTTAAAGAAGATAAGATACAAAAAGTTCTGAAAGTTATAAAGCAAAGAAGAAACGTGTTTTCTTTAGAATCTAAAAATACAGCTAAAAGCTTGAAAAAGAACTGGAAACAGACCAATAATATAAAAGATGATTCTGAAATGTTATCGGCCAAATGAATTATTTAGAGGTTTTTCGAGGGGACACACATATCATTAAAAAAAGAACGCTAAAGTGTAATGAGATAATAGGTTCATTCTTGTACTGTAGAAATTATATTTGCAATGTTCGGAGTAATTTATATCATCATACTTATCGTAAAACCCAGGTTCTTTGTGTGTGTCTGTTCGTTTATATATTGGATCGGATTTCCTACATTTTTCAACCGATTTCAACAAAACTTCCCAAGACTACGTAAAATTACCTTGCGGTGGTTCTGACAGTGCCAACAAATGGAAAAACACAACTGTTTTTGCACGAAATCAATTTGAAAACACGATTAAGAGGCATTAATGAAAAGGGGACAACTCATATCGAATTATACTTATTATAAAACCCACGTTGTTTGTTTGTTTGTTTGTTTGTGTGTGTGTGTGTGTGTGTGTGTTCGTTTATATATGGGATCGGATTTCGGATAGAGGAGAACATGACTAAAGACTGTGTGTACGCTATCCCGTGCAGCTGCGGAAAGGAATATAAAGAAGAGACATGCCGCCCCCTCAAGGTAAGGCTTCAAGAACACCAGAAAGCTGTGACGCGAGGGGAAGTAGAAAAATCAGGCGTGGCTGACCACATATGGAGAGAGAAGGGAGAACAACGTCCCCTGTGGGATCATGTTGAGATCATAGACAGGGAACACCATTGAAAAATTCGTAAACTTAAGGAATCAACACATATGCTAGGCCACAAAAATCTCCTGAGCCGACCAAGCATAGAAATAAATACAATATGGGAACCAGCAATGAGTGCCAGAGAAAAGCAATGATAACAAAGTTGCAATATGAGCTTTAGTAAAAACATGGGATGATAACAGCAAAATTGCAATATTAGCACTGGAAAAAAATGATTGCTGAAAACATTAGGTTTATAATAACCAGAAATTCATACCCAGATGTCCTCAAGTACAGTGGATAAAGGCGTTGGTTAGATCCACTGACAGATCCAAAGAGTGTGAGTTCAATATCCGGTTAAGGAGACCTTTCAGAGGGAAAATTAGCAGGAGATAACTGATAACTGACATCCATCAAACATGGCACGTGGAACTAGAACAGTCTACCCCAGTGATTGAAATAAAGGGTTCAGTTCGAAATTCCAACCACCTGAAGAAGGCCGGAGCGTACAAAGGCCGAAACATTGTGACAAATATGGCGACAAAGATGAGGACAATAGTCCGACTAATGTAAATACTGTGCATAATACCTCATCTCAGAAATATAGACAGACTAGAAATAAGTAGATTCTAGTTTAATTATTACTCTATGTAATATAGTTAACTCTCATGTAGGCGGTAAAAATTTAAAGTTTATAGACATTTTAAACTTGCGATCACCTATAGAGAAACACAATTGTGATCACCTATAGAGAAACACAATTTAAAACTAGGCATCTTTCTTTTTTTATTTTAATTGAGTCAATGCAGTAGTTCTTTGCCACTATAATAGAACAAAAAAACAAAAAAAAACGATTACATATTTTGGACAGCTAAACATATAACAGTCGTAATATATTTCAATTATTATCAAATTGTTTCAAAGACGAGAATTATTGTCCGTACTCTTTCTGGCAACTTTTCTTTCTCAAACTTTCACAGTTATTAATATCATTATCATCTTTACATTCAAGGCAAATGTATTTAGTTTTAAAGTTTTATTATTATTATTATTTATATTTTCTTTGCTTTCTGGCGTTTACACATTTCTTTCCGGGTCCCACCCAAGGACCTAAGGTAAGAAATGGCATCATGACACTTTTCACTGACAAAAACAAATAAAAAAATAAAATAAAATAAAATAAAATAAAAATTACATAGATAAAGCCCTTCGTAAAGTGTGGCCTGTACTTGTCAGAACAATTTTTTGTATCTCCTTGAGGCATGGGCTTCCAGGAATCCCTGCAATTAGTCTACTTCAATCTTTTCCAACCAGTCATAGGGCTCCAACTATAACAGGGATTGTTGTTGTTCCCATATGCCACATTTTCGAGATTTCTATTTCAAGGTCATTGTATTTTGACAGCTTTTTGAATATCTTCAAAGATACATTGCAGTCAGCAGGGACTGCCATATTAATAAGGAGACTCCGTTTTTGTTTGTGATCTTTAATAACAACATCTGGGCGGTTGGCCTTGATTGTTCTGTCAGTGTGAATTGTGTAGTCCCATAGAATTGTAACAGGTCCTATCTCTGAAACTGGGTCTGGGTGGTGTTGATACCAGTTTCTTTCAGTTTCCTTCCCGTAGAAGTTGCAGATTTTCCAGTGCAGATATTGGCCCACTCTGTCATGTCGGGTTTTATATTCAGTGGGTGCCAACATCGTGCAACCTGATACAAGATGATCAATCGTTTCTGGATATTTATCACAGAATCTGCATTTTGGGCTGACACAATATTTTAGTATATGTGCTTGATAATTCCTAGTTACCAAGCATTGGTCCTGCGCAGCAAGGATAAAACCTTCAGTTTCCGTTTTCAACCCTGCACTGCGTAGCCACTGATGGGTACGGGTTTTGTCTACATCAGCTTGTTTGATACGGGCAGAGTATTGGCCATGAAGCGGTTTATCTTGCCATCGCTTCTGTATCTGGTCGGTTGCATTCATCTTTGCTGTCTTTTTCAAGTATTTTGCAGTTTCAGCCGGTGTATTGTTCTGTAGTTGCATCTCTACGCCCATTTGAAGCTCCATTTTGAATTTGTTGGCTTCTTTCATTACGGAGTAAAGACGCTTACTACTTTCATGTTCCTTGACGCATACCATCATCCAGTCTTCTGTAGTTTCCAAGTATCTTTGGAGGCCAATTGTTGTAGTTTTGTAGGACAGTTCTAGTTGAACTAATCCTCTGCCTCCTTCGGATCTGGGCACATGCAGAGGATCAACATCAGCTTTGGGATGATGCATGCGATAGCAAGTGAGAAGCTTTATCGTTTTGGCGTCCATTCGCTTAATTTCAGCTATGGTCAGTTAAGGACATTAAAGCTGTAATGCACCACTGGGACAGCCAATGTGTTTATAGCTGATATTCTATATTTTTCGTTTAGTTCAGTATTTAGTATCAGACGTACACGCCTGTAGTACTCTTTTCTTATTTTTTCTTTCATTTGGGGGTGTTGTATGCCATCTCCTTCGCTAATTCTTAGGTACTTATAAGCTTCATCATGCTCCAATTCCCTAATCTTTGTGACAAAATCTAAATCTATTGAGGGTATTTCTGTAATTCTACCTTTCTTGAATGTTACTTTTGCACATTTATCTAATCCGAAGTCCATACCTATGTCGTCACTAAAGTATTTTACAATATTGAGGAGGCCTTTCAACTCATTGTCGTCTTTGGCAAAGAGTTTGAGATCATCCATGTAGAGTAGGTGATCGAATATTTTCTTATTTATTTTGTAACCATAGCTACTGTTGTTCAGTTCATTTGTAAGAGGTGTGAAGGATAAACAAAACAGAAAGGGTGACAGAGAGTCTCCTTGAAAGATTTCACGTCGGATATTCAGACGGTTGGATATGGCAGTGCCCCCGGTGTGCCTAAGTTATAGTTTTGTGTTCCACATCCCCATGCTGTGCTTAAGAAAGTTTAATACCACAGGGGAGACTTTGTACATTTCCAAAGTTTTAAGGATCCAAGAATGTGGAACACTATCAAAGGCTTTACGATAATCAATCCACGCTGCACTGAGACTTCTGCGTCGTCTCCTGCAATTTTCCAGGATCATTTTATTTATCAGAAGTTGATCCTTGCAGCCATATGAACCTCTACTGCACCCTTCTGTTCCAGCGGGAGAATGCTGTTTGTTTCGAAAAAGGAATAAGTACGGTTCGTCAGTACAGACGTGATCAACTTATACGTTGTGGAAAGACATGTTATCGGTCTATAATTTTTCGGGTCGTCTGTTTCAGTTGTTTTTGGTATGAGGTATGTAATACCTTCAGTAACCCATTCCGGGATGTTATTGGGATTATTTACAAGCGTTGATAATGTTTTTGCAAGAATTCCATGGGTAGATGAGAGATGGTACAGCCAGAAATTGGGCAACTTGTCATTTCCTGGGGATTTCCATTTTTGGGATTTCGTTAGTGCTTGCCTAACATCATCTGTGGATATATTTTCCCATTCTTGCAGAGGTGTATCCAGCAGTCGTTCTTCTTCACGCCGTATCCATTCTGCATTTGGGTTACATTCTTTTGGGTTGGTCCAAATATTTTCCTAAAATGTCTGTACATTATCAATCGATGGTGGCGTTTCGACATGTATAGGTGTTTTTCCAATTTCCCTGTAAAATTTCTTAAGATCTGTTCGGAATATTTTATTTTGGCGATAGAATCTACAACGTTTCTCGTATCGTCTTGTTCTTTGTGCTTTTAGCTGAAGTTTCTGTTTCAGCATTTCCTTGATTGATGGAATATCAATTAGCGATTTAATGCTATATTTCCGTTTTATCTTTTTGGATTTACGTTTGGAAATATTAGGGTTTCTGGTGATCTCATCTAATATAGACAACTCATCTGATTTGTTTTATTTCTCGTATCAGTTTGGTTTTCCAAGCTGGTTCTCTGTGTCTGTTAATTTTAATTATTGTCTTGACCCCAAGCTTCCGAGTCGCTGCTAGAGCTGTTGCGTATATGACGTTGTTAACTTCTGTTATGTTTCCCGGTTGTTTATCTGTTAACAGTGTTTCCAGGGCAGCATTCTATATTTTCACGATGTGCTTGTTGGGATTTGTCATATGGATTTTCGGGAGCTGGTCTCTGTCTGACAATTGTATGAAAGTTACTCTGCTGAGTACTTGGATGACGTCATTTTTCGCTTCGGTCATTTCAGCATCGTGATTTTCAAGGAATTCTAAATTAATGTACCTGGAGTCATCTTCAGTGACAATTTCTGGAGAACTAGAGGTTGTGTCTAAGGTAGAATCTTCGGTTTCATTTCCTGGGAGATTATTTCGTATTTCATTCGCTTTAGCGTCCACCTCATTCTCTGTCGCATTCTTTATTTCAACATTCGTCTCAATAGAGTTTGAGTGATGGGTCATAGTATTTTGTCTTATATCTAATTTTATCTTATCTATTTCTGCCTTTGAGAGTCTGTTGTTTCGCATGATATCTCTGCGGACATTGGCAAGCATGTTTGGATTGAGGTTAGGTCTTATATCATTTCCCACCATACTTCTCCATATTTGGTATGTTTGATTGATGGTGTTCTTTGCTGGGTTTTCGAGTGCAGTGAAGAAGGATGTCATGACTTGTCGATACTCTTCGCGGCTCCATTTCGTTCGTTTAATTTTTACTAGACGATTTGGCATTGAGACACTTGATCCAAGGTTGGCGATAATCCGGGTTTGGTGACCTAGTGTCTCTTCGTGTGTGGAAGAGTTTGTTCCAGTGACAGACTTTTCGACCTCAGACTGGTTCCTCTCTGAGGGACGCGGCCCTTGTTGTCCCGGTTGACGGACGATCATGTATGAGATATTATTCGTATTCATTGAAATTGGTAGAGATTCGTTTTACCCTTGACCGCCAAGGGGTAATTTTGTTCAGATTACCAGCTTTAAGACGAGACACGAAGAAGGTCCAAGAGCAAGACCAGATTTGAGATTGTGGGTTTATTAATATATCGAAGTTAGAATAGTTCATAACAGTGTATGTTATTCAGTTGGGTAGACAATACTAAGTTTTAACTTAGTATAAGTCCGAGTGACACCTCCAAGTGGGATAATTAGATTTCAGTATATAGACATAAAAAAAAAAATTTAAAAAAAATTAAAAAGAAAGGTGAATTGCATGGCACAAGTGACTTTCCAAAATTTTCCATTGCCAACGACAGATACTTATCAAATTTTATGGGGTAGGCTTGACTTATACTACAGATCGGTAGGGGGGAATATCTAAGAATTCATTCAACAAAGGGGTAGGAGCAAGGGAATAAAAGTTATACTTTTCCGGTCATCTCTCAACCTACTTGCCGCTGAAAGATATGTTTTAAAATTTTCGCTCAAAGAGATGATAGACAAAGGGCAGAGCATTGTAGGAAAATTGCACCTGTAGCCATGAAAAAAATAAACATAACCCCCCCCCAAAAAAAAACACAGATATAATACAATATGATCTCTGTCAGTGTGGACATGTACACATGTACATTCTATATATATATATATATATATATATATATATATATATATATATATATATATATGGAGATATATATATATATATATATATATATATATATATATATAGAGAGAGAGAGAGAGAGAGATTAGCAAACATGTACATATACACGCACCGACAGAGATATGGGATGCCTAGGGTAAAAAAAAAAAAAAAAAAAAAATGAACACGGGTGTCCGCTTAAGGTCTGGGGGAGGGGATTAAAACTTGAAATACAAGTTAAAAAAAATTAGAGGAGAGAATAGGGAATTGAAAAGCAAAGAATTAACTTGAGTCATTAGCATTTACAATCATATCAAACTAAAGGAAAGGTATCATTCAAAGATGCTACATTTACCATTTCTTACAACTTTGGAGCATGGCACAAGTGACTTTCCAAAAATGTTCAATTTTCCGTCGCCAACGACAGATACTTATCAAATTTTATGGGGTAGGCTGGACTTATACTACAGATTGGTAGGGGTAATATCTAAGAATTCATTCAACAAAGGGAATAAAAGTTATACTTTTCTGGTCATCTCTCAACCTACTTGCCGCTAAAAGATATGTTTTAAAATTTTCACTCAAAGAGATGATAGACAAAGGGCTGAGCACTGTAGGAAAATTACACCTGTGGCCATGAACCCCCCCACCCCCCCAAAAAAAAATAAACACAGATATAATACAATATGATCCCTGTCAGCGTGGACATATACACATGTACATTACATATATATATATATATATATATATATATATATATATATATATATATATATATATATATATATATATAATAAATGCATTTTACACGGATAAAGCCCTTCGTAAGATGTGCGATGTACTTGTGTTTACAATTTTTTAGAAATTCTTTAAGGCATGGACTACAAGGGATTCCTTCAATTAGTCCCCTGTAATCTTTTCCAATTAATCCGAGGGCTCCAATTACATCTGGAATTATTACTGTCCTCATACGCCACATTTTGGAAATTTCGATATCAAGGTCCTTTTATTTTGATAGTTTTATGAAGATCTTCAAAAACACGTTGCAGTCTTCAGGGACTTCCATGTCAATATGGAGGCACATTTTGTCTTTGCGGTCTCTAATCACGATGTCAGGGCGAGTAGCTTTGCTTCTTCTGTTTGTGTTTATTGTAAATTCCCTTGAAAGTGTTACAGGCCCTGTCTCCCTAATTAGGTCTGGTTACTGATCATACCAGTTACTATTATTATTATTATTATTAGTAGTAGTAGTAGTAGTAGTAGTAGTAGTAGAGATAGCGGTATCATTAGCAGATCACAGGATTCATAGTAGTATATCCGGCAAGATGACACAGTGGGGTGATTGCCAGCTGAACAACACGACTTCAATTACTTTCTCAGGGTACATAATTTTACGAGGGATTCAGTTACGGACATATTAAAAGCTATAATAGCAAAACAAAAAAATAAAAAAAAACAATTCATAGCAAAAGATAGGTGGTAAAAAATATATATATTACCGTAAAATGGTAATAACGACATACATCAATTAACAGAGAAATAAGGTAAAACAGTTTATCGGTCTTCTCTCAGAAGAATAAAGAACTGAGAACAGCAACAAAAACTTAAAACATATAAACCGAAGACAAATATACTCGATCTCGGTTGAATATGTATAAATAAATTTGATTACGAGAGTCTTTTTTACTACATATTTTGAAATAATTTATCGCCGAATCTATTTTTTACTTCCATGTAGTCCAATTCAAACTGCTTTTCTCTCTGAAGATAACTTTTGAAAACTCTAAAATTAGTCTAAAATTGATTTTAAGAATTATGCATTCTGATTCGCTGCCAGGAAAAGTAAAATCACGAACTTGTGTCAAATACTTAGTTACATTTTGTTCTCAAGATAAAATTCTCAAAATTATATTCCCATAAAAATTTATATTTTAAAAATAAGCATTTAAAAAAGAAACTGTCCAAAGAAAATGTTGATGGGTCTGCCATTTTTTATACAAATGGACTCACCCAGTGTATACTTATACTACTGCCAGTGAATACCCGAGAGAACAGAGCAAGACCGAGGAGTCGAGTCGAGTCGAGAGTGACAGAGTAAAAGTTTGTAGGTAAGCGGAAGAGTGAGGGTGAGGTAACAGCGTTGTAGGGGTCACGTAGACTCAGTAAGAAGTCCTACAGCGATACTTCAATACAAAAGACTGTATATATATTTTGCTACTAACCCGTATTTCTGGAACTACTAACCTGCTTTACCAGTTTGTATTATTACGTTAATACATTATTTTCATATATTCATTCTTGGCGTTTGTTATTTATTGGTACCGGATTTCAACCAGGAATCCACAACAGAAAAAAGGCCAAAACATCTTCAAATTACATTAACAGAAAAGATTAGAAGTTATTTGTAATGATTACTGTAAAAAAATCTTTTTCAGATATGCTAAATGAATGTTCGTTTTCACAAGAGGATATTACATTCTGAATTTCCGGATAATAATATGATCCCTCATTTTCTTTAATATCCATTTTTTTCGGATATATATTTATTATTAATTAAAATGATACAACTAACATTGTCTTCGACATACAATTATGTTGAGTCATAAGTAATTTATGTTTTTGGTAACAAAATGCAATGAAGAATGTATCATGCTATCTACCAATCGGAAGTGGAAGTAAAGAATAAAATAACTTAGATTGCACGATAATGTCAAAGAACAAAATGGTTTAAAAATGATTTTCTATCCACAGGAGGATTTCTTTGGTAACAAAAAAAGAGCACTGAGCTGCTACGTGACATCTGTCCTCGTTTACGGCAACGAATGTTGGACGGTCTCCTCAATGATGCAGAAAACAGTCAACGCAACGGAGGTATGGTTGTACAGAAAGATACTGAGGATATTATGGACCGAGCGTGGGAGCAATGATAAGGTTTTTGGAGAGGATTCAAACAAAGAGGAAGCTTATACTTCACACTAGGAAAGGGCAGCTGTAATTTGAGACATACGTAACGAGAAAAGATGGCTTGTAGAATCGGATAATCACAGGTCGAATAGAGGGAAGAGGCAGAAAAGAAAACAACGTATGAAATTCCTAGCAGGGTAAAGCAAATGGATGACAGAACAAAACCTGGGGGCTAACAGCCAAGGGACAAAACTTATTGAGAGCTACAAGGGGTGGAGGAAGTGGAGAGCCATGATCGCGTACACCATGTAGTAACACGGCACATAAACAGAAGAATCCACTCTAATTGAGAGATTTCAAGTTAATTTCAGTCGCATAATATTATGGGTTTTCACGCCTGTAGCTACATGATCTTGTCGCTATTGTTTGATGGATTTTGAGCAAATTCAATCATTGTTAAGATATTTGTATTTGTGTTTTGTACGTTTTAATTATAACCTGCTGGCATTTAATTCCCAGAAAAGGTGCAAATGCACAGAGAATGTGATTCTCGTGTTGCAAAGCAAAGACACCATAAATTGTCGATAAGATATATGGTATTAAGCGAAGTAGTAGATTAGCAGATTGATCTTAATCTTTTACATTTGAATTTGATAGATGTAAGTTCTATGTAAACATTTTCTCTTACACTTCTCTCGTGTTGAACTCACTTCCAACGTCTTGCATTCCAGTCAACTTTGATCTTCACGGATTTAAATGCAACATCAGTTATTATTTTGTCTCTTCTTGATTTTTGTTCATTTATTGTTCTCTCTTCTTAATAATTTTTTTTTTCTTTTTATCATCTTCGTTCAACTCAGTAATTTCTCGCGTTCTAGCGGCATTATTCACATTCTTGGGATGAAATGATTTTCGTTTTTCTTTTTCTTTTATCAACAGATATGTACTGATTTAGAATGTATTTAAAATTTTTTATTCATTGGTAAGCTTTTGGGTTAAATGTAATCGAATGTAACAATCAGTAATCCGGTGAATCAGCTAATCCGGCACCATATATATGTCAAATGATGCCGGATTAGTAATGTTCACCATGAACTACAATGATAAATATGATAGCCATAGGGAAAAGGCTTGGCAAAAAAATAATAATAAATAAACCAGTGAAGAGCCAACCTTGCCCCCATACTGAAATAACATGGTAAACAGAGAGTGGTTCTTTAAGGACTATTTCCTTTATTGCATTTGTAGCTCGGAAAAAAAACCGGCAATTTTAAAACAATATTTCAAGCTTTAAACCACCCTCTAATTATGAATTATTTAAAAATGTAAAAATTATTTAATAGAAATAAATAACATTTGTCAGGGATTGCTATTTCTGTTAATCTTGTAAAATTGAACATGTGACGAATTATTTTTAAATATCATCTAGAAAACCTTTTGACGGTGAAAAATAGTTGCATGGGAATACAGAAACATGTTATTTTAAAAAATATAATAAAAATTGATTCCTGATAAACACATACACTGAGGTTTACTTTGTATAATTAGAATGTATAAGGGCATAGAAATGTTCATAGGGATAAATTGATAGAAAGATATTGACTGAGAGTGATACAAAGATAGAGAGAAAAATAAGAGAGTGAAGAAGAATAGGTTGTAATTTTTATTAAATCGAGTGATGCGATCACATGTACAGATAAAGATTTAGATACATTTAGACACACACATATATGTGTGTGTTTGTGTAGATAGGTAGATATGTGGACAGAGAATGACAAAACTGAGAAACAGTGATTGCACTCATTTCTTTAAGATCAAATAATATCAACAAGAAAGTGAATTAATATTAGTGCATAGAAATCAAAATATGAAACTTGGTAGAGCTCTTAATTGAGAGTCGATAAAGTTAAAATCTGTAGTCTGAAATGAATTTAACACCATCACCATCAGAAGTGTTGAAACAAAACGGCTATTTTTGTAGTGATTTTATAACATATTTATGTTATAATTTTCGGATAAATAATTATATTTCCGCTACTCTGTATTGAGCACACCTTTAAGAATAGTATTTTTGGGTTATTGGCATTTATTCCGTATACGGTAATCCTATAAATGGATATATATATATATATATATATATATATATATATATATATATATATATATAGAGAGAGAGAGAGAGAGAGAGAGAGATACAGACAAACAGACAGACAGAGAGAGAAAGAGAGAGACATAATTGGATGTGCACATTATCCAATCTCACCATAGCCGACTGGTCAGGAACGCGATATTTGATGTTATCGGCCCTCGATCCTAGAGCGCACTACCTTTGCAAAGTGCCTGAAAAGCATACCACTGGTTGATGTCAGCCTTATGTATGAAATTGGGTAAACGGAACCCTTCGGGAATGTTGATGGCAGTGCTAGCACGACGTCACAAGTGATCGTGACGAAATGTTTGAGCGTGATGGCATTGTTCAAACTGTTCATGACACTAGTCAACGCGCACTCTCCCAGAAACCATACGTAAGGTCTATTTAGCATAGTTTCAGTATAAACGACAGGCACAGCTGGTGCTTAAAAACATAAAATCCGCGAAAATAGGGATTATCTAGCAGCCAAAAGAGACAGGTATCATTGAGTACGAGAGACCAGCCAGAAACTTTAATATATATATATATATATATATATATATATATATATATATATAAACATATATATATATATATATATATATATATATATATATATATATATATATATATATATATATATATATATATATATATATATGTATGTATATTAATAAAAAGAAGGAACAGTAAGATATATAATCCGGTGTTCTTATAGATACTTTTATTTTTACAAAATAGTGCTCAATGTAAATTTACAGAGCATTAATATTATAAGTTAATAGACTTAAAATATGTTTTTTCGCTACACACTTCCAACCATGTTTCAAAAATGGAAGCTAAAATCCCCTAATTTAATTTTGTACTTAAATTGAAGACATTTGTTCTATTTCATCCTAAGTCTATTAACTTATAATATATATATATATATATATATATATATATATATATATATATATATATATATATATATATATAAAGAAATATAGTCTTAAGGTGTGCTATATTTATGGAATAAAGTGCTCAATATCAGAGATAGAGCGTGTGTAAATATAAAAGTGAACATAGAAGTCAACACTTAGTGGCGACAGTCTGTTTCATGCTATATGCAATCGTCAGTCCACGTGGGTTTCAAACCTCGCTTGAGGCTTTCTGATGTCCAATGGCACAGCCTAAAAGTACAGTTTGTAATTTATTTGATAATTATAACATAATTATTTTATAAAATCACTACAAAATTAACCATTTTGTTTCAGCACTTCTGGTTTCTTATCAAGTCATTATGTTGAATGTAGAATAAAGAGTTTTAAAAGGTTCAAATCGACCAAACACCCTTCGATAGGGGAAACGCTTTTACATAAGCTGCAATGACCAATCAAAATACAATTATATGACAATTCAAAAAACTTGACAACAAACCTTGGTTATCATTATTACTACCTTAATTTTAGGCTTAGACTAAAATAGAAATCATTCTAACTAATTAATAGTAAATTTTACTATAAAATTGAAAATTAAAAATTACCAATTTTAAATTTTAAATTTAATCTGTAGTAATTTTAAAATATAATATTATTTAAAGAAGAAACTGTGGAAAAATACATATATTACATTTATTTTGTTTTAATTGAAAGGCCAGAATCTCAGCTAGAATAAACTATAATCTAATGGGGATGTAAGACTTCGTTACAATTTAGATACATTTCAAGTGGTGATATGGACAAGGGGAGGATGAAATCATGCAGAAGACAATACATAGACAATCAGATAATAATAAACAAACATGTAGACATATTAGCTCCTATTACTGTTGATCACTTTCTATTCTATTCTTATACCATGGATAGAATCAATTTCGGATTATCTTTAAAGACAATTCCCACCACAAAGAAGCGGGATTATTTCGTCCATTTAAGTCTACAAACGGAAAACCTTATCAGAAGAATGAGATGGAAAGCATACTTTTTTTCTTTATGACCATGGCCATTTGTAAAAACATGAAAACTACGGTTTTATGAGTTTAAAGACAGCACAAGAGATTAAGGAGCTGCCTGGTTGTTTAAAAGACATACTGGGAGTCATCAAAAAACTAACCTTCCATAAGTATAAAAACTCTTTTCAAAAACATCTTCATGATATTGCCAAAGATATAAATAATTCCGGTGATATTTATGTCAAATCCGATAAAACGGTTTAACTTTTATAAGTTATCCCCTAAGGATTATGACGCTTTAG
Organism: Acanthosepion lycidas; assembly: GCA_963932145.1. Lineage (NCBI taxonomy): Eukaryota > Metazoa > Mollusca > Cephalopoda > Sepiida > Sepiidae > Acanthosepion > Acanthosepion lycidas. Next base: position 102,578,445 of record OZ010584.1, on the reverse strand, counting down.
TTAAAAATAGTTTGACCAAAAGCTACAAGAAAATTGACGCAACTACCTTTAACTTGATAGAATTAACTGTGTCAGCAAATACATTACTGACAAACTACGTATAATTGACCGTGTCAGTAAATTGCAAGCTAAGGAAACTTCTATTTTATTAACGGATCATAAAAATGATTTCGGAGCCAAGCTATTAACACGACCTATTAATTCTACCAGACCGGAAATCGGTAGAATCAACAAAATCCTTTTGGAGAAAAGCAACCAACTCCCTCTTCTTCATACTGTTTTGTCAATTTTAACATGAAATGCAGTCTTTAAAGGTGGAACCCAAGATGAAAAACAAATACTAGTCTTTCAGAACTACTTAATGTTCAAAAGGCATCATCTTCCAATAGTGTTGCTCATTTGAAAAATGTGTACTTTAAAAAAAAATGTAGTATGACCTAAGTTGTTAAATAGAAATGACTGTAAATACCAGTGAATGAAATCTAAAATTCTGAACTCATCTTTCATGTTCATATTTTCATCTTAAACTAAAATGTCTTAATGGAAAACCAAAAGGAGGAAGTAACCTTGATGTTCTAATACTTTTCATGGGACTGTATAAAGGAAAATTGTAGTTTAAAAACAGTAAAATCGACCTTTGGTAAAAGCACGTCAGGCTATATGACGGTTTCGTATAGGATACAGTTTCGATTCCTGTCGGTGGACGGATATTTTCTGTGACAATCTCTAGTACATTCAGGCCGGTAAATATTGTTAATACTGTTTATTATAAACAGAACATTTACTTAAATATTTGTATCTTTAAAAAAAAATAATTGTCGGACTTTGTCCATTTCATAGACATATATACCTACCTACCTATCTATCTATCTATCTCAGTCTATTCAAATAAACAGATGACGTAAATGAAAGAAAATTAAGAATATACAGTTGCTAATATAAGAGCAAGTAAATTAACATGAAATAATTAATTAATCAATAATAAATTACAAAAAATTAAAGTTACCGCAATCTAATTCTCAATTATGTCATCTCAATGGCCTGAAGAATAATTTGAAATATAACCATCACTCCTGAAGTTTGCGTACGCTATATCTTTGATAGCATTTTACCCATATATATATATATATATATATATATATATATATATATATATATATATATATATATATATATATATATATATATATATATGTGAGTGTCTGTGTGTGTGTAATGTGTAGATATATTATTTATATAATATATATGCGTGGTACGTATGTGAAATCGTATATTATCCGTGATAGAGTTAACATACTTAATTATATTGAATTAGGAATGGTATTAGTCACTTCTTCTCCATTCATCTATGGGTAAATAGCAGGACAGACTGGGTTCTATAGCCTTGGAGAATGCATCTGGTGTAGGACAAGTACAACTCCGAATTGAAAAACCTGCGAGAAGTCGGTTGGGGACCTTGGATCAGGTCTCTGTATTTGGCTCTTTCAAACAGTGTGGTTGGTCCTGCAGAAAAACTTCACCACTATAATTAAATCATATGTTTTGTTGTTTGGGCTCTAGGTTCCTAGGAACTGGGCCCGCTTGACCCTCCTATGTCGATAACGGCACATGAGTCCACCATGTATATATATATATATATATATATATATATATATATATATATATATATATATGCGATCGTCGGACAACATATATATATATATATATATATATGTTTGAATAAAAACAGACCACTTTAAGGTGCCATGTAATAAGTTATTTCACCACAACCCCTTTAACAGGGCTCTGGATCATCAGACTTTACTTCCAAATGTTGAAAAAAAAAATATATATATATTTTTCAACCTTTGGAAGTAAAGTCTGATCATCCATAGCCCTGTTAAAGGGGTTGTGGTGAAATAACTTATTACATGTAACCTTAAAGTGGTCTGTTTTTATTCAAACATATATATATATATATATATATATATATATATATATATATATATATATGTTGTCCGACGATCGCATATATATATATATATATATATATATATATAATAAATTGTTTTAAAATATGGTTAATGCTCTGTAAATTTACATTGAGCACTATTTTGTAAAAATAAAAATATCTATAAGAACACCTGATTATATATCTTACTGTTCTTTCTTTATATATATATATATATATATATATATATATATATATATATATATATATATATATATATATATGCGATCGTCGGACTTACATTGAGCTTTCTTTGGCTTAATATACTCATTGGAATTATCCTTAATAATTACCCAGTCTTATTATATATATATATATATATATGGGAGGTATGTATTGGTGTTAGATGGATTAGATTTAGAGGAGCCAGTTGCATCGACCTTGACTTCAACGTGATTTTATTTTTGTATAAAGATCATCGGCAGATTAGATGTCAAATGTCAACAAGGGATATTCAACATTAGAAATGCGATGAGAAGGAAATCGACTGGATTATCGTTTTGAGACTTTATTCTCTGCTGAATTCTATGATGTATCCACACAAAAAAGACCTTTGGCGATTCTGCTTCAAAAAACACAGGGCTTTTATAAAATATTTCATCTAAATTGCCAAGCGGGATATTCGACTGCATGGTAAATCTTATTTCCCAACCTTGTTTTTTTTACATCTATAATTCTTACACATACACATAAATATGTCGTTGTGTGTGTTAGAATGTGTGTGTACCTGTATGTACGTAGGTATGTGCTTATAAAATGCTCTATACGAACAGCCTCAGAGAGTTTTATATGCGTATACGCATCCGCCCACGCACACAAACATGCGTATGTGTGTGTGTGAATATATATATATGAATATATATATATATATATATATATATATATATATATATATATATATATATATATATATATATATATATGATATGCCTCACGGTGAGGTATAATATGTTTATTTATTAATATATACTTAATAGCTCTGTAACATTACACCGAAGACTATTTTATTAACACCAGTTCTATATGTGGTATATACGAATATTTGATTCCGGTCGAGCACACCGGTGGAAAGCGCAAGTTGGTAAACTCTGACTGCTATTACTAATAATGAGCACTCTCAGTCATCGACGTGTTTATTCGAAGGATGAGTGCGTAAAAATTAGCCTTGCTCTAACTCTTTACATTTGATCATGGTTGAGTGATTTCTATTTATTTATACATAAACATACTCATACAGACATACACACACATATATATGTGTGTATGCGTGTGCAGGTAATTATCTTACCATATCTGCTCTATGCGGGCAAGACGTGGACACTCTACAGCCGTCATTCTAAACATCTCGATCCACATTAGATGACTCAGGACCCTGCTCCGTGCCATCATCTGCGGTGGAGTGGCCGCCTCCAAAGAAAATTGCTCTATGGCGATCTATTCACAGGCAAGCGCTCATTCGTCAGACCAAAGAAACTTTACAAAGACAGGCTGAAACATTGTGACATTACCTTTTCAACCTCGGAACAGTCTGCTGAGTACCGTGCTGTCTGGTGCTGCCTTTTAACTTCCGGGGTGTCTGATTTTGAATAGAAAAGAATCAGGGAGACAGAGACGTCAGAAAAGGAAAAATCAAGTGGTCACCGCCTACTTACCGCCTTGTTCAGTCCCCATGTCACAACTGCAACAGATTTTTCAAAGCAAACATCAGACTCCTTCGTCATCTTTGCATCTATACCGCCCCCACCCTAGTGATTCGAAGTCAGTCATCTGCGTATGCGCAGGAAGAACGATAACATTTTGGAATACAATTTTTATACATGTTGATAATTGTTTATCTTTTAATCAAGATGTCTTTATAAATTTTCTATAATTCTTTAGAATGTTTTAAATTATTCGATATTATATAAATTCTAATCATATGAGTCACCTTTTGGTATTTAACATTGGTTATACTAAACTTCCTTGTTCTGTATGACATTGTTCTCCATCAGTAATTCAAATACCTTTCCTAATCTCCGTCGTAATAACTCTCAGTTAACATTGAAACCTTTCTTTAAAGTAATTTTTTTTTCTGCGCTTTTTAACTTTACTCACTTGAGATTATGTATTCTTAAACCTCTGAGAATTGGTTAAGTGTTTTTCAAACACATTTCTTGGGTCAGCCAATTTCCGGCATATATTCGGCGGCTCTACGAAGTAATGCAAATGCAATCTCATCTCGAACACAGTTCATTTCTATTCTTAATCTTACAAAATCAGTAAAGAGAAAATATATTCGAAGTTGCACCTTATTATTTCGACGTTTGTCTGATGATGTAGAACACAAAAGTTTCGTATCCACTCAATACAAAGGACCGCTGTGCGGATTATAGATATTGAAGTTTCCTCAGCTTGTCATAGAGTTCAATGTTAAAATTTGGTCATGGTACCTCTAACGCTTGCCACATTAGTTTGGATAACACAGTACATTTTTTGAAAATACTTTCGTTAATCTGTACGCTTTTAGGTTGCAATATTCAAATTAATTTGGCTTTTCTAGGAATATTCTTTTTGATATAGTAAGAGTTGGATCAACATTTTTTCCGTATAGAATGGAACCGCTCAGAAGTTTTTAATTTACGTCCGAAGTACGTTGGAGAGCTATGAATCCTATTTTCTATTTGTTATTAAATACCAGAACAAACTGTTAGTATTTTAAATTCTAAGTGAAACCAAGTCCAGTATAATGACACTTGAAACCAAATCCAGCCTGAATTTGCTTCGTCGGGCTATTTTACATTGAATGCTGATGTTTCCGCTTGTGTGGTGACACAATGACCTTACAAATCGTGTACGACATCCATGCTTGCATATTAATTGCTCGTTGTTCCGAAATATCAAATCTGTGCAAGATACATGCACATTTCCATTAACGGATACCTAATTTATATCAATAAGCAATCAACTACATGTGACAATAGTCATGAGTGCAACGAATAAGCCCTAAAGAAAATAGGAACGAGAAAACCTACAGTTACAGTTACAGAAAGAGATGAAATATCAGGAAGACATAATTAGGAATGAACCCCTAGAGAATTCAATACTATATGACATAATGAAAGCAGGAGAAACAGAGGAAATGCTGTGTATCATACTGTTGTTCTGCCTGGATAGCAGAGCAGAGACGAAGATATATTGTAAAGAATGAATTTTCTTTAGAGCAACTAAACACATGACGTTGATGGAAGCTTGTAGCATAAACGGAAAAGAACAGTACCAAATCAAAAGAGCAAATGACAAAAGTAAACACAATGCGCAAGGTATCCGTGCAGCATTCTGGGTTTCAAACATACTTCAATTTTTCAATCTAAATAAAATAAATAGACAATAAAATCAAATTCTGCTAAGAAATAAACACAGGCTTCTGGTCACCTCCCTCTGCCTTTTTTATAAATACTCTCACGGTAACTGCTCCGATGAGCTGCTTTCTCTGGTTCCCAGATTCCATGAATTTAAGCGTTCAACTAGGCTGGCATCTCGCTCTCACCCTTTCACTGTCGAAACTGTTAAATATAACCGTCACTTCTACTCCAATAGCTTAACATCTTGCACTTCTCGCCTGTGGAACTCCCTCAGTTTTTCTTGTTTCGTTGATAGCTATGATCTCCAACTATTTAAATGTAATGTCAATCGACGTCTGCAGATGCCTTTATCTATCCCTTGTCCTTCTCTTCATCCTTTCCTCTATCACTCCTCTTTGCTCTCGCTCCAACTTTCTGTAATGCATTGCGTGCTAGTGGCTTCCCGCCTTGCTTGGGGTGAAGCGCTTTCAAATAAGACCATAAAAGCCAAATATTCATTCAACTGGACAGAAGGAGTGACATCAGTAAAGAGACACGAGTTACCCACGTCGTCCTGTCTTTCTTACCAAAGTAACAGCGGACTCCTTTTGATCTAGTCTCCAAACTACACTTTCTCTCTTCATCACTGAAAGACTACTTAATTTTACTTGCTTAAAGGAAAAGGGGAGAACTCTCTAAATTTCATTGCAGTTAAAATTTGTATATCTTAAGTTTAGATAAGTATCATAATTTGATTTGAACAGACGACAAATCCATTTTTTTATTCAACAAACGATGGCCCATGGAATTTTCCCCAACAAGCTGTGCAGGTAAAAATTGAAAATAGTGAACCATCTCTTTTTTTCCACAACTCCCTTGGATAGAATATTGTCCAAATCGATAAATTAAGAATGCGGGACAAGTAATGTGTGCAAAATGGTTCCATAGTATGACGTCTAAATACAGTTTTTGTTCTTTTATCAACATGGATGTTGCTAAAATCAAGCACGGTAACGCATTTTGTCTTCTCATTCTAAGGTTTTCACTCATTGAGAGGACATCTGTTCACCATTATAGGAGGAAATTTAAAGACAGGTCAGCGATAATGAAACATTACTAACTTAGTTTTTGAGGAATTGATTTTACAAGGTGTGGTATAATATAATATAACTCGGAATTAAGTGTCGGAGAGCCGAGTTCGAATTACAGTGAAGTTCTTTACATTCACTTACGCACTAATATCCTTTGAAATGGTATGCATTCATCTCTTCTACGCAAGCTATGGCCAATTCGCAGATCATATGGCCTTAAATGTTAACCACTCTAGGAGAAGGAAAACACATTATTCAATATACCTTGAAGAGGGTTGGACTACTTGAACTATACTACTGCTACAACTCTCATGAGTTACGGGACTCGTCGAATGTGACATGCCAGATTTCCTCTTTTCAGCTTCTAGAACGAGGGCAAAGGGAAGAGTAAAATCCATTCTGTGGTCTTATAAATACTAATAATAATACTCGTAAATTAGAAATTGGATTAAAACCAACACCTATGTATAAAAATAATAGCTTTGTACAATTTGCAGCAGCTGGATTTAAACTAAATTTATAATTTGTTCACTTTTATATCCGGCGCGCATCGGCTCAAAAAGGATTCATCAATATTCGCAATGACTGTTGCGACTTAGCAAGAAGCTCTTCGATATGTTTTCACTAAACTTACGCATGAATAAGATTTTTCGATGAACACTTGATTTTAATACAAGATTTTTCTTATGAAATCAGTTTGCAGCGATGTCAGAACGTAATAATCAGTTGGTGAAAGGTCAGAAAATTTAGCGATTGGGATGGAAAAGACCAACCATGATCAAATCTTTTCCTTGTGTTATTCCTGTTATTTGAGGTATGATCTTTATATGATCAACACAACATTGTTCCTTTCATGTACTATGAACGCTGTCACTATTTTGCAAACAATAAGTCATGTTAGTAAGCTTCAAATTTATTCTTAACTGCGACGTGTGATTACTGGTTGCGATGATATATTCGTCATCATAACTAGTTTACCCAAAAATATTTATGATTCAGTATTATATCACTCAGTTATGTGCCATGTGTGATACACGCTTAGGCAATTATATATTTTTTCGATACATGACTGACGGGACAGATTTTTCCCGCAGTAGATTACCATTCCTTTCTGCAGTAGACCAATTGCCATCCAAGGCTATAGAACCCAGTCTGTCCTGCTATTTACACATAGCTGGGGAAGAAGAAAAGGATTCATACCTTGCCCAAGGGTATTAGCAGAAAACTGAATCTAATGTATTCGACTGGAATTCGAACTCGGCTCTCCGATACCTCAATCCGAGTCGCTATCCATTACTGAACATTGCCTCCTCAAACATATATATGAAGTTTAAAAGAAGATTGTGTTGGAAATGAATAACAAAACAGTTTGAATAATATTTAAACTGTCCACAGAAAATAATTACATTAATCAAGAACAATCAAGTTTCTAGACAGGGAAGATTTCAAATTGTTAATAGTTATATATTGTACATATTTAATGCATTGGATCAGCGTGGAACACACCCAACATGGACAAAATCTTCAAAGGAGTCCCTCTAGGAAAAACTAGAAGGTAAAATAAACTTAACAGTATAAGTCACGGATAAAGAGAAAACATTTATTCTATGTATGCGTTTTATATAATATTTATACGCACACACAAACACGCATAGGTACATCCAATATTATATATTTAATTAATTTTCGGTGTTTCTAGCAGGCGTAAACAAAAAAAAATAACTTCGATTTTATGCATTACATGTGTCTCTCGAGAGTCGAAAAATCATTCACTGAGTCTAAAATCTATTTACCGGCGTTGTGATAAACATAATCGTGAAATCAAATATGTTTTAATTAATATTTCAATAATTTGAATCGAACAAACAACAAATATAGAAAGAAAAAGGTTTAGTGTTCAATGAAACTCTATTACGAACGAAATCGAATTGTCCGCACTTCAGGGAAATTATTATTTATTAAGCAATACATTCCGGGATTATTTTTTAGCGTTGTTATTGTTATTGTTGTGTAAATTCTCGGCCGGTGTTAAAATTACGACCTAATTAATTACTCCAACATTCACATAAATGTTATTGGGTCAATCTTGTCTCTCCACTATTCGGGGTTATATGGCCAAGTAGTGTGGGATTTTCAGGCTTGTTTAACCGCCAGTATAGGAGAATGAATAAACTGAATTCAAATTTGTGGAGAACGAAATCCCAGTACGATGTTCCACTTGGAATTAAAGGATAATAAAGAATTTTTTTTTTCATCTTTTCAATACAACTAAGACAATAAAGCCACTAAGACGCAAGGGATTACTGAGTGTGAAAAATAGGATTAAAACAAAATTACTAGGGCGTGGGAACAACAAAAGAACAGAAATAAAAAGACAGAATACAACGATTGGCATTGCATTTGCATTTTTAAAACTCAATGATAATCGGAAAGCAAGAAACCGGAAGTCCACACGATAGAAGTGCGAGAGAAGAAACTATTAGCAGAGAACTTCCGGTTACATCTAGTCATTTTAGCTGTAAAATGATTAGACTTTTCTTTCAATATAGTACTACGCTTAAATTCATAAAGTCTAGGTACCAAAGAGGAAAGCTCATCAGAAAAATTACCATGAAAATATTTATATAAAAAAAGGCACATGGAAATTAGATTAGGACGATAAGAAAATCTGTGAAGCCGAGATAATATGTCAGGATCAATAACATTGCAGATTCTTATTTGAATTTTATCAAGAATCTCTAAATACATAGCCTAATCATAACAGTGACAGCAATATTCAATGCATGGGAAAGTGGTAGACTTATAAATGGCCAAAATATTACTTTAAGAATTACATTGGATTGTTGCGTAACTGTTTTATACCTTGTTACCATACGTAAAATTATTTTCCCGAATCTTGTGATCTCAGGTCAACCATTTTGAATATTCAAGAGAGCAGAAGTTTGCAATAAAAGTAAACCAGCTTATGTGCTTTACGAAACAAGCATAGATGGCTATGTTTTGTAAAGGTTTACAGAAAGCGAAGATACAAGAAGTTTATTTTCCCGTTAGAAAAAAGTTAAATGGTTTCCTTCAACGTTCAATAAAGATTATCTATAGTGGTTCTGAGTATTTTAAGCAAACCACAAATTGCAGTCGAATCCCTAAGAAGGCCTCTGTATATGAGAAATTGTTTAACAACTACGACTATGAGGGTTTATATTTAGATTAAAATATATAAAAGAATTGAAATCAAGTATAAAATAGTTTCAAATAAGTTACATATCACCCAAATAGTTCAAATATATACATCAAAATCATGTCCGGATATCCGGGATTCTGGATATGAGGAACTCCGTATATAAGGAATTCCGAATATGAGGGATTCTACTATATATAAGCATAAGAGTTTAAAGGACGATGTACATGAGAACGCCATTTTGAAACACAGACATTGCAACTACATCAAATATCGATGGTGTTTGTCCGAATACAAATGATTTCTGGATATTTTAATAACAGAATGGCATTTAGTTGCCGCAGTTCCTTGCGATATCCATACTGAATGTGGGACTTCAGGAGAAAAATGAACTCAGAAAGATGGCATATGGTGATAGATAGAGGGACCGGGATAGCATCTATATATAAGACTGAGGCTACTAATCATAATGTAGATTTAATACAATTGTGAATAAATGAAACGATATATTTTCGTTTTTCTTTTGATATCTTGAGAATAACGGTACCACTCCGATATGTCACTTGAGTTGAATGAACTCAGAAAGGAAAGTGTATGTTATTGGGACTAAAACGTCGCACTCCCATAATTACCGAACGGGCATACACACTATTGCCATCATCGCCCATATATATATATATATATATATATATATATATATATATATATATATATATATATATATATATATATATATATGTATATATTTCGAGGGAGAGAGAGAGAGAGGGGGGGGAGAGAGGGAGATAGATGGAGAGATATAGAGACAGACACATATGATTTTGGTTGTTGAGTATATAATAAATAGTTCACTAACTACACTTATTATGACATCTAATTCCGACCGCCTAAAGAATTCGTGAACGCCGTGCAGGAATTCAACAGCCGTAGTCGTTCGGACCTGCACCAGGACATCATGACTTGTACAATTTGCTCTGCGATTACGATATTGATCCCACTTCATGTTCGTGTGTCTTTTAAAGTGTGGTCTTTTGGAGAAGCTTGTTTCTTTCTGTGTTATAATCATATATATATATATATATATATATATATATATATATATATATATATATATATATATATATATGTGTGTGTGTGTGTGTGTGTGTGTAAAATAAAATATAAATATTTAGAGTAAAAGAACATATATATATATATATATATATTTAAATATATATATATATATATATATATATTTGTATTAGTTCAAACGTTATTTTAGTGTATACATGTATTTGAAATACACACCGTGTTTTCTTTTATTTTATTGCGTGCTTTAGGTTTTATAACGCACTGATATATATATATATATATATATATATATATATATATATATATATATATATATATATATATAGAGAGAGAGAGAGAGAGAGAGAGAGAGAAAGAGAGAAGGTGATAGATAGATAGATAGATAGATAGATAGATAGATAGATAGATACATACATACATACATACATACATAGATATAGCAGAAGGACTTGCACGGGGTCGTGAAATGATTAGCGGCGAGTATACATACATCGGCTAGCCGAATTTGAATTCCCTTACAGTTCGTTGGAGTAACATTCTTTTTCTTCTGGTTATGCGCTGAATACCAATGCAGACGAGAAACGCAATTGCCGTTGAAAAACAGTTTAGGCGACGGATGGCTCCATCTTCAAAACCATATATAGCCCGAGCTAAGTAAGTAATATGTAGTTCATGATAACTCTATGCTGTCTAACGTTGTCGGTCTGATAGGCAGATATATTGGAGGCAATCGGATTAAATATGCTGTATCAATTAGAACCAACAGACAAAATTATGAAGAGTGTTTTTTTCTGTATTTCACCTGATATCAGATTGAAAAATTGTGAAAGTTACTGACGTAATAAGGTGTTACGTTTAGAATATATTCGCCTGTAAGTATCTGTCTATATTTCTGAGATTAGGTTTTATGTACATTATTTATATTATTCGGATTATTGTCCTCAATTTTGTCGCCATATTTATTACAACGTTTCGGACGTTGTACGCTTTGGCCATCTTCAGATAGTTGGAATGTCGAACTGAACCAGTTATTTCGCTCACTGGAGTAGACTGTTCTAGTTCCACGTGCCATGTTTAATGGATGTCAGTTATCAGTTATCTCCGGTTAATTTCGCTCAAGGACACATGGCACAGTGGTTAAAGGCGTTAGTTAGATCCAGTAACAGGACCCGAAGTGTGTGAGATTAACACCCGGTTAAGGTAGTGGAGAAATTTCAGAGGGAAATTAACATCCATTTTACAGTTCTTGTGTTCTTAATGATCCAAAATTAACAATGAAATTCAGTCCGTATGCGGTGAATTTGGGGACATGTTCTCAGAATTGATTTTTAAAACCATATCCATTTCGCATTTTGATTCGTTTTCACATTGAGGAGAACGTCCAATATTAATGGATACACAGATTAGATATTAATCGCACTTGATTTCCTATTTTTTGAGCATTTGCTATCTTCTGATAATTAACTTAGTTCCTGGAAGACAGATACCACTATTCAAATGCGCTTTCGAATTTCTCCGTCACGCTGTCTAACGCCTGTTGCTATAATACAAAGAAAGATAAGGTTTTATACCTGATGTCTTCAAGATGCTTTATACGAAATGGGCTGTCTCTTTACGGACAAACATGTATATTTTGTTTTAGCATTTAACAGTCTTTTCTACTTAATTTATATATATATATATATATATATATATATATATATATATGTATATATATATATATATATATATATATATATATATATATATATATATATATATATATATATATATACGGTAATAATACAATATGTTGTTTTAGAACTTCTTGTACTCATAATGTCGCCTAGCTGTATAAATATCTATTCTTGACGTTCCTTTTTTGCGTTATTACAATATATATATATATATATATATATATATATATATATATATATATATATATATATCGAGGAAAAATACAACGCAAATGTGGTCTGTGATTGCGTTTAGCATGAAACAGTCGGTGAGCACTCATATTGAGCAATTTTCCCCGTTAATATAGCATAGCATAAAATATATATCTTCGTATATATATATATATATATATATGGAGAAAAATATTTGGAAAAAACAAACAAAAATCCTTAAATGCAATTATGTTGTTTTAATATGAATGAAATGTCAACGTCTGACGTTTCGGTTTAATAAACCTTCATCAGGACAATATTCATTAAAATGCAATTAACATAATCAGTTCAACATGACAAAGACGATGGACATAAAAACAAGACTTATCCAAAACAGATAACTGAAAATTTTAAATGATCAGATTATCTGTTTTGGATAAGTCTTGTTTTTATGTCCATCGTCTTTGTCATGTTGAACTGATTATGTTAATTGCATTTTAATGAATATTGTCCTGATGAAGGTTTATTAAACCGAAACGTCAGACGTTGACATTTCATTCATATTAAAACAACATAATTGCATTTAAGGATTTTTGTTGGTTTTTTCCAAATATTTTTCTCCATTCTGTCGGATTTATATCCATTTATATTTGCTTACATATATATATATATATATATATATATATATATATATATATATACGAGTCATATTTCTGCATATATATATATACACACACACACACACATATATATATATATGTGATATTTCTGCATATGCATATATATATATATATATATATATATATATATATATATATATATATATATATGTATGTATAATAGATTATATTATTAATTTTGTACAATATTATCTTCTAGATTTGTAAGTTTTTCTTTGCATTGTGTGCTGTAGAGTATCTTGTTACTATCCACTAATTTTGGCCCTATTTTACTTCGTTGAATTTTGGTCGTTCATAGTGTGCTAGTCGTGGAGTGTACAGATTGTACTGAGATTCGCCTGGTGACATGTCAGTCTGCGGGTAAAAGTAATGCATATGTTACCTATGTAAGCATTTAATGTTTTTATATTTATAAAGTTGGAAATGCAATCTGGCGGGGTTTGATAATTCAATGACAAAATTCTGTTTACATCAGTGGGTTTCTGAGGACCAGTATTGTTGGTAACATTTAAAATAATTATTTTAATCTTATATAGTGGACGATAACCCTTAGGTAGGTACCTCCACGAAATCGCTAAAGAAAAGAGCATAATCTGATGAAAAAACGCCAAACTTTATGAAAACAAAATTTTATCGTCTAAATGCTTATGTTTTTATGAAGAGAAAAGAGCAAAGATATTTTTAATTATTTTAAAAAAATTTTGCTTCTTTTTAGAACATTCTAAATTTTGATTAAATAAACCTTGTTTCTCTTTGTACCAACATGGGCTAGTAAATAACGTAGATAATTTTTAGCACGGTTTTTTGGTATTACCCACAGTAATTTGGAAAATCTTGCAAAAATAAAAATAATTGTCAGATGTTAATGAAACTTTCAGAAACTATTCACAGATGATAGAAATTATTATAAATACTTTTTTTTTATTAAAGTCATGGCAGAAATATTTTTTTATGTATGTATTAACACCCCCATAACTAATTTTATGAAAAACTCTAGAAATTCGAGCGCGCAGGGCTTAGTGATTACAATAGTTATAACCACAAGGCTTTGAAGAATGCAAATCATGTTTTTGTTTTTTTTTTAATTGGAGCCAACGTACCTGAAAATCAGCTCTAAATTGTAACATACAAAACTCAATAAAACAAATATATTATTTAATTTCAAATGCTTTTATTTGTTTTTAGTTGTTTTTATGAATATGGACAATATTTTCTGAAAGCAAAAAAATTTTTCAATGAAAATTGTATTTTTAATACAATTATTTGTTATTTCTTTAATTATAATAGATTTTTACATTAAGTTTTTAAAAATATTATAACATTAGTTAAAAGCAAATTCAACCTTTCAAAGTGTCCAGATGAGATCGTCATTGTCTAGCCCTTTGAAAATTGTATCGTTTGGACCAATCAGATTAGCCATGGTAATTAAAAAATGTCATTTTTGTGCTTATAATCGGGCAGTAATTATAAAGTATGGAAGACCAACCAGAATACAATGTAGTTGCATTATTTGAGTTCAGCATTGTTCTCCGCTGTTAAGGCATTTACTTTTGCGAAACACGTATGGAGAAGTTAAATGATTTTTCAATTTCAACTGAGAATGGTACCTATAAGTATCAGTATCATCTTATGAAATTTAACTACTGCTAAACTTTAATTTATATTATCTTATTTTTATATTAATCTCAGATATGACATTTTTCCATAAATGAAATATCAAAATTAATAATAAAATGAATGGAAATACAAATAACACAGTAAAATGTAATAAATGTACATAAAATTATAGTATTTTATGTACACTTCTGATAAAATTTCATAAGAAAGGTACCTATAAATTAATTAGATACCTTTTTCTTATGAAATTTAATATCACTCTTAACAGTCTTATTTTTAATTTCTTTATATTTTCCATAAAGAATCGTAAACGTAAAGATGAAAGCTAAGTACAAAAAAAAAAAATAAATAAAAATGAAAAATTAGAGCTCTGAAAGTTTTCCTTAAAATTAACGAGGTAAATAATTTGTTCATTTAAATCTAAATAATTTCACTTCCTTCCATCCGTAGAAAGAATTATCCTCCCGTAAGTTATCTAAACTTCATGAATCACATCTGTCATCACTTGTCAAAAACGCGAAAGGTTATGACCTACTTTGTTTTATTTTCAAATTACATTTTTTCGGCGCAGAAGCTAAGTTAAGCTTGGTTCAAAATATTTTAAATAAACATAATTTCTGATTTTATTAAAATCAGTTCTGAAAAAATGATAATTGATTTTTAAAAGAATATCAAAGTCAGATTTTCATCTTTTTTATCAAATGATTGAAAATGATTGAAAATGATTGATTATCTGTCCTTTTTTTTGACAAAATAACAAAATTTTTATCGAAAATTTCGGACGTGCTAGGAACGATTAAAAAATGTAAAAAAATACCCCGAAAATACTTTGATCTTTCCTCTTTAATAATAATATGAACATTAGACGATAAAAACTTGTTTTCGTCAAGTTCGGCGTCTTTTTTATCATGCTATCTCTGTTTGTTTACATTTTCGTGGAGGTATCTACTCTTAGGTGTTTGTGAGCATCTTTGAGCGATGTGCGTTGTTCAATTATCTTTCAATCCTTTTTTATCCTGTTTATAATACGGTGCATTTGACTGCGATAGATTAATGTCTTGCGTAAATTTTGTTAAAATTTTAAAGGCTAAATCTCCATGTTCATCGATGACGTGGTTATGAAAGTTACTGTTGATTAGAGATTACTTAATGTTACTTATTACCTCATTGAATAACATGCACGAATAACGATATAGCGCCGCTCGATCACATATTCCGTGGTGTAAATCATCCAAGTTTCTTTTTCACCCTTAAGACTGTGCCTCCACGAGCCACGACTACTATCACCAAGCCGCTCCATCCAGCACATTAGAAGCCAGTTTAAGCAAGGATATGCAAGTGATAGAAATTAGGAGGATTTGAGATAATTATAACTAATTAATTCATCGAATCTAGAAGAAACCTCAACAGAATGCAGAAATCACTGAACGACCATTTCGTCCTATATTCGGGACTCATCAGCAGTGCGCATATATATATATATATATATATATATATATATATATATATATATATATATATATATATATATATATTATTCGAAAATTATAGCATAAATATATTATAAAATCACTCCAAAAATAGCAATTTTCTTTCAACATCTCTGGTGTCTTATCAAGTGATTATATTTTATGAAGAATAAAGGGTTTTAAAAAGTTCAAATTAATTAACCACCCCTCGCAAGGGGAAACGCTGTTACATAAGCTGGAATGACCAATCAAAATACAAGTATAAGAGAATTAAAAAGCTTGACAAAGAACTAAGGATATAATAACTATTTATTGCCCTTATGTTGGGGTTAGACTAAAAAAGAATTTAGAAGTATTAGGTTGGTGCAAAATTAATGTTCTTTTCTCACATGTGAGAAAACGACATTATTTTTGCACCAACCTAATAATAAATTATACGATAAAATTTGAAAAAAAAAAAATTACCCATTTTAAAAATTAATCTCTATTCAGTTTAAAATTATAAAATTACGAAAGAAAAAAGAAAAATACATATATTTTTCCATTTATTTTGCTTTTATAGAAATAAAGTTGGAGACGACGGCCTAATCATTGTCCCAAATAGCAATGGTCCCTTGACTTCCAGCTTACATAAGAAGATAATTACGGCCTTCAAATAGTCAACGTTTTGGATATTACACTCAATCTATCGAATGATATCTTTAAACCCTCCCATAAAGTTGATCAAATACCCCTATATATCAACGTCCACTCTAACCACACTAAACATGTGATAGACCACATCCCCAAAACTGTGAATACGAGAATAAATAAGCTAGCCAAAAAATCTTTAATGATAATAAATTTATATACAATCAGGCCCTCAAAAATAGTAGTTTTAGACAGGAATTAAACTATAATGGAGAACTTGTAAATCAGAATAATAACAGATCTAAAAATAGAAAGAGGAAGGTAATATGGTTCAACCCACCATATTGCAAGCTCTCTAACATTGATATAGGAAGTTCTTTTCTGAAAGTAATTGATAAACACTTTCAGAGTAAACATCCATTACGTAAAATTTTCAATAGGAAGACTCTGAAAATTAGTTATTCATGCTTTAGAAATGTGGAGAAAATCATATCTTCCCATAATTGCAGAATACTTTGAAACTACCATTGTAATGTAACTCAATCAAGTAACCCTACCTGCAATTGTAGGAATAAAGATCATTGTCCAATCGGGGGTAAATGTAACTATAAAAATGTAATATACGAGGCAACAATCTTTCCCGGGGAAAATATAAACGAGAAAAAAGATATATAGGTATATCCGCCGGTGATTGGAAGCAGCGTCTATACAACCATAGACGCTCTTTTTGATATGGATGCCTCAGAAGTCAAACTTCCTTATCCAAACACTACTGGGATCTGGTGGATAAGGGGTTAACCCCACTTTTGAAATGGAGATACCTATCAAGAGCCAAAACACATAATAACTTCCGCGATCGGTGTGATCTGTGCTTAGCGGAAAAAAAATTATTATCAAAGATAAGAATCAAGATGAACTGTTGAATCTTCGTAATGAGATATTTTCTAAATGTGAACATAAGAAACGATTCAAAACATAAACACCGTTTTGTAACTTTCTGTCACTTATGTCAGTTCCATCTTGGTTCAAAACATCGGGGATGACATTTTAACGGAATGACTATTATGTTTATTTTGTTTATCTCTATATAGATCAAGGTGTATGTTTATGTGATGCACTATGTGTATTTTTTTATTTTATTTTTTTTTACCCACAAATTGTTGAAATTTTACTTATTTAGTTCTTAAATTCTAATTTATATGTATGTATATGTACGTATATGTATGTATGTGGGTATACGTGGATATATATGTGTGTATATGCATGAATATGTGTATGTGTATGTATATATGTATGTATGTATGTACTTGGCTGCGTGTATATATAGCTATATGTTTAGGTGTGTGTGTATAGGTATATGTATGTATATGTATGGATGTATGTGTATATGCATGCGTATGTGTGTAT
>OZ010584.1:102527624-102557624 GCA_963932145.1 Acanthosepion lycidas | reverse complement strand
TATATATATCTATCTATCTATATATATATATATATAAAAGAGCTGGAAGATAAGATTTCACGATGACTGAGATTTGCGCCTCGATGTGATCTGCAGACAAAAATGGAAAGTTAATTTTGCATTGAGACATGGAATTAGATTATTAATAGGTTTTTGTACACTTTTTAAATCGGCAAACGATATAATTCATTGCGTGATCTTCATCTACAAATATAGCAATTTCTAAACACACACACACACACACACACACACAGACATATATATATATTTATGAATTCGTTTTACATATTCTAATGTTATTTTAAAAAGCTATATTTTAATTTGTTATTAAACAGAATTTTCTTTTTCTTCTTTCATATTTTTGACTACCAAAAATGCACTAAACACTACTATTAGTACTAATACTAATGCTTCTTTCATATTACCAATAAAAAAAAAACAATAACCTAAAATGAACGAAGAGGACGAAAAAACAAAAAGAGAAATCACACTGAGAAATTTAATAATTGCACCACTAACCAGAAATATTGACACGAACGGTTTCATATCTCATTTGCGTCATTTCGCAATTAACAATTTAAATTTTTAGCAAGATTTCGTAATATGATGTCGCCATTACTTCACACATTTCCATTTCAATTAGTTTCCCTTTCAATTCCCCTTAAGTTGCATCACAGACATTTTTTTTTCTCTTTAATAACAATAATTACAAGACGCAATCGATTTGGCAAGAAAGACCAATAAACAAGCGTCGTTATATTTTTCCGAACAATACGTTCGAAAACTTTTCCACTAGAAATGTTAAAAATTAAAACAAACCAATAACTGAATAACATCTACACCTTGGAGCGCATAACAAGTTTTAAAATTACAGAAGTCGAAAGCGATCCAGATATTTCATTTCCACGATCGACAATTATATGGTTTGTTACATTTTCCAGACAAAACGTCTGTTAAAGACATCCAAACTTGCATTTAAATGCACGCCTATGATAACTCATAATATTAAATTTTTTATTTGCTGGAGAATGCTGAACACATCTTCCTATAAATATATATATATATATATATATATATATATATATATATATATATATGAAGTGTGTGTGTATCAGATATCGTTTTCCAAATATTGGAGGCTGGTTCCTCACACGAAAACAAGAGCAAAAGTCCATATAAATATGACCGCAAATCTTTCGTGTTTGAGTTACTAAGTTTAAAGAAAGTTTTCGGTAGATGGCGTTTTATCTTCCTCTATACGTATATATATATATATATATATATATATATATATATATATATATATATATATATATATATATATATATATATATAATCTGTCTTCAACGTTTAACGTGTGTAGTAGTTAGTTAACTGAGAAATGTTCCGTTTAACATTGACAGGATAATCATACCGTGAGCAGGCAGATATGATTTTATATACATCCACGCGAAGATTAATGGACACGAGGCTGCATGGCTGTATAAGATTGTGCTTCCAGACCGAGGGCAGCCGAGTCATCCAAATTTGCGGGAGTTTTTCGTGGCATTGTTGAGACAGGACCCGTGGCAACACAAGCTATAGACCGAGGAAGACCGCCATCCACTTGTATGTCTGCTCAAAAAGAAAACATTCTACCGGCTGTCGGAATCGATCCATGTATCAGCATACGTCAAATTTCCTTAGCTAGCTATACATCTCGTAGTACCGCACGGATAGTAATTCTTGAGCGGCTACCGTATCCGTATCATTTGCAAAGTGTGCAGGGGATTTCGCTCTCTGATCACACACCAATGGAGAACATTTTTCAGATGGTTACTTGCACACAGTTCCGATCCCTTGTTTGTATCTTCAGTTTTGTTGATGGATGAAGCAACATTTGAAAGAGATGGAAAAAAATTACACAACAAATATTTGTTGATCGGTCTCCCCATGGTAGAATATAGACTACACACCATCATCCAGGTTACGCTTAATATGTGAAATGGAATTGTAGTTGACTGTCTGGTAGGTCCATATGTTTTTTCAGCACTAGTTACCGGAGCGGTCTACAGGGACTTTATTTCGAAGACACTTCCAGACCTACTGGTTTGATGTAGATCTGCTAATAAGAAGACATACATACATATATATATATATATATATATATATATATATATATATATATAAATATATATATATATATGACTCTCTCACTCTCTCTCTACATATATACATATATATATATATATATATATATATATATATATATATATATACGCGGTACTTATTAGAAAGTGCTCAATATCAGATAGAGCTAACATACTTGGTTGGATTGATGTGATTGCCTGAGATCGCAAAAGCGTGAAACCCAGAGTCACAAACTCACATCAATCTAACCAAATATATATATATATATATATATATATATATATATATATATATATATACAGAGGGAGAGAGAGAGAGAGAGAGAGAGAGAGAGAGAAAGAGAATCGTGTGTTCAGCGCTCTGCATCAAATAAACATTTTCTTATTTTGAATTATCATTGACACTGATAATACCATAGACGCTGATATTAGGTTGGTGCAAAAATAATGACGGTTCTTCAAAAACCGTCATTATCTTTGCACCAACCGAATAATACCTCTCTTATATAGTATATGCGTCTTTAATAGGTTGCAATATCACCATTGTCCAATAACTACACAGGTTTTTGTAAACAAACTTTAATAACTGAATGATTGATATTTAACTATGAAGACAAGGTTAGAGAATATACTGGGTGTAGCAGCAAAATTGTAAAAGTCGTAGTTTAAAATTTGAACCGCTGTATCTTAGAAATGATTAAAGTTATCTTACTGGAATTCTCCAAGGTTTTTCTAACACTCTTGGTCTCTAATTTGAACAATATATATGCATTAAGTTCTAAGTTGAATCATGATCCCTCTTACTGTTGTGATCTCCTGATCCAGTTTTCATTTCTATTGTTCCCTCATATTTTAACTTATTCAACGTTCTCGTGATGTTTCTTTAATGGATTTTGACGATGTAGTATGAATGAAGGTACCATTACTGAGGGCCTTAATGATCTTTTTCCTCCCGTCATTGCTCATTTGGCAAAACATAGTGAAGATGACTCAAAATGATCTTAACCTGTTCTTTTCTAGCTGAAAAAAACGTGTTTGTCAGTGACTCTTACTACGAATGGCTAAGCCTGCTATCTGAAAACCTGGAAAAATTGACAATTATTTTACTGTGTTTTTTAAGATATTAAAAATTTTGTGGGATGTATAATTATCGCATGCTGTTACTCTCTCTCTCTCTCTCTATATATATATATATATATAACACGAAAGTTATGTGCCATGCGTGATACACTCGTAGGTGATGATGTATCTTTCGATACAAGACTGACGAGGGATATTCCCTATTTCTTTCTGCGGTATACCAGTTGCCATCCAAGTCTCTAGAACCCGGTCTGTCCTTCCATTTACACATAGCTTGGTGGGGAGAAGAGGATTCAAACCTTTCCCAAGGTTATTAGCACATAAGTGAATGTAAAGGATTCGACTGAAATTCGAACTCGGCTCTTCTATTCCTCAATCCGAACTGCTACACATTATTCCACCGTAACGACATAGTAAGATGCGCTTAGAATAAATGTTTTCATTACTTGACATCTTCCATGCATATATGTCTTCTCACTGGACCTTTTCAACCTTTTAGCGAGTCGATCTTGAGAAAACGAGACTTTCTAGTAGGATTAATTATTAATGGGCACCATCTTAATAATATAAGATATTCAGATGACACAGTGTTGATAGGAGACAGAGAAAATTTACGACTGAAATTTCTAGAGAATATTGTAAAGAAAATCACGAAAAACCACTATCAATTCTTAAAGAAATAATGTACAATTATAGCAAAATGAAATGGCCAATAGTCTAACTACGAATTAGAGATCACAAAGTCAAAAAAAGTACAATAATGTAATCACTTGCTAAGTGTTGTAGCAAATAAGCTGACATATGTTCTGACAGAGGTAGAAAAAATATAAAAACGGCGGATTTCGAATAGTGTTTGATGTTTTCGGAACCGAAGCAAATTATTATGAATTGGGACAATTTTGTTAGAAACAAGGAAGAAAGTGATAAACTGTTGTATAATATCGGTCCTTCTATACAGCATATTATGGACAATATGAAGGGGAGTCGACAGAGATCTGGCTCGATGGAAGAATGCTTAGAATACTGTTTACTGAAGACGCAAATGTCAAAGAATCTTTGAAGAAAATGGGAACAAATTAAGCACACCTGAAGAGACAATAAAATAAAATAAAAAACTAAGATCTTCAAAGGATAGGAAGGAGACCAACGATCACTCGTCTTATAAAGGAAATTGACAATATTCGTTCTTCCTATCGCAATATTTCTAAGAATTCAAAATTTGTAAGGGACATGAGATAAGAAAGCGACTTTAGATCGGATTGTTTAAAACTATAGAGGGAGGCAATATCATTTTTTTTTTTTTTTTTTTGACGTTTGGTCTTATCAACCGTTCTCTGGTTATTTAAAGTCGAAAATTATTGTCAGAAAATTGTTTTGGAGATATTAATGTTTTTCTGCAAAATTTCTCTTACTAATTAACCCATAGCTGGGGGGAAAATTGGATTCATATCTTTCTCTTAGATGTATTCACGTACGGGAATATAACGAAAGTGACTGGAATTCGAATTCAGCTTTCAGATTCCTCATTTCCAGAATTTATCCATTACACCCCGTACATCCAGGGATCTGATATTCCCCAGCGGTCACCCATCTAGGTACTAACCAAGTTCAACGTTGCTCAACTTCGGTGATCGAACGAAAAATGTTCTTTCAACGTGATATGGTCGTATGTCTCTTAATATTAAGAGAGCTATTAGCCGTATAAAGGATTTAATATAGGTGAGACATATCTTAACTCTATAAGTTAGGCAGATTACACTGTTATAATGACAGACAGGAATAAACCCGCATCAGTCTGTCTACAAATTAGTAAATGAATGCGGGGAGGAATAGTAAAATGAAACAGATTATATGGCTACCAGTAAGAATAACAACTAATTGTGAGCACGACTTCGAGACCTCAAAATCAAAATCAGTTATTGAAATTTAAATAACTGGAAAATATTTTAAAATTTAATGGAAAATTTGTAACAGAAAACCCAAGTTATATTTGAATAGTGATTATTTACAAAGTGTAATATAACAGGAAAATACGTTGCAAACAAAGAAAAGAGTGCTGAATGAGCCCTTCTCTTTCACAAAAACATATGAAACGTTTTCCTCATAGATGAAAAAAAAAACTTGAGATGTGGTTGGGCTGCAGAATGTTCAGCATACCATCGTCGGAGTACGTGATCGAAAACGAACTTTATAAATAAAAGTAAAGTAAATGTCCACTTATATTTAGAATAAGAAAGAAAGAGTTTAAAATGCTTTTGACATATGCGGAACCTAGTCTTGGAGAATTTGACAATCCTAAGTTATAATGAAGAAAAATCCAGAGACGGATATGCAACATGGTGGGTCCTGATCTGGTATCCCGTATGCAGTCGCTATCTCACAGTCGTGCTGTGGCTTCCCTCTGTCTTTTCTACAATTATTTTCATGGCAATGAGCTATTTTCACTGGTTCCCAAACTGCATGAATTTAAGCGTGCTAATAGGTTGGCATCTTGGTCCCACCCTTTCACTGTCGAAACGACTAAATGTAGCCATCATTCATACTCCAACAGCTTCTTATCTCGCACTTCCCTTCGGTGGAACTCCTTTCTTATCACTTGCTTCCCTGTTAGCAATAATCTTCAGATATTCAAATGTAATGTCAATCGACATTTTCCTATGCCTTGATCTTGATCCCTGTTCTTCTCTATCCTTTTCAAAATACTCTTCTTTACCGTTACTCTCACTCTCTGTAACCCCTTGGGTGTTAGTGGCACTCCTGCTTTGCTTGCGGTCGAGTTGCATAAAAACAAGTCATGTAGAACATCGACTAACCTACCTTACAAGCTTTTCTAAATGGATGAGAGAACAGAATATGGGGTTTATAGTAAACAGGCAAATGTTACTAGGCGATTCAAATGATAGGAACTCATGGAGCGATTTGATAGGCTACTGTATGAAAACGTGATATAGAAGAAAATCGCAATAAAACACCAAATTCGTTCGCCCATTTCAAAATATATCGTAAAAACTTTATTTTTTGCATCATATAGATGAATACTTTTATTTCCTTATATTTAAACGTGTTTTTTCTCTTGATATATCTTTAAATTTTGAGATTAACTATTTTATTATTGCTCCCATATTTCAGAATGACAAATTGATTGGTTTTCACCACACGAAATCCGCTGATATATTCTGAGGATTTCTCTAAGCTTGTCTTTATAGTTAAATATCCATCAGTCAGTTATTAAAGTCTGTTTACAACAATACGTGTACTTATTGGGAAAAGGTTATATCGCAAGCTATTAAAGACAAACGAATTTGATATCCGAGAGCTATTATTATGCGCTAAATAATATAGACGGCGTATTAACAAAAATAGACACATTTCTGTCGCTTTGCTATGAGGTCAAAATGACAAGTACGAAAAAGGATATAATGTGAAAGAAATCGCACTTCATTGTCGGCATGCGGTATTATAATGTTGAAACATCGTCTCTTGTACAATCATCGAGTTAAGCAATATCAGGTCTGATCGATTTCTAGATGGGTAACCGCTTGTGAATACCAGGTACTGTAAGCTGCGATGTGTGAGTGGTGTAATGGATAACAGTTCGGAATTTGAAGTTGATATTCTGAGTTCCAATTCCAGTAGGGTTCGTTACCTTCACTTATACGCAAATAAATCTACCTATTTTTCACAGTTATTTGTTAATTAGTAAAACTTGTATATATATATATATATATATATATATATATATATATATATATATATATATATATATATATATATATATATATATATATATATATATATATATATATATATATATATACACACACACAACGTTTTACAATCTAAAAATATTATTAGGCCTTAAATAACATGCAGTGGTGTGGTAAATGTAAAAAAAAAAATCTCACGCATTGTATGTCAAGAATATGTGTTTCACTAAATGAATATACATATAACCAGATTATTAAAAAGACCATTTCAGGAAGTATACTCTTTACCGTTATATAACTTCATATTATAAATTTTAAGTTAAGAAGGTTTTGAAGGTTATTCTCAATTAAAATTGAAAGTTCTTGCCTAAGGTTAAGTCGTTTAGGTTTTTTTTTCGTACTCACTTCAAAATAAATGCTGGATTTGAGATGAAAAAATGTTTATGCAATATTTTTAAAAATCATGAGGCAGAAAGCCATAACCTTGAAACTTTTGCGGTAAAACGAAAAAGATTGTCCAATGGAGTTCACATTGGTTTGGAAGATGATTTCTTAGGCATTCCTGTGATAATAGATCTGCCTACGCTTTCCAGTATACCCCCCCACTATTGTAGATTTCATTTTTTTTTTTTATTCTGTTATATTTTCTATGGCGAAATCTCCTAAGGCTGCCAGCATCTTTATTACAATTACTTCTGGGCCTGAAGTTTTGTTTCTGTTCAATTTGATCAGTACAGTTTAACTTTCGGTTTTTAATATTCCCGTTCCGTCCATATTTCTGTGAATTTCTGTTTTTTTTTACTTTCGTTGAGGAAGTGTTCTCCAATATATATTTGTTCCATCTCTGCAGTATTTTTTTCTTTCTCTCATATCATCTTTTCTTCCTTGGATTTTATGCATCCTGTTGATCGGAATTTTCTGGGGCCGGTCAGTTCTTTTATTTTTATGCATATTTACTTTATCTTTGATACCCATTCTTACAATTTCCTCACATTTTCCTTTGAGCAATTCCTCCTTAGAGTGTCACCATTTGTTTCTTATTTCTTGAAAGTAATTCTATATTCTCTTCTGTTTTTTGTATCGTCTTTGTCTCGTTTTCTTCATGTCGAGAATCTTATCTGTCATCCATTCATTCTTTTCTTTTTCGTATATATTTCTATGGGATGATCTCGTTTGATGATGACACTATGACTTCACTTAGTGAGTTCCATTTCGAGTTTCCATTATCCTTTTGTCACTTGTAGCCTCCTTTTCCGTTGCCCATGTATTTCTCTTTCAGATTTGGGCCGTTCAAGCGTCTGTCGTATAGCAATTTGGGTGCCTGCCTTAGGGTCTCTTCAATTTCCTTAGTTTCATTTTACATCCGTCGTTCATGTCACTACTTACCGGGCGATGGACCAACTCCGACGAGTTTGGCCCATTTTACAGGGTTTATGCTAGCAGTCGGTGTATGACGGTCAGGTGACATCTACTGCACAGGTCGCTCCTTACCGGTCGAGTAGGTAATTCAAAAAGAGTCATCGCCCCTCACAGCATTAGCTTTCATATGTATCTACGAGTGTTATTCAGACTTTTCATAGATCTTGTCTTTCATCCTGCAGAGTTACTAACAATCGGCTTTCACGTTCAGTAATTTGAGTGGGGTATTCGGTTTACTCACCGACCCCGCGATGGTAAACATGCCCATACAAAGCCTCACGCACGCATGCACGCACACACACATATCTCTATCTATAAAAGGCAGGATGTGTGTGTGTCTGTGTAACGAATGCACGGCCGCAATATTCGACGGATTTGCACCAAAATTTGCATGCACATGTTCCAAGTTAGTGGAAAGGCCAAGACCGACAAGACCATCGATAGTGGAAATACCATTTTTTCATGCTTCTACGGCATTTTTCATGTAATTTGCGGCCATTTTCTACTGGCCAGAGAGAGAGCCTATAGCTGTCTGCCACGAATAGCCAGGAAGATTCTATTGGCCAGCGTGAGAGCCAACAGCTGACTGACACAAATGTTAACTAGCATGCAAAGGAAATCGATAGCTGCATTCGTCAGAAGTTGTAAAAATTTAAATATGCATGGCACTTTACTCCAATTGGCTCATTCGCTTGCTTAAACTCAACGTTGATTCTGATTCCGCAGAACTGGGTTGGGTGGGAAAAAGTATTTGTTGTTAACATTCTTTTTTCATTCGGTGGTTCCAATTACGAGTTCTTTTTTAAAGCTGATCGTTTTGTGTTCATTTTGTTTAGTTCTTTTTTCGTAACAGATTTAATATTTAGTATAGAGCTTAGAAAAAATTCGTAGTGAAGAGGAAGTAAGAAGATGTAAGAAGTAAGGCATGTAGCAACATCAGCACGGCAAAGGGAACTCCTTTAAAGGCAAGTATGGGCAAAAATAATTTTATTCTAGTGATAGCGATTGCTGTATGAATCATACGATTTTTGAATCAAGCACGGGCAGCGCCGGGCCATGCTCCTAGTATATATATATATATATATATATATATATATATATATATATATATATATATAAAGTTACAGTAATATTTGCTTTCAGTGAATTTTTAATTTAATACTGCTTTGCTTCCAAATACAGTGGCGAAAATTTTCGTCTTTGAAGACATTAGCAGATGAAAGTGTTTTATGGCTGGCGACCCTGACAAGCACAAGCCTATACTTACTAGGAAGTGGATGCAAAGTTAGTGATAGCGGACGAATTATACCTTAAGCGGTCGACCCGTTCGAAGAATCATGTCTTCGAATATAAAGTCTCTAAATATGTCTAATGAACACGCTAAATATTGTTTACAGTTATTCATATAATATCTATTTCTTATTATTATTTAAATATTTAGACAATGCAAATCCCAAGATTTACCCAGGATAGCTAGTTAATAAATGATGCTGTATGATGGAAGCAAGTGTAAATTTTGAAGACATGAAAGAAAGTAACAGTTGGCTCTATACGTAAAAAGATTAAGCTAGCAGTTTTCAAAGAATCATTTTGCTTACTGTACTATTTAGTAGACGCCTTGGAAAGAAGATGCCCGGGTGCGAATTCCTTTCTACAATCACGGGATGAAGAAGTTTCAATTACTTATAAATATATGAAATGGTGTGATTAGGTAATGTAGGTCGTCAGAAAATTTTCCGTGGAAATAGCGATAGATTAGTGAGATGCTTGCGGCATTGCATTTGTGAGAGAGGGGCTGTAAGGTTGAAAATAATACATTGGCCACAAGACCGCGTGCAAGATTGTGAAGTATGTTCAAGTAGAAGAAAAAATATTAGTAGCATGCGTAAGAAGGAAGATAATCAAATATCAGAGAACATATTTGTAATTGGTCCAGTCATCATAGCATCAAGAGTTCTCACCGAATTTTCAACGGGGTAAGGATCCATTACACAAAATAGGAATATAAAAACCCCTCCTTTTATATATTCTGACTATATTGAATACAACTTCAGCCAATATGTACTTTGGTATTTATTTTATCTCTAATTAGATATTTGTTTAATTTAGAGCCAGGAATTTACGATAAAAATCGTGAATATATTTTACATTATTCGGGCTATTGTCCTCATCTTTGTCGCCATATTTATTGCAATATTTCGGCCTTTGTACGTTCCGTCCTTCTTCGGGTGATTGGAATGTCGAACTGGGCCCTTTATTTCGCTCTCTGAGGTAGACTGTTCTAGCCCCCGTGCCATGTTTAATCGATATCAGTTATCAGTTATATTTCTGGTTAATTTATCTGGCACTCCTTTTTTACTGGTTCCTATATTGCATTCATACATTTATGAATACAATATGGGAACCAGTAATAAGGAGTGCCAGAGAAAAACAATAATAACAAAAAAAAAATGTTGCAATATGAGCCCTGGTAAAAACACGCAATGATAACAGCAAAAATTACAGTATGAGCACTGGTAAAAATGGTGGTTGAGACATTAAATTTATAATAGACAGATGTATTCAAGGACACATGACACAGTGGATAAAGGCGTTAGTTAGATCCAGTGACAGGACCCAAAGAGTGTGAGTTCAATACCCGGTTAAGGCAGTGGAGAACTTGGAGAGGGGAATTAACAGGAGATAACTGATAACTGACATCCATTAAACATGGCATGTGGAACTAGAACAGTCTACCACAGTGAGCGAAATAAATGGTTCAGTTCGACATTTCAACCACCTGAAGAAGGCCGGAGCGTACAACGGCCGAAACGTTGTAATAAATGTGGCGACAAAGATGAGGACAATAGGCCGAAAAATGTCAATAATGTACATAATACCTCATCTTTGAAATATAGACAAAAATTGTGAAGCTACTTGGAACGTGAAGCTACTTGGAGGCAACGGGGAATAATGGATAACAGCTAAGATTGAAGAATCAGAGAGCCGAGTTCGAATTCCAGTCAAATCCATTACTTTCATTTACGTGCTAATATAGTATGAATCCTCTTCTTCTCCCTCCAGCTATGTGTTTAGCAGGACAGACCGGGTTCTATAGCCTTGGATGGCAACTGGTCTACCGCTTAAAGAAATAGCAACGTATTGCGGGAAAAATCTGCCTCGTCAGTCATGTGTCGAAAGATACATGATCGACTAAGCGTGTATCAGATGGCACATGACTGACTTAGAAGGTGGTGCCAAGCATTTAGCCGTAAAAGTGTCCTGCTTTAATATTGGTTTTAAAGAAATATTAATTATACTTTTACTATCCTTAAATTTGTAAGGTTTAACAGATGGTCGGTACAGCGTCTTTGTATTAAAGATCTTTCTTCCCCTGAAAATCATATTTATGTCTCACTAACTTTTTATTTATCAAAGATATTCAAGTAATCCTTAATCTCTAATAGGAATAAACATCGTACCTGAGGATTGTCAACGATTTCAATGAATGCGCAAACTTTCAAGGGGGAGTAAGACAAAGATGCCGTTTATCACAAGATTCATGCAATATAATATGCACGACAATCGTATGTGAACTGGAAGACATAACAGGATTTTGTATCGGCGGGAAAAAGTCTTAACAGTAATATGGGACTGTGGTGAAGGTTCACTCAAAAAGGAAAATAAATCAACTTAATACCGAAAAGGATGAAAAAAGGACTAACTAAAAACTGTAAGAATATGGTGATCAGAAAATGTCCCAGATCGTAAAGCGAGGTCCGTATTCGCGAAGAGAATGTCACACAGGTATGGAAATTTAAATATCTAGGAAGTGTATTAGCAAAAGATGCAAAAAGTGAACAGGGATTCGAAGGCAAAAAAATAAAAAAAATAAAAAAAAATAAAGCGAAACTAAGCCAAGTATTTAAAACATTTTTTTTTTAGAAATAAGGAAAGAATTGCTTACATTACTATATATAATATCTAATCTCTAATCTGAATTCTGGTCACTTTCTACACATATGTAGAGGTGTTTATGTAGATATCCATATTTCAAAACCGGTTGAAGTTTACGAATAACGTGTATATATGGTTGCAATAATTTCACCCCAAGCAAAGCAATGGTGTCATTAAGACACAAAGATCTACAGAGGGTGAAAGAATATATGATTAAGGAACAAGAACAAAAAAGAACAGGAATTAGTAAGACAGTAAATAAAGTCTAACATAAGATTTAAAATATGAAGATGAAATTTGACAGGAAAGCAAGAAGCCAGTAGAGAATTTCATAAGGAAGAAATCCACTAGAAGAAATTGTTAGCATAGAAATTACGTTTACATCTAGCCATTTCAACTGTAAAATGAGTTGACCTTGCTTCCAAACTAATACTGTGTTTAAATTTATAAAGTCTAGGTACCAGAACAATTGTCATGAAATTATTTATAGAAAAGGTACGGGGAAGCTACTTTACGGCAATGTGAAACTGAGTGAAGCCGAAATGCCAGTTTAGGAGCTGAGAATGAGTCTTTGAAAACGCAGTGAGTCATTCTGTAGGAGCTGATGGAAGGCAAAACGGGTCCTTTGTGACGATTAAAACTGAACAGGGTACGAAACTATATGTGGCAGCAATATTCAAATCGTGGACGAATGGTAGGTGAAAAAATAACCAAAATGAAAATGTAATAAGAGAATAAAAAATGTAATTCCAAAATTATTTTTATATATATGTTTCCTGATGTTATGACGAGTTTCGTTCAAGATTTTCTTTTTTCTTACGATTTTATCAGATGTTCGAAATTGTAGAATATTTTCAATTTTAGAATACAGCGTGAAACGACAATCTGTCGAGAAATTAAATATATTCTTTATCATCAGAAAAGTTGATGTCTGGACATTTTTAAAGCATTTCTTTTTTTAGTTAATTTTTATTTTTGAAGGAGAGATTCAGAAATATTAAAAAAAAAAACTCTTTGTATAAATTCTTTCGTCAAAACAAATAAAAAAAAAATGTTAAATATAAAATCCCATAAAAATACTTCCGTAAAAATATAGCCATTACTGAAAGTTATGAACGTCGTTTATATTTTTTAACTAATTCAAACAAATATAAGCAAAGTTTTTTAGTATTACCTGATGTGTATGTTCATATGACAGTAAACCTACGTACAAAACCAATCATGTTACTAGCTTTACAAGCATTTACTGTTAACAATAAAAGCCATATTTTTTGGAAGAAGGTCAACATTTATAAGGAATACAACCATTTAGTTAAAACAACAACATTTTTCAGGTCGTTATACGCAGAAAACTTACCAACGTTAACTATTATTGATTTGCAAAAATATTTCAAGTGGGATCTAAGCATTATTTACATTGTTCGGAATATCACCTTTGCTTGCCATATTTATCACAACGTTTCGGCCGTTGTATGCTCCGGCTTTTTTCAGGTGGTTGGAATCTTGAACTGATCCCTTTATTTCGCTCGTTGAAGTAGACTGTTCTATTTCCATGTGCCATGCCTAATGTATGTCCGTTATATCCTGTTAATTTTCCGCTCCAAGGTAACAGATAAGTGATATCCATTAGACATGTGTGTGTGCGTGTGTGTATTTTTTTTTAAATACTTCGCCCAAACACAGATATACTCTATGAGTCTTGTCACTGGATCTAACTAACAACTTTACCCACTGTGCCATGTGTCCTCAAGAACATATGGCAAAGAGTGTGAGTTCAATACCTGGTTAAGTTAGGGGAGAACTTGGACATTCGACGTTCCAACCACCTGAAGAAGGCCGGAGAATACAACTGCCGAAACGTTAAAATAAATATGGCAACAAAGATGAGGTCGACGAGGATGATAGTCCAAACAATGTAAATAGTGTACGCAATACATCATCGCAGAAATATAGACAGATACTGGGGATTTAGGCCTCAGTCAGCTGCACTTGACGAGGGGACTTAGGAAAACAGAAATATGGTTCTACTGAAGAACGCTGAGAATATCATGGAGACAGCATTCTCGCAACGAGGAAGTTTTAAGGAAAATGAAAGCAAAAAAGAAAAAACTGAGTTCTTACGTGACATCTGCCCTTCTCTACTGCAGCGAATGTTGAGCGATTTCCTCAATGATGAAGAAGAGACTCGAGGCGACAGAGATGTGGTTCCACCGAAGGTTGTCAAGAATGTCATAGACCGAGCGTGTGAGCAAAAGTGAGACCTTACACGGGTTTCAAAAAGGAGGCTTATACTTAACATCAAGAAGAGACCGCTGAAGTTTCTGGGACGCATAATGAGGAAAGAGGTCCTGGAGAAACTGATACTCACGGGTCGAATAGAGGGAAAGAGAGACATTGGAAAACAACGCGTGACATACCTGGCGGGATTAAGCAAGTGGATGAGAGAACGTGGTCTGGGGGAGGAAACAAAGGGAAATAATTTGTTAAGAGCTGCAAGGGATAAGGGGAAGTGGAGATCCATGATCGCCTACCTCCTGAAATCACATGGCACATAAAAAGAAAAGAAAGAAAGATACTGAAAATCACAGGACATCCACCAATCCAAACAAATAGATGCTAATAGCCTGTTGTGGTATCTAGCCTTCGTCAGGAGGCTGTCTAACAGAAGAACAACTCTGAATTCCCAATCGCTTGGACTTCAGACCATCGGATCACCACAGCAAAAACCTAATTGCACTAAAAGTTACAATTGTAACGTATATCCTCGACAGGTGGTATTACAGGACGTGTAAACAAACTTTAAATGATCGACAAAAGAAAAGAGTAGTATATTCAGGAGTCGAATAAAGGATGTCATATTGTCATATGGACAGTTTATTAGAGGGGGATTATTATTAGTTTCATTGAGGGGTATGTGGGTAGAGCTCTCGTTACGCTAACCATTCCTACTGTGCCTTGCATAGCATGTAGTAGGGTTTTATAAGATGGAGTTGATAGATCGCTGATCAACTGATTCTGAAAACAGAGTTTTCATTCCCCAAGTCGGAATAACGACCGCGGCTAAAATGCACAGTCTGGCTTACTATTTAACCCGTATGTGGGGAAGATTCATACTTTTTTCCAAGGGCATTTTCATGTAACTGAACGTAATGTCTTGTCTGGAAATCATTTCAATCCAATCATATCTATTATACTACCCGCTTATCCATTTAAAACACAATTGATGGGTCAAAAGATGAAATGCAGCACTATGCTGTATTTTTTACACTGTTTACATCTTTCGGACTGTTTTCTTCATTTTTATTTTAATATTCACGATGTTTCGGCCGGTTTACGGTCTGGAATTCTACAGGTGATATACGTTGGAATTTTGAAACGAACCGCTTATTATTCCACGCCGATAGATCGTTCTAACTCCATGTCCTATTATTTTTATGATATCTCATTTTCAGTTAATTTCCATGTGTTATTCCTTCTGCTGTGACTAGGTATTGAACTCATAACTCTTTGGGTCAAGTCAAGTCTACTAAATAAAGAGTTCCGTTCTAAATCTAAAGTATATCACCAGAATAATGCCTTGGATAGTGTAATAAAAATGAGAACAACAGTCCGAACGATGTAAATTATGTAAAGTGCTACAATACCTCATCTCAGGAATATAGTAATAATCAGTACTTAATAATGTTCCTAGTACAACCACAGCTCGATATGGGATGAAGAATTATCAATGTGACAATTCTTTCATCTGGCCATTTACAGTAGCTTCAAGGAGAAACTTAGCTCACCCAGAAATCTATACACAGATGTCCTCAAGGACACATGGCATAGTGGATGAAGGCGTTGCTTAGATCAAGTGACAGGACCCAA
Source organism: Acanthosepion lycidas (assembly GCA_963932145.1). NCBI lineage: Eukaryota > Metazoa > Mollusca > Cephalopoda > Sepiida > Sepiidae > Acanthosepion > Acanthosepion lycidas. The sequence continues at coordinate 102,541,486 of OZ010584.1, read as the reverse complement.
AGTATGTGGGTTCAATACCCGGTTAAGGCAGTGGAGAACTTTCAAAGGGAAATTAACATGTATGTCACTTATCAGTTATCAACTGATAACTGATAAGTGACATACATTAAACATGACACGTGGAACTAGAACAGTCTACCGCAGTGAGCGAAATAAAGGGTTCAGTTCGACATTACAACCACCTGAAGAAGGCCGGAGCGTACAACGGCCGAAACGTTGTAATAAATATGGCGACAATAGTCCGAATAATATACATAAAACCTAATCGCAGAAATATAGACAGATAGTGACCTGCGAATATATTCTGAACGTAACTTATTACGTCAGTAACTTTCACAATTTTCAATCTGATATCAGATGCCTTTTTTCTAAACCAGGTGAAATACAGAAAAAATACTCTTCATAGCTTTGTATGTTGGTTCTAATTGATACATCATGTTTAATACGATTGCCGCCAATGTATCTGCCTAACACTCCGACCACGTTAGACACCATAGAGTTATCGTGAATTCCGTGTCACTGTAGTTGGCTCGGTCTACATATGGCTTTTTGAAGTAAATAATGTACATAATACCTCATCTCAGAAATATAGACAGATACAGAATAACATAGCTATTGCTCGTGATATATAGCAAGGTGTTCTGTCTGATATTTTTTGATAATATGTCGTAACATTAGTAAAATAATGTAATCCTTACTGTTCAGTATCCCATCTATTTTTATCAACATTCTTGCAGTATGTTGCCCCAATCGATTACATTTATGAATTGCTATCTACTGGGTTATTCTTTATTCCAATTTGCATTCGGAAATACTCTTTTCGTTCAGATGTCATTCAGTTTTACTTACTATAAATGTCACTGTTATTCATTTTTTTTCTCTCATCCCGTAACAGATTTTTTTTACCCAGTATTTTCATCTTCGATTTCATTTTAATTAACATTTAAAAAAATGATAGTGACTTTTCTTGTTAAATGATTCTATTAGACTTATTTCTACGTACAGATTCAACGAATTAAGATATCATTAGAGATACTGCTTTCTGTTGGTTACCGCACCTAAGTGGCTTTCTTTTTATGTTTTTGCCTAACTTAGGATGTCTAGCAGGCTTTTCTTTTTTTTCCTAGATAAAAGGTTGCCAAAATCATCACAATTCTTCAGATGACTTAAGCGAAAGACCCCCACCCACCAAACGTCTTGGAGACTTTACATTTCTACATTTTTTGTGAAATGTCGATGATAATTATCCTCATTTTCAAAATGATTCTTCCTGTGATAAAATTTCAGTCGACTGCAGGAAAAAAGTCATTGAAAAACCGGCATTTTGTACACTTAAGCTTATATATTTTTATGAGTATCTTAATGCATAAAGCTGCTTATCAAGGGAAAGTGTTCCAATTTATCATCTTTTTCGTATACCCTATTTTCAGTATCGCAATTAATTCAGATCTGTAGATCTGTAGGTCTGTTAGTTCCGTAATAATGTGTATTCGACGTATTTTATCTCCTGACCAGAAGCACATAGAGATTATTTCTGAATATCCACTGGCAAGCACGTAAAACATTTTTAAAATAATTAAACGAATAATAATGGTCACGATAATGTTAAACGTATCATTATCAGGAAATATTCGTTATTCATTAAGATTATTTATTTAGACTTTCTGTTTATAATTTCATTGTCTTAAAAAAATTCCAGAAAATAGATTCCACAAGTCCATTCGTTGTTACTATATTTCCACGGGTAATGGCGGTTTCCTTCCTTTTATTTTCGGTAGCGTGGAATGCCAGTGTCTTGATTATGCTATTATTATTTCTACAACTTACATGTACTTACCGTTTTAATTTTTGCTAATTTTGACACATCCTCAAGTGTTGTAGTTTATGTTATCTTGTACAGTTTTTAATGAACTGTTAACGCCAGTCTACAATTTCTGATAAAAAAAAAATGTTCCCCGGTAAGAACGATATGCTTCACACGGTTAAATCCATTTCTGGCCATCGATCTGAGAAAGTGATTGTATATAGACATCAGTTTAGGTATTTATGCATGAATTCAGCGGCATATGTGGCATCCATATGAGCCTTTCGATTTTCTTAGGTTATTTAAGAACATGAATCGAGTTTTTGTTTAATGTTCTGCTTTTGTTTTAGTACAGTCGCACAGTCTGTTCTCTGTTCAATTTCCTTACCTGCTATATTATTTTTAACTGATCTATATACTGAGGAATTTGATGTGTTTTGAAATTATTATTTATATTTTCTGGATTCTTAGAAAAGATGAAGTATATGCTCCATCATTTTTTTCATTCCGAATCGTGATATTTTTTCTGTTTTGGAAATGTTTATCTTGACTTCTACTTCTTGGTATACCTGGTAAAGGAGACTCATTTTTTTTTCTCTTCACGATCATTCTTGACCTAACTATGAACATTTTATTGATCGACTGTGGATGTCTGGTAACTCATCCACGAGACGATTGGTTCAGCCATCCCACAAAGTTAACGGAAGTGGCGTGGTAGACATCTTAAAATAAGGCTTAAAACTGGTAAAGAGGACGTCGCGCCGTTCTTGGGTCCGCAGGTTTTCGAGACTCGGATATGTAAGCGAGACTGGTAAGCTCATACCGACCCAGTTGCAACCAGTCGTCGAGCTCGGTCAGATTTCGTTCAGGATGCGTGAAATTCCAGCCACGGAACCGATTCAAGTGATCCTGTGTGAGGGATGCTGAAACAAGCAAGCTCGTAAATAGGAATACCTGTGTCATCAGCATAGGCCCCTGTATATTGACCTTGGGTGAAGAAGCAGTATTGTCAGTCCAGTAATTAATTTCTTCTCGTCCCTGTAAAACAAGAACCTTGCTATGAAATGCAACATAAAAAGTAAATTATAGCTACAAAGTCTTTTTCGAAAATAAACATATAGAAGCGTTGTCCTTTGTAAACATATTCGAAGTGAATATTATGTTTGTTTGTTTGTTTGGGTTTTATGGCATATCAACCACTGAGGGTTATTTAACGCCAAATCCAGTTTATATGAATTTTTAATGCCTATTTTGTATGGAATAAAAAATGTATAGCTGGCAACATTGTTTCAAAAAAAAAAAAACGTATAGCTGGCAACATTACTCTTTTACAAAAAAACGTATAGCTGGCAACATTACTCTTTTACAAAAAACGTATAGCTGGCAACATTATTGTTTCAAAAACTTAGAGCTGGCAACATTATTTTTCTGAAAACATTATGTGAGACCTTGCTGTTGGATGAAGTTTATCGCCGTACCCAGGACGCGGATGTAGTTTAACATCATACCCAGGACGCGGATGTAGTTTACAGTCATACCCAGGACGTGAAGTGAATATTAATGCCTTTTTTTAGATCAAGTCAATTTAATTATTAATACACCAACAAAACTTTTAAATAATATCACTTCTTGCCTGAAGAGGTTCTGATTTAAGTAATAATATTTATCTCCATATTATACGGAGTGCTCTCATTATTTGTGGTGCTATCAATACAATGTATTAATATATAATTTTCTACTCATACATAAGAGGGAACCGCTATTTGGAATTTATTTTTCAAATATATCTTTTCAGCATTAGTTCGTCTCTTCGAATACAATATTATAAATTTAAATTCCAAGAAAAACAATGTATGTGTAAAAAAATAGGCTACTATTTACTTGTTCGGAAACCAATTACATATTTAATCGATAGCAACCTAGGCATAATGTCAAGTAACTGCTTCTAGAAATACTTTATAACTGCGGCAATGTTTTTGATAGTGAATTTCTAATTTTAATTGCGAAAACTTGTGAAGATAGAATTCGGGAGTTCATACGTACAACTTTTCATGTGTCTTGAACCCGAGAACAATTCATGAATGGCCGAACATTCAAAAACATATTTAAATTGGAAAACTGTCTCAATTTATTTCAAAGAAATAAACAAGTTGGCTTTAAATGGGGAATCGAATTTAAATTCTGGCTAGACGGTGGTGTTTCAAAAATGAAGAGGATTACATTTTGATGAATAATATTTAAATACATTTATTTGATATTTATCTCTACTAGAAAGACCCGTGAAAATTTCAGGGCTTTCTTATTTGAAATGTCCGATGACTCTGAAGTTAATTATTGAATAAACTCATGGAGAGTTCTAGACAGGAAAATATTCGTAGAAATTCCCCTATCGCAGCGTCAAATAATTTAAAAAAATATTGCAATAACAATCATAAATATGGATGACGGTCGTTATTTTACGAACTACGGCGTTACAAATGAAAAGAAAATTAAATTGACAATTGTTTCCATTTCACTGAAACAGACGTTAAAATCTTCGATCTTCTCTTCTCACTTTCTTTATTTCCTTCTTTTATTTTTTCACTAGAAACAAATACCGTCTCTAATATGTCTTTTCCATCATTTTACAAGATCAAAATTGAATAGTCCATTATTTATGAGGTATTAGGAGAAGACGTTAAACATTCAACCTTCCCTTATTTCTTTCTTTCTTTTACCGAACCAATTAGCGTCACTGATCTGATTTTTCCGTCTTTCCACACACTGAAAATTAAATAGTCAATTATGTATTATATATTGGTAGGGCGTAATGGTCGCTTAAACTAATTTTCCGAAAAGCATAATATAAAGTTGGGACAAAAATTCATAGCGTTTCGTTTCAGATGTGACTGACATTTATGATTATATATATATATATATATATATATATATATATATATATATATATATATATATATATATATACAGGGTGTGGCAGAGCAACTTGCTTATTTGGAATATCAATTAAAACACAAGTAATGCAGGTATACATGTAATTCTTTGAACTGCAACTAGTTCAACATTTAAATATTATTTTTTACCAGTTTTAAAGATAATATCAGTAAGATGGCGTCCATTCTTCTCTATACACTGAGTCAATGTTTTGGGGTGACCTGTGGTTCGTGGGAGGCCAGGTTACTTTTTCTTTACATCACCCGTTTCCCTGAAGTTGTTTACCCATGAAACAATCGACTTCCGGCCAGGAACACGGCCACGTGGGGCAATATTGAAATGTCTACGGAATGCACGCTGCGTTGCGACGATTGAGCGACCGCTTGAAAAAAAATGCCTAAACAGCGAAAGTGCGTTCCAACTTCGTCCACTCCATGATGATCACTGGGGTTCCTGAAAAAGAAACAAAAAATAAATAACGCACATTAAGAACCAAACTTTAAGCTCCACCCTTTCAAATAAGTCCATTCCTACCATCCTTGGGGCAACCATCGCTTTAGGGCGCCAAATTTAAATAAGCAAGTTGCTCTGCCCCACCCTGTGTATATATATATATATATATATATATATATATATATATATATATATATATATATATATATTTGAATACACACACACACACACACATATATATATATATATATATATATATATATATATATATATATATATATATATATATATATATATATATGATTATGTGTGGCTTGGAATTTATATGTTTCTACTTTAAGAGTGGAAATGGAGTAAAATGGGATTCCTATTCAATATTTGATGATCCTTTATTTCTGAAGAAGAAAGAAACATCGTACAAAGAGTAACAATGATATGTACCATTTAATGTGATGGTGCCATAGTTGAGAGTAAAGTTGATTAGTGTTTTTTTTTAGCTGGGAAACTGAGAAAGTTTTCAGATGCTTATAGCCGTTGACAATGAAGAAATCGAAAACCTGATTAAAAGTAACCCTAGTTTGAAGACAGAGTGCGTCGCATTGATACATCACTTCACTGCTATGAGCAAAATATTTAACAGAATAAAAACCTAAAGGATTGCAGTTATCTGCTTAAACGTAACAAAACCAACACGGCTTGTAAAATAAAGGTCACTGTTAACGAGAAATGTATTTTATACAATCAAGTAGAGAGAAAATAGAAACGATCGATCAGTTAACAACTTCAAGTGTCTATATTCATTAGAAAAAGGTGATAATGTGTATCTCAATTTTAAGATACTTTATGTATTTTGTGCCGCTTCCGCTAAACTATCCTTTAAATTTTATTATACCCAATTTGCCTGTTTCGACCCAAAAATAGATGAATGTCAGACTCTCTTTGCAGACTCGGTAGAAATTGCTAGACATTTGCTCTGATGCCCTGTTCAAGCAACCGCATTCACGTGAACTTTCTCATCTGGAATATTATTTAGATCCCTACACAATGCTCCTAATTAGATGGAAATTAGTGCATTGGAAGCTGTCTTTTTTCCTTTTTATAAACAATTTACAACAGTTCATAACCGATATTATTCTGGGAAAATTGACTCATGAAGCTACCACAAAGACAGCAGAAATTAGTGGAACACAATCACACATATACGTGAATGAATCAATATACAAATACCTAAATATTAACTTTGAAATTCACTTAAAATGGCTTTGAACTCTCTTTCCGAACCAGTATAAATTTCAAAATAAATTTAAATAATTCAATATTACTGACACTCGAATTAATACCAAATCCATCTTACATGTTGAAAAGGTTGAAATAGGTTTAATAACAAAAAAAAAAAATGTGCCATTAAAACAATTCCAAATAATAAGTTACTATTAAATCTATTTAAAAAAATATAATAAGCAATTATCTGTTTGCCAATGTTTCTCATCCTGACACTCACACAAACTTGTGGACTGTTTCTAAATTTAAAAAAAAACATTGATTTGTGTTGAAATAGTTTAAATTTGAAACATGCACCACGAAAATAGTTCGGATCATATTAATCGGGTATTTTAATTCCATATATCTTCAGTATTATAATTTTTCTTGATAATCTTTGAATTATTGTAACATCAGTCGCAAGAGAGAGCAGTTGTTTCTCATTGCTCTCTGCAGGGTTATGAATTCAGTGCTTTTCTTGTCTTAGACTTGCTTCAACCCAAATGCCAAGAGCCGAATCTAATCTGCTAAGTAATCCATAAACGGGTTGAGAACAAATAAAACTTGCTTTTCCCAGTAGAATTTCTTAAGTATATCTATCAGATTTTATTTTAAATCAGAAATATCGAGTTGCAAATTAAGCCAATAAAAATCATGGCTATCAGCTTACTCATTTTTTATGCATAACAATATCAGTACATTTTACGTACGACTTCCTAACACACGTTCATTTTTTTTTTTCAGTTTAGATATAGTAGCAAATCAAACGGGTCTAATCTATCGCATTGAATATGGCTGGTTGGAAGAACTGCGAAATGAAATGTTTGCAGAAAAAAAAACTGTTTAAAATGCAAGGAAAAATTTCAATAGTGGGCAAACAATTTCATAAAATAGAATTCCAAGAAGGAGCCCTTCTGTTCGTACCAGCATAGTATTAGGTTGGTGCAAAAATAATGTCGTTATATATATATATATATATATATATATATATATGTGTGTGTGTGTTTGTGTGTGTATATATATATATATATATATATATATATATATTCATCTATGCATGTTTCATTAAAAACGACAGACAAGGTACTACGATTAAGCATTTTATTTAAGTTTTCTTGTGTTCGAACAAGTGTTTTCTTTTCTGGACAAAGAATGTGTAGAAACTGCCCAAATATTCTATAGTTCCGAGCGCTTTCGGCTATATTTAGCCATTATCAAGGATGATTTTATTTTTCAGTTTCATTGAGTGTGTGCATTATGTGTATGTTTTTTAGTGTGTTATAGAGTTGTTGTTTTTTTTTTTCGAAAACAGCACATTTTGGGATAGTTTGTTGTTAATATTGTTAAAAGTTGGCTTTTTCGTTTTTATTGCTAGGGCTTGCATTATTTTTAATCTTTTTTGCAAGTGGATGAGGTTGTTATGTGTGTGTTTTCTTCTAGTATGTTTCGAATGGAGTGTGGTAGGTTTGTGTGTTTGTTTAAATGGAGTTCTAAACGGATAGGTGCAAGGTAAGTCGTCTGGATAAGCAGGTAGTTGTGTGACCGATGTAAGTATTTATAAGTTCGATTTGATAAATTGAATTGCATCGTAAAATACGCAGTTGCTAGTGCTTTCGACGGTTCTCAGTCATCAGATCTCAATTTTGAGCAATTATACATCTTTTCTTGCTTTTAAAATACGTCTGATATCCCATACATAATTCTGTGGAATTTACCAGCGTATGAATATTTTCTCATTTGACGTTAAATACCTGACCTGATTTAAAATATCTATTTAAAATTAGAATCTTATATAAGTTATTTAACTACAACCGCTGTAGTTTACTTTCTTTCAACATACGGTCATTTTAGATCCACTGGAGTGACGGAGTAATCTATGTGTATCTTTTTCCGCAGATTACGTAATTTACAGTGGTGTGAAGTATTAAGAATCTACTTTCGTAGTGGGTGATGAAATTTGTTTGGCCTTGAAAATTATTGCGCCATCCGTGATTGCATCAGATTTTTATCACACCTAGACACCATTGTCCCTACTGTTGATTAGTTGACCTACAGCCATTGCCTGCGATGGACGTTACTCCAAGTAAGCGTACGAAAATTTACAACGCTGCCTGAACACACTGGAAGCTTTACTAGTGAGCAAATCTAAGTACTGGCCCGTAAACTCTTCTGATTTAGATTCAATCGAGAATGTTTGATCAATCTGCAAGGAACGACTTCGTGGAATGGACATACGAAATACTACCATGTGCACTGTGTCATTTTTCACTGGAAAATAATACGAGAAAATAGTAAATAATAATGAGATTATTTGCTTCAATTAATTTTCACAAGGGTGTATGTATGTATATATATATATATATATATATATATATATACATACATATATATATACATATATATATGAAGAAATATAGTCTTAAGTTGTGCTATATTTATGAGATAAAGTGCTTAATATCAGATTTAGAGCGTGTGTAAAATATAAAAGTGAACATAGAACTCACACTTAGAGGCGACAATCTGTTTCATGCTATATGCAATCGTCAGGCCACGTGGACCTGGCCTGACGATTGTATATAACACGAAACAGACTGTCGCCTCTAAGTTTTGACTTCTATGTTCACTTTTATATTTTACACACGCTCTAAATCTGATATTAAGCACTTTATCTCATAAATATAGCACAACTTAAGACTATATTTCTTCATATATATATGTATATATATATGTATGTATATATATATATATATATATATATATATATATATATATACACATACATATATATATATATATACATACATATATATATACATATATATAAATATATATATACATATATATATATACATATATATATATATAAATATATACATACATATATAAGTATATATATATATATACATATATATATATATATATATATATATATATATATATATATATAGTGTATGTGTGTGTACGCGTGTATATTTATATGAGTGTGTGTGTGTGTGTTTTTTGTATCTGTGTGAATGTAATACATATATATATATTGATTGGTATAGATACATCGATTAAGAGGTAGTATAACCTAATCCTTTTGCTCTTTTTTATTGTTTACAATCAGATTTTTTGATATTACACCGTACGGAGCAAAGCTAAGGTGAGCGCGTCTGGTCTTACTTGAAGAAAAAGTTAATCGGACGTGTCCATACCAGAGTAATGAATTCAAAACTTGCTTGCCTCAGCTCTGCTAACTCACGAGGAAATTGTGGAGATCTTCTCAACTATCATAGCAGCCACTGGAGATATTTTGAACACCAAGACCGAGTAGACGATATCTTTTCAAAGGAAACAGGATAAAAATAATTATTTAAAGGTGAACAATTCAACGCCGTCTTAGACTGGCGAGTAACTAATTTCTCATGTTTAGGAAAGAAGATATTTGTTAGTGATATGTAATAAGCTTAGTTTTAGCCGGCAAAAGAAAATCAAGTGTGAGAGAGACACATTGAGAATCTAATTAAGATCACTAATAAGACTGGGCGACAAAGATTTTTCTACTGGGAAAAAGGCGTGTTATCTTCCTATGTTTTTCTTTTTCCCGACTAAATCGAGTTTGTTGACTAGAACTCCGTACTCACAATTATTCTCACAGATCAAAATACGCAAATGTATGATTAGTGAAAACTATTATATTAATTACAATTGGTAATAAAACTATTTGAGGAGACTGTACTAGATTAAATTGCGTCAGATCATTCCAAATCACTTTTTGAAAAGTTTCTTATAATATCAAGATTCTAATATATACGCAAATCATATCTATGCTAGAGCTTTTATTTCTTATAGATGTTCACCCACTACAAGGCCCAAGAGTCACCCAAGTTGGAATATTGCTGAATTAGATTGTTTTCTTGCATGTATGTAAAAGGAATAATTTCATATTTGTAGGATAGATAACAGTTGATCTTGTATAGTTTAAGATTTTATTGAGCAAAGAAGCATTTTCTTGGGGGGTATTTTCCACAAATTAGCTGTTCTCGGAAAGAAGCTGTGTTATTGAAACTTATTTCTAATAAATTGTATACCAACGTAAAAAGAATGATTTGACTATGAACATCAGACGTTGCCGGCCCTAGCGGTAATGATCTGAATTGGTAGAATCATGGAATGCAGCTCGTCTGAAACATTGACATTAAAAGAGCAATACTGTAAGCATAGGCAAATAATTCGTTGCGTGGTATCCCCCTACAATCGTTTTCTTATCTCTTTTTTTTCCAACTGATTCGGCAGCTGTAAGGTGATCTGTTCCTGGGGAATACAGCTGACATTGAATCAAAGTATTGAAACCCGTTCAAATTATAAAGCTGTAATAAATTCTACGTTTTACAATTGAAAAACGCTTCCACGCTTCATATTACTGAATCAGAAATATTATGATTTTTTTTTTTATCATTATTTCGGTGATGTCATAAAATTACCCAAAGTTGAGTTGAATATTACTGTATCCGTTACTAAAATAAACACATGCCATTTGCGTTTCAATAAAACCGGACAGATAAAATGAAAGTTGAGTTCAGGTTTTCTTTTAATAATTTCCAGTAACGGGACAATTTCGATTAGAATTTTCTCTATTGATGAGTGGCACAACATTTGAGTATTATAAAAATGGTGATTGGAATAAGAATGCGCTGCATGAATTTTTCCCAAAGGAATAATATTTTCCTGGCAGACTATTTTAAAGAATACATCTATCTATTTATCTATCTATCTATCTATCTATATATATATATATATATATATATATATATATATATATATATATATATATATATGTATATATATATATATATATATACCCAAGTTTAGCATTGGTGTATACGGAATAAATTACAATAACCAACAAATACTAATTTTAAAAGAGTGCTCAATACAGATTATAGCAAATATAATTATTTATATGAAATTAATGACATAATTACGTTATAAAATCTCTACAAAAAATGCCATTTTGCTTCAACACTTCTGGTGTCTTATAAAGTTATCACTTGATAAGACGACAGAAGTATTGAAACCAAATGGCTATTTTTGTAGTGATTTTATAACATATTTTTGTTATAATTTTCGAATAAATAATTATATATATACAGATAGATAAATAGATAGATATATAAAAGTATCAAACATTAATGTCTCATGGTTGTAATTTATTCCAATGTAATATATTTATATAGAGTGCTGTTCGAGAAAATGACTCACGTGATTGTAATTTTTAATCTCACTATTATAAAGACGCCTTCCCGACAACCTAGGAAAAAAAGTTTATTTAACCTAAGGTATTCGACTGATAATTATAAATTTGGATATGAGATTCAGGAAAAAACTGCAAAAAAAGTGACTCAAATATCGCCTTCTGATGATTAAAATAGTAAATTTAAAAAAAACATTTGGCAAAATATTGAAAACTATTTTACAATACACTCAGAACAATGTTCTAGAGAATTCTATCACAGCTTAAATTAAATCTAGAGTATATCAGTATATTCCAGAAAGCCCCATACAGTATAAAACAGCTTGAAATAGCCACTCAAGTCACTAACCAGATGAAAGTGTATAAACACGCATCAGAACCACTTAAAGCATCTATTATTGCCCTCTCAAAATCAGGCAAGTCTACGAGAGAAATTTCAGAAATTTCTATAACCTCGCAATCAACTGTCTCTCGAGTGCTTAGGGCACATAATGATGTCACACCTGCTCCAAGGAAGGAAAGAAGGGGACGAAAGAAAAAGATTGATGATAGAACTGGCAGGGTACTCAAGAGAGAAGATGCGAAGTATAGGACTATAACTAGCCAAGAAATTGCAGCCTGTCTTAGGAAAGAGCAATGTGTTAGTCCGTCAGAACAAGGCTACAAATATTGTTAGAACAAGGCTACAAATCTTGTACACGAAGGCTTAAGCCGCTAATAAGCAAAGCCAACAAAGCCAAGAGATTTGAATGGGCTCATTGTTACAAAAATTTCAGCGTAGAAGACTGGAAGAATGCTCTCTTCTCCGATGAAACGAAAGTTGAGCTAAATTCAAAGGATTAAGTGAGAATTTTTAACGAACAGCACTGTATTTATATATATATATATATATATATATATATATATATATATATATATATATGAAATTAGTTTCACAGGCGTGAATAGTGATATGATAAATTATTGGAGTAGAAATGGCGGTTGCATTTTGCTATTTCTACAGAAAACAGGTGGGACCTAGATGCACGCTTAAATTCATACAGTCGAGGTACCCGGGAAAAAAGCTCGTCAGAATAGTTGCCACGAAAATAGTTGTAAAATGCAAAGTTAGCTCACCGATACAAATTATTATTGCATTATTTCAGTTGCGGAAATAAAATGGTTGCCTAGTATAATATTTATTTATGAAACTGAATATTGAACGGGGCGATAATATAAACCGAAGAGGCTTCAATAATAATGGCCTGCGAAACAAGCATGCGAATCACAGTTACGTGGACAGTTCACTAAAGTGTGTCTAGTATTGACTGCCTTATATTTTGCAGCAGATGATCATTCTGGTTCCAATTATTCAGAAAAAAATTATTTGTTTCCATATTCACCTAAACAGTTTGATCTATATTAGATATACTGGTGATATGATTTGTTTTTTATGAAGTATTTTCTTCTTAAATATACTTCAATATACGGTCCCTTTTTGAGAAAATGCTTTTTTAGTCATGTCAGTGAGTTTTTAGTGCTGTTTGTGAATCCTAAATTGTGAGACTTTCCTCGGATTCTTTCCTATATAAATTTGTGGTTTATCTACCAAATTTTGATAAATGACAGTCTACCTACGAGAGAGTGTGGTCCATGTTTGACCAAAGTAAGAATTTACTGTTTTTTTGATCGTTACCATTGGTGAAAAAGTTCCAGTTTGACCGTTTTAAATTGATCCCAGCATATATAAGAACACGCGAATGAAACCAAACAAAAACAGATGCGTAAAAATTTGCTTTCGGTGTATCTTTGTGTGTGCGGACATAGGAAACAATACTGTATAGTGATTGTCATTTTCACACTTCATTGGTCTGAAGCTAGCAGGGAATCATCGTTGTCTATGTTATATGACATTCTCCTAATAGAAATATAACAAATATTAAAATACCGAGATGGTTACATTTAACCGTTTTCACAGTGAAAAGGTGGGAACGAGATGCCAGTCTGGTAGCACGTTTAAATTCATGTAGTCCGGGAACCAGCGAAAGTAGTTCCCCGGAACAGTTGCCGTGAATATATTTGAAGAAGAAACAAAGAGAGGCGAGAGTACGTCTGTGAGTTTACCGATTATAGACTAGTGCATATTTTTCTCTGGATTTTGTCAAGGACATCGAGATGTACAGCGGGTCCACCACACTA